>SJXQ01008320.1:340699-424163 GCA_006408695.1 Aepyceros melampus | reverse complement strand
TGTCACATAGCACAGTGTATTTTATTAGTTTTACCATTTATTGAATCTTTAGATGGAGAAAAAAAGAATTAGTTTTTCAAGTTTTCAAACATAATTTTTTTTATTGTTTTTCAGGTATTTGAACCATGATTTTCTTTAAAAAAAAAAAAATCTTATTTTCTCCAGGATTTTCTTTTTAAAAATCCATTATTTGGGATTTTTCAAAAGATTGGTTCATACAATTTTGAAAGAGTAAAAATCTTGCTTGCTCCATTCTTGGCCTCCTTCTGGTATATTAAATGATGACCTATGAATATTGGTGTGGAAAGATAAAATTTAAATTTTAAGCCAAAATCCTTATTTAAAAAAAAAAAATCAAAGCCCAGAACAGATTAGGAGAGAGAGAGAGTGAGATTGAGGAAGAGAATAAGGAAGGAAAAAATAGGAGACAGCAGTGGAGGTGGGAGTGGAGATAAATGAGGAATTTGGAGTTAACAGATACACACTATTGTATATAAAATAGGTAAACAGTAAGGTCCTACTGTTCAGCACAGGGAAGTATATTCAGTATCTTTTAATAACCTAAAATATAAAAGAAACTGAAATATATATATATGCATAACTGAATCCCCTTACTGTACACTTAAGACCAACACTACATTGTAATTAACTATACTTCAGTACAAAAAGCAAGAATAAAAGAAAGGAAGAAAGACACTTGTTTACTGACATGGTCAGAGTGTAATTTTCACAATAACTGTATTATCACTCAGTTTAGAGGCAGGTTAAACTATATTAAGGTGGTACTCCAAGCTATATATATATATACATATATATAGCTAACATAAATTAGACACAAGCAAGGCACCTAAAATACTCATACTGTATTTTAAGTTATTCTAATTGCCTCTCCCACTCTTATTTTATTGCATCCAAATCATTTTAATCATATAAATGAAGTTTGAAAATGTCAGCCAAAATCGAAATTCCAGAATTTTCTTAACAGCAAATAGTTGAGTAAAATACTTGTAAGATGGGTAAGCAGAGCTGATGCCCCTACTCTTGATACTGTGACTTTGTATCTGCCTTAACTACAGTATGCGAGCACATCCAATAGGTGGCAGCCTGTTGGGTGATTGGGGATTGTTATATGTGTTCCTTGTAGTGGACAGCATGCAGGAAGTCTGTTCCCCAACTGAAGGGATTAAGGAAAGGAATGTTGTTTAGATAAAACAAGTTGTATCCATGCCAAACAATATCCAGCTGTACAGCCTAAGAGCCCATTATCTTACATGTGATAAAACAAACCAGCCTAAGTTGCATAGCATGATGAGTGCCTTTAAACACACACACACACACACACACACACACACACACACACACACGCAAGCTGCTTGCTCTCTGCCATTAACATAAAGCTTACAGTCACAGCTAACGGTATAGAAGATACTCAAAAGACACTTAAAATAAGAGGCACTTTTTTTCTTGCCAGGTTTTTAGCATCTCAAAATTCAAATGCCAGTGTTCAAATACCAATTTCCTGATCAACCCGTAGACTAAAGGAAATGAAATAAAACTAAATAAATGGTATATACAGATTTTTTAATGAATCTACACCTGTCTATGGAGTGATTAGTGATTTTCTTTGATATTGAACTGTAATGTTTACTCCAATGACTGCAATTCTACTTTTTTAATCTCAACCCTTGATTTCAAATGTATCTCAAGACTTTCCAGACTGGGAACTTTATTTTATTGAATGCTTCAACGTGGATTGTGAGCTGGTTTCTCTGAATACGTTTTAGAATCGATTTCTTCTGAAAATACAGCATATTACCACTGTAGCAAGAGAAATAATCAGATTTGGCCATAGCAGTTGTACGAGAGCTGTCTCAATCAGACGAGGAGCTCAATTCTTCAATAGCTCTAAACAAATAAAATTCTAAACAATGCTATACTTCAGGAAGACAAGTAATACATTAAAATAAATCAATGACTAGTTGAATATAAAGAAGATTCTAATTGCATATTTTGTTTTCTGAACTTCCCTCTTGTTATTCTCTCTCTCTCTCTCTCTCTCTCTCTCAGTCTGTTGTATAATCCTTTAGAGCCAGTGCCTGCATAAGGCAATATTTTTTTGTTGTTGTTAAATTTCAAAGCTAAATCTGTTCAGAACAAAGAAAGTTGTTTTTAAACTTTGATTCATCAAGTTCCCATTCTAGAAGTTATATGGACGCTGCAGGCCAAATGTGACTCAGTTCTCTAAGACAATATAACAATTGGAATTCAGACAGAATTGGAATTTTTGCATGTAAAAAGAGTATGTTTGCCTCATAGCTTCAGTCAACAAGCTCTGAATCTGCATGGCTCAAAGTAAGTCCTTCAATCAACTGTGTATATTAAATCTGACTCTCTGTCTTCCAAGGCCCCTGGCAGTGGGCAGAACACAAAGATGAAAGGCTTGGTTAGAAGAGAGAATTAAAACTTAATGGGTGCTTGTTGTATGAGTGGGTGCAGAGAAAAATGATCGCTTTAGGTATTCACAAGGAATTTATAAAGAGTTCTATGTGTCATGAGTAATTCATTTTGGATCGTTAACACTAGGAAGATGACCCCTAAAAGACACGGGTCAATGCTAAATGCCTGACTCTCTCTTCTGTTATGTTTTATAGGGTGTTTTACAGTCAATGTAAGAGAAAAACACTACATCTAAGACAGCCAGGGAAAGTCCAAGAGCTCTGACCTCTAGAAATTTTGTATTGAATTGATTCAGATTAAAGCAATGACCTTTTGACTTTATGATGTCTCTCCTAAAAGGCCTCCAAAGATTGAAGGGTAGGATATGTACCTTGGGTTGGGGGTGGGGGGATAGTGATAAGACTGATTAGGGCCTTTGGCCAGATGGTTTCAGGAAACCGAAGTCTCTCTTGCCTTAACTGGTGGCCACAGAGGCATTTGCTCCGTGGCACCTGGCCACAGTCTCTCAGGAAATGATGGAGTTACCAAGTAAGACATGGACTTGGGCAGTCAGAAAGATGAGGACTAGTTTTGCAAAGCTTTCAGAACCTCCATCTCCGGTAAGCTACAGTATCTACCCCGTGGCAGCAACTTTTGTGTGTGTGTCAGATGACTCGAGCTTGAATGAGCTTTTTCATACACATTCTGTTTGAAGAGCAGTCTTGCTGTGTTCTTTCCTTTTGTCATTCATGTGTCTGTACAGGACTTAGCCCTGCTTTCTCCAAATGCCACCCATCCCTCCTTGATTCTGTTCTTCTTTTCATCATCTCTCCCCCCAGTCCCCCAGCACTCTAAGTTTCTTCATGTGGTTAGGAAAAAAAAAAAAGCATCATTCAGATACCAAATTGTGAGTATGTAGATAGAGTTAGTTTCTCCTTCTCTCTCTGATATTGTTTATTGCACACACTGCTGAATATTGTCAACATATGACAAGTACCAGTAGGACCTCAACTAGAAAACATGTGTTTGCCACAGGTGAGAGAGTAAACATAGATACAGGGGCAAACATTGCAGAAAAAAAACGTGACCATTAAAATGGGAAGGGAAAGAGAATGTGGACTAAGATTTACTTTGATTGGTTGAGTTTGAGGAGTCTCTGTTTGGAAAGCAAGACCTCTTTCATAAAAAAGTTCAATGTGGTGTTTGTATAAATGGCCTTTGGGTTTTTGTTTTTGTTTTTTGTGACAGTCTGAAGTGTATAAGCCAGTGCAACATATGAAGAGGTCTTAGAAGATTTATAGTCAGAGCATAAAGTTAAAATTCTCAAACTGAAAAAGTTTACCTCTTCTGTTAAATATTTTAAATATTTCCTGATACAATTTGGTTTTTTAAAAATGTAATTATGAAACTATGAAAATAAATTCACTTACGAAGGTAGAAACAGGTCATAATCATTGCTTGCAGTTGGAGTAAAAAGTGAAATGTTATTTTTTACTAAAAAAGAGAAAAAAGCAATCACAGAAGTCACCTTCTGATCACTTGATCCTTTGTCTTCCCTCTTCTCTCCATGGATAAGAGACCCCAGGACTTCTTACTTAGAGGGGTGGGTACTTTGAAAGAGACGATAAAAGGCATGAATGTTTTAAAGTTTATTATAGACATTCTCAGGTATAAACAAAAGTAGTGAGTACATTTTGCCCATCTCATTTCATTTATTCCCTCTACATTATTTGTTATGTATTTACTGCTGCTGCTGCTGCTGCTGCTAAGTCACTTCAGTTGTGCCTGATCTGTGTGACCCCATAGACGGCAGCCCGCCAGGCTCCCCCGTCCCTGGGATTCTCCAGGCAAGAGTGCTGGAGTGGGGTGCCATTGCCTTCTCCATATTTACTGCTAAAGAACTTTAAAGCAAGTAATCTCATCCACATGTACTTTTAAATAAAGTGTTAAAGACGTATCACTTGTTTGTTTTTATAATACCACCATGCCATTATCACACCTCACACAAAATACATGCCTAATTTCAGCTAATATTCAGTCCATAATGAAATGTATCTGTCTCAAAAATGTTTTTACTATAGTTTAAGTCAGGATCCAAACAAAAGTTAAGCAGTTTTGTTCTTCTGTATCTTGTGTATCCTATAATAACCTCCTTCCCTTTTATTTGTTGGTGAGATCCAAAACTTTTTTTTTAAGACCAGAAATCCATACACAGGGTGCTACGTAATCTCTATGGCATCTGGTCCCTTGTCTCTGTGATGCTAAGACTGGTTGGTGGGTTCAGGTATTATCTGCCAGTGTTGTTCAGTGCTGGTCCCTCTCTTTTAAAAGTTCCTTGTCCTTCCACCTAAAGTCTTAGCATCCTGAGATCATTGCTTAGAAATATTATTCCATGAGGGGTGACAGAATAGCATCCTTTTGAATCTATCATTCTTTTTCACTAAAATGCCTGCATGTCATTTTGATCGTAAACCAGCAGCCGTGTCACTCTTTCCATAGTTAACAACCTAGACTACAATTATTCTTTCTCCCAGATGAAGCCAGAGACCTCGTGAGGGGGTCATAGCACACAATCATCAGAAGGGTTGAGACCAAATGTTGAGAAGAGTGTTAGACAAGGGGATTTCTTCAAAAGATACCAAAAATGATCTCAGTGTCATTTAATTTTGGGTGGTCGAGACAGGAAAAAAGTGATGTCCCAGTCATGAGTCTGTCGTCTAGACAGTTGGCCGAGGGCCATGTGGTGGGGTTTCTTTACATAATATTATAAAGCTGTGGGCCAAGCCTTTCACAGCTCTTCTCTATTTGATTTCTCAGAAGGCCCCAGCTTACGTTGAGCAGATTTCTCACTTTACACAAAAGTCAAGCAGGCAGAGCCTGAAAAATCCATCAAGATTTTACTTGATGTCTTCTGTCTTGTCCAAATCGAGCTGATCCAGGAGACTAAAAAGGGAACTGAAATAAAGTTGTCTATCAAAAGGCTGGAGGGCAAAGGGAAGGTCCTCCAAAGAATTAGTAAATGCTCAGAGAAGGAAATACCCAATATACACATAATTTGAAGACATTGTGAACCCATACCAACCTCATTCCTGAGAAAATAAAAACAAGTCCATTTTTGAAATGTGCATCTTCTTCACAAAGGTGAGGAAATTGACTCTCAGTCCCACTGCGCCTGGAGACACAAAAGTGGAAGAACATTATTTTGAGCTGACTGATGGAGGCTCTTCTCTGACCCCCCTGTGTCACCTCTTGGAGTATTTGAGGAACACAGAATTGTTTCTCTGGCTCCTGCAAAACTGACTGTGAAGACTGAATTTCTTTCTTCTCTCCCTCCCTCCCTCCGTCATTTCTTCTCCAGCTCATGTTCCCTTGCCACACCAACTTTCTTTTTTTTTTAAAGGATTGTGGTTTTTCTTAAAGATATTTTTGTGATGTGGACCATTTTTCAGAAAATCTTTATTGAATTTGTTACAATACTGCTTCTGTTTTTTAATGCTTGTGGTTTCTTTTGGCCACAAGGCATATGGTATCTTAGCTCCCAGATCAGGGATCCAACTCACACACCCCCTGCCTTGAAAAGCAAAGTCTTAACCACTGGGCTGCCAAAGAAGTCCCCACACCAACTGTTTTAAAATGTTTTTAATGCATCTGTTTCAGTAGCAGATACTTGGGATGAAAAGCTTCCTTCCATACCTGGTTTGTCCAGTAGTTACAATTACAGAGGTGATTTGGATATTTGGGCATACCATGCTCTTCCTAGCTTTGGGATCTCATTTGAGATACTAGAAGCATAGCAACAGGCAGCATAGGCTTTGGAAACAGGAAGAGTGAGTTTCAGTAAAGGTCCAGCCAGCCCCCTGCCAGTCATAAGACTGAGATGATAATATTTGCTTTTCAGGGTGATTGTGGGGCTCTCAATTCTGTATGTGCTTACTGAGAGCAGTGCCTAGAGTGTGGAGGACGCCCAACAGATGTTCAGTCTCTAAGTCGTGTCCAGCTCTTAGTTTTTCCACAGACATTAGTTCCTATTACTTTTAGAGAATGTCCCATTTCTAGAACCAATTAAAAACCTATCAAGTTTCTTTTCACCGTAAAGAAAATCTAATCTATAAACGAGACCCTCTGCCTTTTCCACGCTCACTTTCCAGGAATACAGGCATCTACCTGTTCATCATCCCTTTTCCTGCTGCCTTGGACCTTGTCACATGCTCATGACTTTTCCCTAAGAGGAATAAGGGAGCTAGGTTAAATTCTCCTGCAATATAGCACAAACGCAACCCTGAGGAACACTTCGTTGCTGCTCAGTAAATAAGGGGAGGTAGCACTCTGCCTACTCAGAGGTGTGGAAAAGCCTAAGCCTGCTCAACTCTGGACCAAGACCACCATGATTTAACCAGTTTGGGCTGCCAGGCTGCCTGAGTCCTAGCACGTCCCTTGATGTAAGTGGAATTTTCCCTTGTTTTAAAGCCCAGATTCATTCTTTCCGAAGACAGGGACTCTACCTTATCGTTTCCTGTCCCTTCACGAGGCCTGGGACTCTGCTCCTTAGCACTAGTCTGTTGATCTGCGCCTTGCTACATACTGCCAGACTCCCTTCAGGCCTCAGTATTCTGGGGACCAGAGGACCACTCTGGCCCTTCTGCCTTTCCAGCCGTAAAAATGGCCGGAGGATATCCAGCCACCTCACCCTCATCGTGTGGTTGTTCACTTAGATGGAGACCTCTTGCTGCCATATTTTGGAGAGATCTCTCCTGGGCTAAAACGCCCTTTGGCACCTATCTGCAAGTAAAAGTGGTTGCCCAGAGCCTGCACCACCCTTCTTAGCTGTCAAGAACCAGGCATGGCCCTCCCCAGTGGTCATGTCCAATCATACCTGGGTTTGTCTTGGCTGTTGCCACAAGTGAAGGTCAAGTTGAGGTATGGTAGAGACCTCTGAGTTAGGAGTCTCTTAATCCAAGAAGGCTCCTCTGCCAATGGCAAGAAGCGAAGACAGAGCCTCTCTCTTTCCTTTCTTCTTCACTTTGCTTCGTGTATTTTTATTATGGCTTAGGCAACAAAAGCTCAGTGATGACAAACATCTAGACTGTTAAGAGTGCAGTTTAACCAAAAAGAAAACCACAGGTAATACAGAAATTATGTTTTAATGAAAGGAAAAATGGCTAATAATCACACTACCCAGAGGTAATCTGAAGTTACTACTTCAAAATAATTTTTTTCAATTCATCAAGTGTAAAATTGTAGATATGTATAATGATAAGTCCTAGTATATGCTGTATAACTTTGTGCCTATAGTTAAGAATACTATAATATATACACTTACAAATTTGTTAAGAGGGTAGATCTCCTGATAACTGTTCTACTGCAATTAAAAAAAAAAGTTTAGAATCATTACATACACACACAACACAAACACACACATGCATATATATTTCTTTTTAAGAATTGATATTAGCTTATATATTTCTAACTTCAAAACAAGGAATAAGTTACACATCCAGAAAATCCATTACACGTATTTTTCCTCTGCTAATATTATAAGCGTTGGCTAAAATTGATATTTATTGATAATTTCTTGGAAACTGTACCTTGATTACTAATAAAAATCAGCAAATTCCTTTATGTTTTATAACAATTCTTGCTAATATTTTATGCTTTGAAAGCTCTTATAGTTAAGGTTGGAAAATTCTGGTTTACTCCTTTCTATGTCATATGACCTGAGTCAAATTATTTAATGGTTCTTAGTTGCTCTTTTGGAGAAGGCAATGGCACCCCACTCCAGTACTCTTGCCTGGAAAATCCCATGGACGGAGGAGCCTGGTAGGCTGCAGTCCATGGGATCGCAGAGTCGGACATGACTGAGCGACTTCACTTTCACTTTCACTTTCATGCATTGGAGAAGGAAATGGCAACCCACTCCAGTGTTCTTGCCTGGAGAATCCCAGGGACAGGGGAGCCTGGTGGGCTGCCGTCTATGGGGTCGTACAGAGTCGGACACGACTGAAGCGATTTAGCAGCAGCAGCAACAGCAGTTGCTCTTTAAAACTGTAATGTTGATATATATTGGCCATTAACATAGTAGTATAAGGTGGTTTTATCAGTCTTTCTCAACTTCTTGCCAGGTAAAAATCATGACATATGACATTTTTTTCAGGTATGTCCAAACCATAAGGATTAGCAATAATACCTATCTTGTCACATATAAGACTTTAGAATGCAAATAAATTCAGGATACTTAGGTATGTAAAATAAATAAAATAAAATTTTCTGTTAAATCTACCAGTGTTTCACAACAAAGATATCGTGATCTATTGTGCTAAAATACACAATGAATTTGTAAGCACCAAACTAAATAAGGTGCTATTATTTCAGTAACTACATTAAAATGGAAGGTCTATTTCTCACTTTGCAGAAATCTCACCCAGGTGGGTAAACATTTGGCAAGTTTGAATACCACCTGACAAGAAACAATTAAGAAACTCAGTACTTAACTTGTTAATTTGTTACCTGATTTAAATGAAAGATAAATTAAGCTGTGTTCTTTATTTATTAGCAAGATTCAAGTAAACAAGGTTTAGAAAAATAAATAGAATTGAGCTTCTCTGTGCCTGATTTTAATTATAAAATAACTTTCAAAAACAGTTCTTCATTTGTTCCACTTAGAATAATTTCAGAAAGCCTATCTCTGAGTTACAATTGATAGCTTTCAGTTAACACCTTTATCTCAAACACTTGCTTATTATAAAAACAAAGTAGTATTCTTCTAGACATCTATTCTGACTCTCTTTGATTCTAAAATCTAAATTACCAGTAGTCATTTAAATAATAATGAGCATTAAAATGTGTGTATAAATAATCGTTATATGTGAGATTTCCAATATATGTAAAACCAAATTATAATGATGGGAATGCATGTCACTGTCTGTGGCATATTTATCAAAAGGCTACACAACAGTATAATTAAGCTTTTGAACTACCTGAAATTATTTTCATCATTGCTCACCTTAGAATTTTTTGACAAAAACTTTATCCCAACTATCAAGATAAAAGAAAAAAAAATACCCTTTTGTCTATCATCTTAAAACTTTCACTTCCTAGGGTTCAAACCAAAAGATAATGCATCTGCTTAACATCAAGCAGTTTTTAGAACTCTCCTTGAGAATTTTTTTCCACCATCAGTGATTCGTAACCACCTCCTTTATGTGGTCGTATGATATATCTTTTAAAGTCTACATTTTAAAGTTATTTCAGGGGCCCACTTAATCAGAGTCACAGAGGCCCTGTGGGTTGCCTTTATCTGCCCCCTACTTGCATTTTGTCTCAGCATTTCTAGGCCTTGTCTGCTGCTGGCAACTCAAATCATGGTTTGCCAGCATGCCTCTAACAAAAGAATAGCTCTGGGTTTGCTCCATGCCATGGTACTTGGAGAATTTAAAGTAAATAAAAATAAACTCTATTTTTTGTTAGCTACAAATACATACCTTATAAGAAATGCTCAAAAAAATTGGGCTGGTGAGGTGAGGTATTAAAGTTTTTTGTTTTTTTTTTATGCCACAGTTTCATTCTTGTTCATTTTTAAGGAACCTAAAATAATTGTCATAGAATAAGCATTTATTATGCACCATAGCACATAGTATCTTTAGATCAGGAATGGAATTGCAAAGAAAAAAATCAGGCCCTGTAAGGACAGGAATTAGGTGTGTTCTGTTTGCAGCATTGTTCCCTCTACCTAGCACAGTGCCTGGCATGTAATAGGCATTCAAATATATTGATTAAATAAATGAATACATAGAGATGAGCAGAGGAAGAGGAGAGACTGAGAAATAGCAAGAAAATCAGAAAATATTATCCTCATCCAAAGTCATGAGGCAGCCAATCTGGAAGAATTCAAGGCTGTTTGCATCAATTATGGTCATAAATATCTGTGGACTTAGCAGAGGTTAAGGAAAACAGCAGATAGGATTTTATTTTTTAAACATAATAATTGCATCATCACCATGTCCTCCTCGGGCTTCCCAGGTGGAGCTAGTGGTAAAGGACCTGCCTGCCAATGCAGCAGACGTTAGAGACGTGGATCCAATCCTTGGGTCAGGAAGATCCCCGGAAAAGGGCATGGCAACCCACTCCATTATTTCCTAGAGAATCCCAAGGACAAAGGATCCTGGGGGGCTACAGTCCATAGGGATGCAGAGAGTCAGGCACGACTGAAGCAACTTAGCCCACACACACATCCACCTATTGTGTTATTTACTATTTCCAGCCAACCTAATATCTCCACCAAGCAAGGTCCCATGCAGAAATCCTAAAACCAAGAAGGAAGAAGTGACTTACCTGGTGGAACCTCAATATAAAATTGAACTGTGAAAGTCACCAGGGCAGGAGGTGTCTGGGAACACACCCTAGTAACAGTAGTAGTAGTTTTATACCTAGTAGTCTGTACCTCTTAATCCCCTCATACTTAATGAAATAAGTCAAAGACAAATACCAGATATTTTCACATATAGGTGAAATCTAAAAAATAAAACACAGGAATAAATATAACAAAAGAAAAACAGACTCACTGATATAGAGAATAAAGTAATGGTTATCAGGCTTCCTTAATTTTAAAACTGGAAATAAACATTTTAGGAGATTAGGTCCTCCTATTAACCTGCAGTCCCTTGGACTGCAAGGAGATCCAACCAGTCCATTCTAAAGGAAATCAGTCCTGAATGTTCATTGGAAGGACTGATATTGAAGCTGAAACTCCAATACTTTGGCCACCTGATGTGAAGAGCTGACTCATTTGAAAAGACCCTGATGCTGGGAAAGATTGAAGGCAGAGGAGATGGGGACGACAGAGGATGAGATGGTTGGATTGCATCACTGACTCAATGGACATGAGTTTGGGTAAACTCGGGAGTTGGTGATGGACAGGGAGGCCTGGCATGCTGCTGTTCATGGGGTGCAAAGAGTGGGACATGACTGAGTGACTGAACTGAACTGAAGTGACTGATCGATCCTACAACCAAAAACAAAAGCAATCACTACTAGGATAAGTGGCATCTCAGATGTAAACATGAGATGGTTTAAGGAACACTGGTTTAAGACCTTCTGGGGCTAATGGCTGTGAAGGCAGAAGGTGTGGGGCATGGCTGGGAGAGGTGCAGCAAGGCAGACTCCAGGCCAGTGGAATCTGTTTGTTACAAGTATTATGTGTGATCTTTGAAATCTGGCATCTTTTGGTTTGAGTTTCCCTAGAAACAGTCCCTGAGGCAAGCTTTAAAGGGTTTAATTGGAAAGGACTGCCGGAAAGACCTTTGAGAGAAGTCGTAAAAGTGAAGCAGAAAGGAAGAAGGAAACAGAAAGTTCAATAAAGAGGTGTTAGCTTGTGGACCTTCAGAGGCTTCCATGGAATCCTGCCTCTGAGAGACTGCATGGAACAGTCCAGAGTCGTTCTCACCCAAGGCAAGCAAGCTGGAGTGCTTGTCCACCACTTCCCCTCTGTCACTGGTCCAGGCTTCCCCAGGTGCGTCAGCTCCGTGGTGTTTTGGGCCTGTCCTGCCATTTTTCCTGCCTCACTTTTCCAGCCAGGCACCCACCTTGGGCAAATGGGGAGGGGCAGGTGAAATGAAAAACCATGGAAAACAGCGAGTGCCAGAAAAGGGTGGGCAGAGCAGAGGCCCTGCTGGCACTTCCAGTGGTGTCGATTTTTCACTTTTTACACATATGCTTGGTGTATAATTTCATCATCTTAAATCAGAAAATCTTTGGTCACAGACCAACATTAATAACAACAAGCCCCACGTGCACGTCTGTAGGGGCTGCTTCTCTGACAGAGTGATCACCGCATGCTGCTCTTCGCACCTCTGCCTGGGTGCCTCCTTTCTCCTGCCTGGCCCTCCCTGTTGCGTATGCTCATCTCTTTTCTTTATCTCCTGTTTTACTCTGCTCGTGGATCTCTGATCCACCCTTTACCTTCAAGCGGTCTCACTCTCACCTGGATTAATTGTAGTCACCCACCAGTTGGTCGTCACGCTTGCACCAACCCCGAGCACAGCCCGCCTCAGTGCAGGGTCAGCCTTCTGAAAGCTCAAGGACAATCATGTACCCTTTTCCTCCCCTGGCATGTATAGGGCTTTCTTATGGCCTATGAATCAGCATGAACGTCTCTGGCTGGCATTCAAGGTTCCCCAGCCCCTACCAGTTTCCCTCTCTTACCTCTTCTTCTTCAAGCCATCTCCTGCAAGCCAGGAACCACAGAGAGACCCCTCACCATTCCTCACTCAGAATCATTGCTCCATCTCTGCTTCCCCAACCAGGCCCGTGATGCCTCCCAAGTTCTGCCCCCCTACCTCCCATACCTGCTGTAGAGAAACTGTATTATACTGGTTTTTAAACTAAATTTGGTTTCTTAAGTTTTAGCCGTATCCCTTTACTAAAACAGACCTTGTGTCTCCCTTTAGTATAGTCTTTTTAACAAAAAGGTAGATGAAAACAAGGTTGGTAATGTTCAACGAGAGAGCTGGTATGTACTAACTTAAAATGAGCAGCTGACAAGGAAAAGGACCTGCCTTCTGAATAATGCACAGATCCCAGGAATTGACCTAGCTGCCGAGAAGCGCGTAAGCTGGATCTAACTGGGTTAGTTTAATCACGGCCATAGCAGCAACTTCTCTGCTACCATATGGGTAAATGACTTATGGTTCCATTCAGAAAGATCACTTAGCAAACTAGCATCATTATTTTTTCTCTTCATGCTACAGAGGAAATGGAGATAAAAGGTATGGGGAAGCACTTCCTAGAGACTTAGCAGAGAGAGAAAACAGCATCATCTCTCCTCTCTGTAATAAAGAGACTCTACCCCATCGTTAGAAGGAGAATCAATTATTGAAATGTCAACATTGAAAAATTACTTTGTGGGCTTCCCTGGTGGTTCAGAGGGTAAAGAATCTGCCTGCAGTGCAGGAGATCCAAGTTCAATCACTGGGTCTGGAAGATCTTCTAACAGGAACTCCAATCTCTCTAAAAATTCTCAAACTCCATGTCACAGAGACCTGAAACCTAAGACCATTTGGCTTGTGGTTATATCGTAGACATATGCCCAGTGGTGGGTTCCCCAGAACCTTCTTGCTATACTTTGACCCCAGGTTTCAACACAATCTTGACTGAGATAGAATCCCCTGACCACAGGGATAGCACATTTTGAATTCAGAATTAGTCTGATGTGCAGAAAACAAGGAAATGCAGTCTCCTATGCTCTATTGAGTCTGTGGATTGATTTATATTCATTACGCATGATCATAAACATTGACTCACCTGCTCTCGACAAAAAAAGAGAAGTTGGTTCTGCCAAAAAGCTTCTCTGACTGGATGGGATGTGTTAAGTAGACCGTAAGGTACAAATCCAGCCCATTAGTGACCCAAGTGGAGTAATATTTTTATGGACAAAACTGTAATCAAAAGCTATAAATGGACTATAAGAAAGGCAGTCTAGGCTGTTGTGTGTTGCAATATCAACAGTCATGGTGCAACATCAAAATTAAGAGGCTGACATAACTGATAAAATAGCAATTTATTTTTAGATCGCTCCTCCTATAGCATTTGCAGTAGTGTTCTAAACATATGTGCAAATCACTGCAATTTACCAATTTTAAAATGTTGTTAACTTGCCAGCATGAGTCTAGGTACAGGGACACGTCAGCAACAAAAAAAAGAAGAAGAAGAAATGTTCCATATTATCCTGTAAGCTATAGAAAACCATAAACCTAAGAAATAAGTAAATCATAACAAGTTAGAAAGCAACAAGTGGGAAAAAATTACAAATAGAATGGAATTACAGGATCAGAATAAGGACGATGAAAGCAGAATGCTGTTTCAATAGAGTTCGGGGGCTTCACCAAGAAAGCGACATGTAAACAAAGATGTGAAGATGAAGATGGAGTCAGCCTAGTGGGTACCTGGAGGACAAGCATTCTGGGAGGAGGAAAGAGCAAGAACAAAAGGGGAAGTGCCTGTGGAGAACAGAAGTGAGCGAGGAGGCGCAGCGGTAAAGAACCCGCCTGCCAGTGCAGGAGACACGAGATATGGGTTCGATCCCTGGGTCAGGAAGATCCCTCAGAGAAGGAAATGGCAAACCACTGTAGTATTCTTGCCTGGAGAATCCCATGGACAGAGGAGCCTGGTGGGCTACAGTTTATGAGGTCACAAAGAGACATGCTCGAGTGACTGACACGCACACAGGCACAAGGAGGAGGGAAGACTTTAAATCACAGTGCTGACCCGATTTCTGTGAAAGGAGAGAGGGAAGGATTGGTTCACAAGAGCCTCACACTGTCCTGCACATCTGAGCAAGTTTCAGACAGACTCATGGGAAGCCCGTGAGGAAAACCTCTCATGGGAGGAGTTGAGATGCAGAAGGAGGGACTTCCCTGGCAGTCCAGAGGTTAAGACACGTGCTTCTACTGCAAGGAGCTCCATCCCTGGTTAGGGAACTAAGATCCTGCTTGCCATGCAGCACAGCCTGAAAAAAAAAGATGTAGACAAAAAGATGCCTAGCTTGAACACACCTGTCTTGCACAGTCCTTTACTGGGTGGGAGTGTAAAACATAGCTGGGAGCTGGGAGCCAGGTTCTTTTGAAGGGCAAAAGGCATATATGTGGTGTGTGCACGTGATGAACAGCAGTTGCTGGGACTACAGCAGAGTGAGTAAGAGGGGGGATCAGATATACGATGGAGTCAGATCATCTAGGGTTTCCTGAGTTATTGTAAGGGCTTCAGCATTTTACTCTGAGTGGAATAAAGTAATTAGTGGAAAACACTGAGTGCTTTTGAGCAGAAGTAAGTGACATGGCTTAAAGTTGGCTTAAAGTTTAAGTTGGTTTAAAGCTCAACATTCAGAAAACGAAGATCATGGCATCTGGTCCCATCACTTCATGGCAAATAGATGGGGAAATAGTAGAAACAGTGGCTGACTTTATTTTTGGGGCTCCAAAATCACTGCAGATGATGACTACAGCCATGAAAATAAAGATGTTTACTCCTCGGAAGGAAAGTATGACCAACCTAGATAGCATATTTAAAAGCAGAGAGATTACTTTGCCAACAAAGGTCCATCTAGTCAAGGCTATGGTTTTTCCTGTGGTCATGTATGGATGTGAGAGTTGGACTGTGAAGAAAGCTGAGTGCCAAAGAATTGATGCTTTTGAACTGTGGTGTTGGAGAAGACTCTTGAGAGTCCCTTGGACTGCAAGGAAATCCAACCAGTCCATACTAAAGGAGATCAGTCCTGGGTGTTCTTTGGAAGGAATGATGCTAAAGCTGAAACTCCAATACTTTGGCCACCTCATGCAAAGAGTTGACTCATTGGAAAAGACTCTGATGCTGGGAGGGATTGGAGGCAGGAGGAGAAGGGGATGACAGAGGATAAGATGGCTGGATGGCACCACTGACTCAATGGACATGAGTTTGGGTGAACTCCGGGAGTTGGTGATAGACAGGGAGGCCTGACGTGCTGCAATTCATGGGGTTGCAAAGAGTTGGACACAACTGAGTGACTGAACTGAACTGAACTGAAGTGACATGGAGAGTTGGACCATAAAGAAGACTGAGCACCAAATAATTGATGCTTTCAAATTGTGGTGCTGGAGAAGACTCCCTTGGACAGCAAGGAGATCAAAGCAGGCAATCCTAAAGGAAGTCAACCGTGAATATTCGTTGGAAATGCTGATGCTGAAGCTCTAATACTTGGCCTCCTGATGCAAAGAGCTGACTCACTGGAAAAAGCACTGATACTAGGAAAGATTGAAGGTAAAAGGAGAAGGGGGTGGCAGAGAATGAGATGGTTAGATAGCATCACCAACTAGGTTGAACAAAGTTTGCGAGATGGTGAAAAACAGGGAAGCCTGCTGTGCTGCAGTCCATGGAGTTGCAAAGAGTCAGAAGAGATTTCAAGACTGAACAACAAGTGACACGAGTTTACTTCTATTTTGAGAGCATCACTCTGGCTCCCATAGAGAAGACTGGTAGGAAAGGGACGGGATAAGAGCAAGGAGATTAGGTAGGATGCTATTGCAGGGCCCCGGGAGAGGTGAGAGGGGCCAGGCACTGGCACCAAATGAGGTGGTAAGGGGTGCAGTTGTGGATGCGTGGGGAAGGTAGAACCCAGGAGATGTGCGGGAAGACTGTCTGTGGAATTAAGACAGAGGGAAGACGGAGGCTGTGCTCCTTTCCGAGGGCTGCCATCACAAAGTGCAGCCAACTGGGCACCTTATAGCTTTGAAGGCTGAGAGTCTGAGATCAGGGTGTTCTCAGCGTTGGCCCCTCCTGCTGGCCATGCCAGAGAGTCTGCTCCATAGCACTCTCCTGGCTTCTGGGGGCCTCAAGCTCACCTGGGCTTGCAGATGGCACCCTGCCTGTGCACCGGTGTCTCCACAGTGTCTTCCCTCTGCTCACGCCACTCTGGGTCCAAATTTCCATCTTCATGAGGAGACCGGGCATATCGGATTAGGACTCACTCCAGTGGCCACATTTTAACTTGATCATCTTCGGAGAGCTTACATCCAAAGAAGGTTACACGGATGGGTACTAGGAATTAGGACTTCAATATCAGTGAGGGTTGGACGGGAGACACACCTCTACTGTAACAGAGGATAAATTCAAGAGTTTTACACTAAGTAACTGAAAAGCTGGAATTACTATTGATTGAGAAGGGGAGGCTGTGGGCAGAACAGATTTGGATAGAGTCAGTTGGAGATGTTTATTAGAAATTGAGTGGTAATGTCAAGGAGGCAATCTTATTAATATGAAGCAAAGCTCAGGAGACGAGGCTGGGCTAAAGGTGAATTTTGGAGTCATCCCTATACAGATGGATAGGATTGAAAGTCGTGATCCTGGGTGAGATGAAGACTGGGCTAGGGCCCACGTCCTCTGGTGCTTCAAAGTCTGAAGAGGAGAGAAGAGAAGGAATTAGCAAAGATGACTGAGAAGCATTGAGCCAAAAGACAGTAAGCAAGGGCACTATCATTTGCCATGGATTGGAAGCTGACTAGGGAACAGACACTGTGCTCCATGTTGCAGACACATTATCTCTAATTTCGAAACACTACAAAGGAAATGTCATCCTCACTTGGGCCGATTATCCCACTCAAGCTCAGAGTGAATTACTTAGAGGCAGAGAATTACTTACAGGCAGAATGGGATTGTGCTCTAGGACGGTGGTCCCCAACCTTTCTGGCATCAGGGACCTGTTTTGTGGAAGACAGTTCTTCCACATACAGAGTCAGGGGATGGTTTCAGGATGATTCAAGCACATTACATTTATTGTACACTTTATTTCTATTATTATCAGCTCTGCCTCAGCTCATCAGGCATTAGATCCCAGAGATTGGGGACCCTTGCTTTAGGGCATGAATTGCAGTGTCTGGCTTTGAATTCCCATTCTGCTTCTTAAATAGCTCTGAAATCTCCTACAGGTATTCTGCTTCTCTGTTCCTCAGATTCCTCAACTGTTAAATGGCAGAAGTATCTGTCCCTAGGATGGTTATAAGGGTTAGATAAATTAAGACTCTAAAAAAAAGTTAATGAATCATTTTTCAGGTTCAGTGAAAACCTTGGTAGATAATACACACTCTAACCTTACCTGTTAATTCAGTAAACTGGCTACAAATCACACTTTTCCAGAAGAGAGAGGATTTGAACCTAAGATGTTCTGCATTCAAAGCCCATCCTGTTTCTATCAGATCACAGTGAATGTGACTCTTTCCTGATCATTAGCACAGATTAATTAATTCAATTAGAGGAACTGATCATTTGGAAAACACGGAGAGACAGTTTTGAAAGGCTGCATCAAATATGTTTTACTAAATAGGAAATGAAGTTTTGAGAGGATAAAGTGTCATCTAACTGTGAAAAAAATACAAGAGGATCCTCAGACGGCCCAAGGCCCCTGGGTCTAGGGTGGGACAGGCTGGCTTTATTAGGGTCTATTTCTCAGAAAAAAGAGTACTTGATATAAATGTTCCAGGGAAACTAAGAAGAGAAAGGATTTTCTTTCTCTCCTATCTCTCCTAGGCCTGATCCTTTCCTTCTGGACTCTTACCATCAAGGGTAGGATGCCCAGGATATCTGTTTAAAGTTCACACTGAAATAAGTAATCAGAATTAGGACAGTATAATGTCCATAAGACTGCAGCCATGAAATGAAAAAGACACTTGCTCCTTGGAAGGAAAGCTATGACAGACCTAAACAACATTAAAAAGGAAAGACAGCACTTTGCCCACAAAGCTCCATGTAGTCAAAGCTATAGTTTTACCAGTAGTAATGTGCAGATGTGAGAGCTGGCCCATAAAGAAGACTGAGCACCAAAGAATTGATGCTTTCAAATTGTGATGCTGGAGGAGACTCTTGAGTCCCTTGGATAGCAAGGAGATCAATCCACTTAGTCCTAAAAGAAATCAACCCTGAATATCCATTGGAAGGACTGATGCTGAAGCTGAAGCTCCAATACTTTGGCCACCTCATGCGAAGAGCCGGCTCATTGGAAAAGAACCTGATGCTGGGAAAGATTGAGGGCAGGAAGAGAAGGGGGCAACAGAGTATGAGATGGTTGGATAGCATCACCAACTCAATGGACATAAATTTGAGCAAACTCTGGGAGATAGTGGAGGATGGAGGAGCCTCGCATGCTACTGTCCATGAGGTCTCAAAGAGTGGGACCCAACTTAAGGACTGAACAACAACAACAATGTCCTCAAGGACCTGACTGGAGAGGATTGAAACAAAGAACACTAGGTGTCGAGACACAAGGAAAGTCAAGGATGGCAAGTGCCCACGAGAGGGCGCTCTTTCCCGGTGATGACGAAGAGACCAAAATATCCCAAAGAAAGTTGCAGTAAAGCAAAGAGAATCAAGCAGTTGCCCCAAGGTCCGTGAGCACAGATGACAGCAGTGAAGGCTGGAGGAGTAATCAGGTGAAGTGGAGGACCTGAGTCTTTTTAGAGCAGATGAAAGAGAAAATGAAACCAGTGAAAATAGACTCAGAAACGTTTAGGGCTGGAAGGGCCCTGTGGCCTTATCTCCTTGAATTGCTTCAATACAAGAAGGAAACCAAGGCTAGAGAAGTCCAGTGACACACCCAAGTTCTCCAATGAGTTATTGGCAGAACCAGGATTTGAAAGAGCTAGATCAGAAATGAAGGATCACTTTTGACAGGTGTTTTTAAGGAGGGAAAGGAAATTTACTGACCACTTTGTCTTTTTAAAAGAGAAGAAAGAATGGAAAGCCTATACGGAGGGCTCCAGTGGGAATTAAAAAGCAAAAGGATACTCCCTATCTGAACATAGGAAAGTAGGAAATAAAGGACCAGAAATAGCATAGGGAAGCATGAATTTCGTTCCCTCTTTCTGTGTAAAAGGACCTAAGACCTCTGAGAAGAACACTATGAGTGAAGGGTTACAAAATTTAATATTTGGCAGTGGGGAGACTTTGAAAAGTGTAGATTACTTCAGCAAGTTAAAAAAAAAAATGACATGTGATAGTTATCTTATTTGCAAAAGGAGAAATAGTGCAAATATTTTCTTAAACTTAACTATCCCACATTTTTTGTTGAAGAAGCAAAACATACACTAAATTAAGCCTGATTTTATAAAAAAAATTCCTTGGATGTCTACCATGGTAGGGACTAGGGAATTCAGCATGAAATTTATAGCACTTATATAGAGTTTTTTCCTCCGTATTTCTTATGTTTGTATTGCAGTAATGAAGAAATATGAAAGCCATCTGGTGACCAAATAATATCTGTAAATTCCCATGGATAAAGCCTCACCTTTATATTTCAAAGTTATTAAGTTCAAGTCTTGTTATGGTTCTACTTTTATTAGTTTTTTCCCCATCAATGCAATTATTGATTGATTAATTCTTATTGGCTTTCTAAAGCAGAAAAAAATTATGGCTGAAGTAAAACCCTTTATAGACAGGAAAAAATAAAGTATATAGAGAGTGGAAATCTGAGCAGGGTGGTAAAAGCTTTATCCCAGCTAGGTAGCTCTCTCAGAGTCCAGAGTCTCAGAGTCCAGGAGGGACTAGAGATGCTTGTGTGGGGACCAGTGTTGTTTCTCAGGCTCTTGGCCATGTAATGATGGTCAGCATGGCACAGCCCCCAAAGCATGTACAGTGTACACAGAGCACTCACACCTTTGCTCTCACTCAGCCCTGCAACCTGTGAGACAGACATGATGGATGGTACCTTCTAAGAAAACAGGCTCAGCAATGTCAGCTGACTTGTTTTATGTACATATACACGTGTTTAGTCAGTCTTATCCAACTCTTTGTGACCCCATGGATTATAGTAGCCAGGCTCCTCTGTCTGTGGAATTCACCAGGCAAGAATACTGGAGTGAGTTGCTATTTCCTTCTCCAGGGGAATCTTCCCAACCTATGGATCAAACCCAGGTCTCCTGCACTGCAGGTGGATTCTTTACCATCTGAACCACCAATGAAACCCTGACTTGTTCTATATCATGTGGCTAAACATGACTGATGCAGAATTCAAACTGAAAGGGTCAATGTCTCCTTTTCTCTTTTCTTTTTCCATTTTGGACACAAACCACATGATGAGTTTACTGATAGGTAAGCTTGAGGTTCTCTGGGAATATATGTGTGTGTGGGTGGGTGCGCTCCATAGTGCCCAACTCTTTGTGACACAATGGACTGTAGCCAGCCAGGCTCCTCTGTCCATGGAATTTCCCAGGTAAAAATACTGTCATGGGTTGCCATTTCCTACTCCAGGGGATCTTCTCAACTCAGGGACCAAATCCTCGTCTCTTGCATGTCCTGCCTGATCTGTATTGCAGGCAAATTCTTTACCACCGAGCCACCTGGGAAGCCCCCTGTGGAGATAGCCTGTCCACTAGTTACCAAAAAAGTCAGGTAGATTGAAAGCTTCTTCTTGAAGAAAGTTGCTTGGCCACAAACAGAAGCTAGAAACCATTTTTCCTGAAGGTCCCAGGTCTGACTTACTAGCTTCACCCAAAGTGGCCAATTTTTTGGCTTTAAGAACCAAGTCTTGTATTTAAAGATAGGGGATGTGGGGGTGTCAGTTCTCCAACATAAAAGGCAATGTTTTAATCTCCAGGATAACTTGGTATCTGTGTAAGTTGGTCAGGTTCTTTCTCAGGTAGATGGTGGTCTCTCCAGGGCATGCATACCTCTTTGAAAGCTGTGGTTGTGTCCTGGATAACTCATCTCTCTCTCACATGGAAACTTCCTCCTCCAAGGTCCTAGGTCACCTGGGAAATGGGATCTGGAAGGGCAGCCCAGGCCAAAGCTGGAAGAAAGTTGCAGCTATAAAATGTTTCATATTCAACATGTTTATTTGAAATGGCTAGGCTGAACCATATGAAATTGCAGTTTGGAGGAGATCAAAAATGGTTGAATTGTGACAGTTTCACATGTTTAGCCTAATAGCTCCATGCACCATAATCTCATGTAGGATGTTTGATAAATGGTAAAGTTGGGCCAAATCACCTTATTTACATTTTCTTGTAATTTTAAAAATCACAGCTCTTTGTCCAGATATCAAATTTCTAATTTTTAAATCCAAAATACCCACTAGCCATTTAACAATAGCTATAACACAAATGAACATGTTTGACATTGAATTAACAAATGAATATGTTGACATTGAATTAATTTGGGTAATTCCTTCACTGTGATATAAAGCAACATTGGATTTGAGCTCTCTTCTTCAAAAAATCCTGAAACTTACCCTTATCTGTTTTCTTTCAAAATTATTTCTCCTCTAAGGAATTATATATACTCAAGAGAAATCTACTGAACTAAGCATTAGATGGTAATTTCAAGAAACATGGAGAAACAAGATAAGAACTGACAGATGCTAGGCATGTCTCATCATTGTGTAGAGGAAGCCCATGGCCCCAGTGCTCTGGGATGTGCAAGACTAACTTCACTCCATTCCTTTCCTCCTCAGACTGCTCTTGTCTCCTTTAATGATCTCTGCTGCCCGTCCAAATCTCATAAGTCCCAAATCTCTTCATGAAGTGTTCTTTTATTACTAGAGCTGGTACACTGTGCTGTCTTCCTCAAAGACTCTGTATACAGTTTAGTATCAGCTTCTTCCCTAGGTAAACTAACTGCTTTAGCTTTCTACTGCCCCTAATGGGCTTCCCCAGTTGCTCAGGGAGAAGGCAATGCACCCCACTCCAGTACTCTTGCCTGGAAAATCCCATGGACGGAGGAGCCTGGTGGGTCACAGTCCATGGGGTCACTAAGAGTCGGACAGGACTGAGTGACTTCACTTTCATGCACTGGAGAAGGAAATGGCAACCCACTCCAGTGTTCTTGCCTGGAGAATCCCAGGGACGGGGGAGCCTGGTGGGCTGCCGTATGTGGGGTCACACAGAATCGGACACGACTGAAGCGACTTAGCAGCAGTTGCTCAGAGGTAAAGAATCCACCTACAATGCAGGAGGCATAGGTTCCGTCCTTGGTCAGGAAGATCCCCTGGAGAAGGAAAATGGCAACCCACTCCAGTATCTTCGCAGAGGAAATTCCATGGACAGAAGAGCCTGGCGGGCTACATTCCATGGGGTCACCAAGGAGTTATTTAGTGACTGTACTGTAGCGGCAGCATCAAAATGTAGCAGATATCATCTCTGTACCTTAAAATTTTGCATAATACTGGTCAACATGACTATTCAAATCTATCAGTCCCAAAACATACAAGTATTAAAAACAAAAGGCCATAGGTAGACTATATGAATATTTGATTTTTTAAAAATATATTTCTGGGGACTTCCCAGATGGTCCAGTGGTTAAGAATATGCCTTCCAGTACTGGGGGCATGGGTTCAATCCCTTAACCGGGAACTAGGACCCCACACACCTCAGAGCAACTAAGCCTGCTCTCTGTAAGTACTGAGCCCATGCCCCAAAGAAAGATCCCTCATGCCGCAATTAAGACTCAAGGCAGCCAAATAAATAAGTAAATATTAAATATATGGATGTGTGTGTGTGTGTGTGTGTGTGTGTGTTTTCTGAGTAGTTGTGTAGAGAAACAGGTTTTTCATCTAAAAAGAAAAGAAATACTAACTGACTTTCATATAGTCAGGTGGAAGTTGGGCTTTGATAGGTTTTTGGGAAAATGGGTAAGCAAAATAAGAATTTATCATCAGGCATAAAGGGAGAGTTAATAAAAATAGCCCATAATGACACAAATAAAAAGGAGCAGGAGCGTTTACAAGAGACTATCACAAAGATAGGCGAAGAGAAAAACACAGGGAAAAAAGGAAAGCTTGTAGACCCACTAGCTTTATGAGGAATGGAAAGTTTTCGTATTACCATCAGAGTGGTAGCTACTAGAGGCTGCTGACTGATGCCCTGTGGCTGGAGAAGAAAAGATGTCATGAGTTGATCCAGGAGATGGGCTTCACATGTTTTCATTATGTTCCAATCTGGTGGTGAGACACCCCACTTCAGATAACCTATAGACTGGGATCGAATTTGAGGTGGTATAAAGAGGGTGGTGGCCGGCTGTCTGGAGGTCATACCCACGGGAGACGATGAAGTGGGAGAGATCGATCAAGCCCTGCGGTCATGTAGATGTCAGGTCAATGGAAGCAGACGGGAAAACAATAGGAATGAAAGACTGCGGCTATCAGAGAAGTAATAGGAAAAGCAGTAAGGGATGACTTCAGAGAAGCGATTAAGCAGAATGAAGTCAATTGCTCCAGCATAACAAAAAAGACCACGTTAAACAAGAACTAATAGCTACTGTGATTTTTTTTTTTTTCAGAGAAAAGGGTCAGTGAAAACTTTTCCAAAAATAAACCTTTTCTCCAATAGAGAAGAAAAAAGAATCCCAGGTTCTTAGCATATAATGTACATTTTGGGGACTGGTCAATGGAAGCAGACGGGAAAACAATAGGAATGAAAGACTGCGGCTATCAGAGAAGTAATAGGAAAAGCAGTAAGGGATGACTTCAGAGAAGCGATTAAGCAGAATGAAGTCAATTGCTCCAGCATAACAAAAAAGACCACGTTAAACAAGAACTAATAGCTACTGTGATTTTTTTTTTTTTCAGAGAAAAGGGTCAGTGAAAACTTTTCCAAAAATAAACCTTTTCTCCAATAGAGAAGAAAAAAGAATCCCAGGTTCTTAGCATATAATGTACATTTTGGGGACAGAATGTGCAATATTGAAAAGGAAGGTAACTTTAAAGAATTTCAAAGAATACGTCCTTTTACAAAGAAGGATGAGATGCAAGCCCTTCCCTTCAGTCAGATGCTCTCCCCAAGAGGAACTTTGGCACTTCTAGAACTACATTAATCTTTTTCAGTCCCCAGAGCACCATTAAGTACAGGCAGCAGTAATTTAGTAAATTGCATACTCGAAGCCTGAAAGAGTTAACGCGGCTCCAGAAGTGCCTAACATTTACCCTGGGAGTAATTTACACACTGGAAGCATCTGGCTGAATATGGATTCAATTGTTTACTGTACTGCAGGTCTCCCAGAAAGGAGGTCACATGCTTTCTCTTATTGAAAAGTTCTGGGGAACAATTTCTTTCATTTAAAAAAAATGTGCACCTACTGCCGCATTTTCCTTTGGTAATCTGTTTTCTGGGTCCTGAAAGAAAAGATGGTTGCAGGAAAGAAACTGAGATCCTTTAATTTGCCAAAGCAAACGACTTTATTTTAATTTCACCTTTGTTACCCAAAGGTTTGGGGGTTATAGTGTTGGAGTGATAGTAAGAAACTTGTAGATTTGGAAGTCAGTCTTTATTTCATCTCTGGAATAAGTCATGCTGTAGATTTGTATGAAAGTTTGTATTTTACCTCTCGGCATGCCAGAACACCTTAGCATAGTACTGTTTAATGAAGAATAGAAGAATAGGAAGACATTCACACATGAATCAATGCCAAATTATTTTTAGCCAGTGTGTCAGTAAACATGTTCAGGAATACTCTAATGTCAACAGAAGCATCTGAGTAGGTATTCTTTTTTTTTTTTTTTCTTCATTCCTTCTGAATGTTACATCCTCAGCACCGTGGACAGTACATTACAGAGAGGGAACTCTCGCATGAAAAGATCTTAAGACCTACAGGCAGGGATACTAATAAACAATGATAGAATTTGAAATTGTATAGGATACACATGGAAGATAGTTCTACTGCCAGGATAATCATATCCTTTCCGAGAATGACTGAAATTTAAGGTTTAGCATATAATTGCTTATACATCTCAAGTGGTTATATCCACATTCAACATCTTCTGTCTCCACAACAGAAATGTGTGGTCATCTTTATTAATATCGTATCCATTTGCTTAAAATCTCTGGGGTTGCTAAGTCATACAAATTTTTCATATTTATATATATTTATATATATACATAAGTTCCATATTAAATTTTGGCTCCCTGTTTAGGTCAAAGTTTATTAGACCTTTTCAAAAGACTTACTAAGTACAGTTATGAATATAAGCACAGAAAATGTTAGAAGATTCCATTTTTTTAACCATTTTCTGTTATGTGTCAACTATATTTCCTAGACCATATTCTGTTTCCATGTACTAGTCTTATATCCACTGGGATTGATTTTTTTCCGGCAAAGATAATGTTGATTCCTTTAAATTTACTTTAAAATAAAATGTTACGCAGAAATACAACATAGTTGAATTCAGTTTTAACACAATGAACTCTTAAAATCCTAAATCTTTGTACTCTGTGCAGTCAAAAAAAGAAAAAGACAACAAAGTGTTTCTAAAATGTGATAAGACGCGCCCTTGACCTCTCCCTCTTGAAAAGAGAAATCATTTTTTCACTCTGATTACCGTCATCCTTATGAAAATACATTCTTACATATATTGTGAGTGGAATTCTGTCTTTTTGGCAATGGAATAATGCTTCCCGTTGCTACTTTCATTCTTCCCACCCCCACTTCTCCCTCTGTCCCTCTCTTCTAAGGGACTCCGAAAGCTTCCTGGAGTGTCTTTAATCCTCCTCAGCTCTTTGCATTTTCCTCTGATCTCAGAGCAGTTACACAGCACCCTTCACTCCCGACAGCGCCTGGACCACCGTTCTCTCATTTGGACTCTCTGTGGTTCACATGTTGTATTTAACACAAACACAAGCAAATAAATGTATGCACCAAAATTATTGGAGCCCGAATCATATTTGCATGTTCCTTTGGCCAGAAATCCAAAGCAATTTATAGGAAACGTATCCCTTGAAAGTAAATAAAGGCAGGGATGCTGTTATTTTCTATTTTATGGATTTTTAGAACTATGTATCCAAAAAGAAAAAGTGACTTCCTTTTTCCTCTCTAAAATTCTTGAGTTGTTCTAGCTTGCTTTGAATCATGAATTCAGTTATTTGTTCATATTGTGTATATACATGTGTTCCAGTTTATTGTGTATTTGAAAAGAAAAAGAACCTTTTGCAAAGGATTATGAACTGCATATTATTTGCCCGTTAACCTAAAGTCAAAAGGCTCAGAGTAGCATGTCCTATAGCCAAGTAATCTCTAACAAATTGTGGAGTAATTTGGCATCACTATTATATTAATACACTGAGGCATAAATTTAAAAGAAATGCCAAAATCTCATAGGCTTTTTATGGCTTGCTTTCTGTTTGTTTGTTTTTTTTATAAAAAGTGGTGTGTGGGTGCCTTTAAAGCAAAGAAATAATTTTGACTTTAAATGTGTACACTGCTGTGTGAAAGTAAAACTAATTCACTAGAGAGATGATTTAGGAAAAGCTTTATAAACAGAACAGAGAAATAGATTTATTATGGGGGAAAAAAAAGGAAACGATCACTCAGTAATTGTTGCACTGGCCAATAGTAACTGCTGCTAATGGGAAGACATCAGATACAATCTTCACAAAAATAAAAGGAAAGAAAGAAAAGAAAGGGGAAGTGCTCATTCACTCTTATGTGTCTTGATTTTTCACTCATACTGTGGCTCATTTCTTTCACAAGTGTAGCAATATCTTAATACATGAAACATGTACTTTGCTGCTTTGAAATTTTTTCACTACAGTAAAAGAATCTTTATAATTGCATCATTTTACATGGTAGCATTCATAAATGAAAAAAAAAATCAAGCACGTTATAAAATTCCATGCCCCTAGTATATCACATACCTCCTGGAAACATCCCAAGCTTTTATTGGAGCAAATCAGCTAAGGTTCCCATGGAGGAAAAACAATGGACTATATGGGACTCTCAGGGCACGTACTTTTTATCTGCAAGAAGCTGAGACTGATTTACTGATATCAGGTCATTAATCATCGCTAGGTAAAATAATCTCCATCTCTGAAATAAGCACAGATTATTCTCTTGGTTTTATGAATGAGGAGAATAGATCAAGGTTTAAACAGCTCACAGAAAACTGCATGTGCAGAGCAAGCAAAGAAACCGATGATCAACTAAGTCCTAAGTGTATGCACGATACACTCTTGCTTTAATTTCTCCATAAACAGAACAATAGGAGTAACCTCACTTTGGATAATAGGTCTGTCTCAAAAAAAATGCTTGCAAATTGAATTTTTTTCCAGACAATTGTATTTCATTTTAAATAAACAATGAGGATAAGAGAGAAAACAGTGTTGGATTTTTTCATAACACAAAGAATCTTTTTATTCTGTAATGCAAATAACATACATGTGTGCATGAATGCTCAATCACTAAGTAGTGTCCGACTCTTTGTGACCTCATGGACTGTCGCCCTCCTCTGTGGGATTTCCCAGGCAAGAATACTGGAGTGGGTTGTCATTTCCTTCTCCAGAGAATCTTCCTGACTCAGTGATCCAACCACATCTCCTATACAGGTAGGTGGGATCTTTACCACTGAGCCACCTGGGAAGCCCAGTGTGAATAATACTCCATCATTTATCTGTTTTACACCCTTTGAGTATGATATAGTGGTTGCTTTTAAAGCAAATGCGTCCTATAATTCAATACTTTTATTGTTTTTCTAGTTAAGGTCACCTTTTCTCTTTCCTCACCTATCTCTAATTACCTGCTTTCCTCCTTTATGCATTTTTCATATGCCTCAATCTAGGGCAAAGCCCATAGTTCTGACTGTATCCAAATACTTGGCAAAAGCCACTTGTGTGTGTGTGTGTGTGTGTGTGTGCGCACATGTACACTGTGCACTCAGTCACTTAGTCATGTCATACTCTTTGTGACCCCATGAACTGCAGCCCACCAGGCTCCTCTATCCATGGAACTGTCCGGCAAGAATACTAGAGTGAGTTGCCATTTCCTTCTCCAAGGGATCTTCCCTCTAGCCAAAGCCAGAATGCACCAATTAGATGGGCTACAAATTCTCATCATCCTATATGAACTCTGATTGCCTGGATGACCACTGGTTTGGATTTCTATTGATTGCCTAAAATGTTTTCCAATGTGACTCTTCCACTCAGCCAATCTCTGCCAGCCTCTTCTGTCCACTGCCAAGATTCAGGCAGCAACTTTTCTTCATCTTGCCTCTGCTGCACTTCAAAAATGGTTTCAGCTCATTTCTCCTTCCCTTCCCTCTTAAAGGACAGATGTCCCCACTGCTTTCAGAGGCCAGCTTTTCTGTTTCATCTTCCACCCTACTTCATCCTATAACCCCTACTATGTTGCTTCATCCATATCCCGCTTCTCTAGCAAGTTTCGTCTCTTCCAAGAGTTTCAGCTCTGTTTGGGGGACCTGCCAACAATTTTAGGAGCTTATTTGTTCTCAGCCCCAAACTCATCTGTTTCCTGAGAAACACCCACCTCTCAAAATCCTGTGGAGGTTTTCTATGTTATAAGTCCCAATAATCCCAAGCTTCCATTTGTCAAAACTACAACAAACTCCATGGGATGTTCACTTCTCCATCTTGTTCCAAACACCTCTTCTTCCCACCCTCCCCCATAGCCCCTCTCCTTTCTCCTATCACACGTGTCCTCCCTCCATTTGTTTCCTTGGGAATCAGACTCACTGAAGGATTAATAGAGAACACGAGGTATATGCAATCATTAAATGATGGCATAGATATATTGATATATCTGTAGACACAAAAATGTGTTCATTACATATTTAGTGGGAAATAGTGAATAGATGCTATAAAGATATTCAGTAAAATATGAAAAGCAGTTATGGTGCAATGATGAGAAAAATGAATATATGTCATTTTCTTCCAAAGTTTTTGCAATGCTCATAAATTCTCTGAATTAATGTCTCTGATTATAACACATCTTCCTTAAGGTCCCAACAGAATTTCAAAACAACTCATCTCAAAACAAAACTTATCATGTTCTGGCCAAAATCTGGCTCCCTTCTAGTGTTGACTGTTTTCCACTTGACCTCAATCTACTTCTCTGACCATGTCCCCCTCTTTCCAAGGTCATAGAATTAGTAAGTGGCAAAGATAGGAATGGAATCGAGGCTGTGTGACTCCAAATGTCCTGCTCTTTGCAATGTCCCATGCTCCTGGCAATCAGGAAACGTGAACAAAGCTTCCTTTGCTACTGTGTAAGGGAATCTGATGAGAGAAAAAAGAAAAAACAAGAGCCCCTGAGGAAGACATGAAAGGCGGCTCCCGCTCTGCATCGTGCACTACACCTGACTGTGGGGCTAAACAATCTTTTTCTCAGTTTGATACAAATTCAAAGAAACTGTGCTTCCTGGTTTCTCTGGTGGAAAATCCCTTTACACAGCCTTGACCATTATTCACTGGATCCACTTGGTCCCTGGTTGCAACTGAAACCTGAAGAACTAGAACCCCACTCTATAAATATGCACCCAGCACGCTGTCCTTCAGCTTGCCATTTAAAATACAGAACTCTGGCAGAATCACCTTTTGCTTTAGTTATTTTTCTAAATTTCTGTCAGACAACAGCATAAGGAAAATGTCATAGCTGAAGTACACATTTCTACTTCCCTTTGGCTTAATGGTGCTGAGCAAAATATATATATGTTTATATAAATATATAAACACACACAGATATATATATATATATATATATATATATATAAAATTTCCTTCAAGATGAGTGACAGTGTTCAAGCAAATGTAATAAGGAAGAGGAGCTTTTGGGTTAAGGCACTGGTACCCAAACATGGGAGGAGAGCAGAGTGATATCGTTGGAGAGACTAGAGAAGGATGCTGAGCTGGAGGAAGACAAAGGGGAGAGCTAGAAATGGAAACATGAGTAGGTTAGTAATTAAATGGGGTAGGGGGTTAAACAAGGAAATGGATTTTTAAAAAATGAGAGTCAAAAGAAATTAAAACTCCCAGCCCAATTTCAAAAGAAATAGGATCTCTCCCTTGCTTCTTGTCCTCATGCCCTGGGTATCTCTGCAGCCTTCCTATCTCATTTCATCAAATGCCTTCCTTCACTATCATATCTTTTTACTTCTTGAACTTCCTAATGTTCTCTAATTCCTTTTGCTTTATTTTATTTTGCCTGTATCATATGTCCTGCTGTGCCATCATTATGATAGCCTAGTTCTCTCCACACAATATAACATATCATCTTTAATCCTTCCATTTTTAATCATCATCCTCTCCTAGTTACTAACCCCTTTCCTATCACTTTTGCTAATCCTCCACTAAGCTGCAGGTATTCACCCAATTGAGGCTTTAATTCAGCGTCAACAGCCGTTCTGCTTCCCTCTGACTTTGCTTAATGCCATCTGCAACGATGCAAGCCAGGGCCAATGCAACTGTCTTTATGGCCCCTATTTCTCTTACAGTCAGTGATGATGGTGGTGGTGGTGGTGGTGGTGATGGAATAATGATAATAGTATCGAACACTAATCGAATCTGATTAAGTACCAAGCACTCTTCTAGATATTTTGCATAATGTATTAGATATATTCACTTAAACCTCAGAATCTCCTTCTAAAATAGTATCCTAATTACTCCCAGCTAATGAAGAAACTGAAATACAGATGAGTTAACTAACTTTCCCAAGGTCACACAACTCAGTTTTTATTACCATAAAAAGGGAGTCTGCTCCTATTTTTTTTAGTGCCCTCTCTTGAGGAAGTTGGCGTAAGTTGATCAGTACTAAATCAAAGTACTGGAGACGCCTCTCCATGCCCCAATGTATCCGTATCCTAGGACTAGACATAACACGTGTCATCACTTCCTGCCCAATGAAGCCCCACCCTTAGTGATAAGGAAATCTTTACTTTCTTTTTATGAGATTCTAAATCCAAGGCCTGACCTAAAGATCATGGATCTCACTCATTTATTTATTAATTTAATAGAATTTACTGGAAGCTGTTTATGTCCCGGTCCATGTGCTGACTTGCCTAGATTATACCGTGCCCTCAAAGGAGATCAGAGTGAAGTAGACCATTGAGGGAGGTGGGCACTGCACCAAGAGGACAATTTCCAAGGAAAGGCAACTCTCCTGAAACCCAGAGGAAACAGCTCTGTGTCCTAAGGCACAAAAAGAAATGGAAGGAGAGTGCAGATGTCATTTGCATGAAACTGTATTTGGAAGAGAGTTTGCTTCAGCTGTTGGCCAAAAGGTGTACCTCGCATCCTAGGCATAAAGAGTGAAATAGTGAGAATGTAGTACCTATTAGCAAGTATGGATTGGTGACAAGCTGGTTTATAAATACTGGTTTACAAGCTGCTGGCAAATCTTCAGAATTTTTCTCTAAAAGATCTGTGAAGCCACCTAGACTAAGAGTTTTCAAAAGGATGATTCCAATATGCCAGTAGTACGCTCAAATCTTAAAATCACTTATGACATCTCACTTTAATCAACTTTCTTTTAATTTCCCTTTACTAAGTTTTAGATGATTGTTGACATAAATAGATTAGTGTTGAGTCAAACTGGTTGTCTGTGCACATTAAATGAGAGGACTACCACACCATCAGTCAGTTTATGTTAGCTTATCCTGCTTATTAGCAATTATCAGTCTACTTGAATTCAGCTATTGGTGTTAAACTGCCAGAATGTTCTGAGAGAATGGATCTGTCCCACCAAGACTTATCTTGTAATGCATACTTCTGAAAAAAAAAATCAACAAATACGTGATTGGAATAATTGAGGAGCAGGTTGGACTTAATTAGACGTAATGTGATACAGAGATAAACATTATTTATGAAACATTATTAGTTTCAGTTATAGTAGTGCACTTGCTAAAACTAGGCTAGCTGAGTCATATGTAGAAATATTTCTGCTTTACTATATATATAAAAATAATTCATTGCCAAATTATCAATATTTTCAGAATCTAATCAGGGGTAATCTCTACTTATTACACATGCAAATATCTCCTTTAGTGTGAAGTGCACGGTGGTAAACAATCACAAAAAGGCAGATTCTTCTAGCTTGTACACATTTCCTCTATAATAGTGTATATTCTATTAAAGATACTTTTAAAGTATATTCTTTAGGCCTCATCCAACCTCATCATACATTATAAATAATAAAGAAACCTATGGATTCTTAGATGTACAGCCATGGGCCCACTGGCACAATACAAGTAAGCAAATTCAGAGTGACCACGAATAAACACGTATTACAACTATTTAATAAGTATACTTATATATCTTAGAATTCTTAAAAATCTTAGAAATACTCTTAGACTGTGTATGTCATTCTGAGTTTCCCTGACTTAAACTTTTTTTTTTTTTAATTTCTTAAATAGCAATCCAGTATCCTCAATCAGGTCTCACAGATGAACAGCATATTCCAGCCAACAGATTTACAGAAACCAGAGCCATATGTCTTTGAACCTGAAAAGATTACTGTTCTAAAGTCAAGATATTTGATTCTACAGGAGTGACGCAGAGCCACTCTAAAGCCACAGGGGAGAATTGCATGTAAAATCCCACTGAACTGGGTTTCCCCTTTGTATAATCATAAGCAGCAGGCAAGGGGCCCTTATGAATAGATTGCTACTGCTCACAGAAGCCCACCCACAGCCTACTCCTTGAAGTTTACAACTAAAGGAAGCTGAAAATTAAGAACTCATAATAATAAATAAACACCAATATTCAGCCATGGCACTCCCCGCCTCCTTGCCATAGAGAGCCAATCAGACAGTTTGAAAGAACGGAAGGAAAGAAAGCAAAATATCTGAATTATGGCATAGCATTATTGAAAGAAAACAGGTTCTCAAAATATTTTCTAAGCAGAAAACAGAGCAGTAGAAAGTGACTGATTCCATGAGGTAGACGTGTATAAAATAAACAAAAAGGGTATTCCGCTGACTGTTAACAGTAGTTTATTATTTCTGTGGTGGAATTATAAATTATTAGGGAGACTTCTCTGTAATTTCTCAGAATGCAGCATTTAGCATGAGTTGCTTTCATGATTAAGAAATAATTTTAAGGCAAACGGACATAGTATTGAATGAACTATTCAACAATTTCTTTTTCACATAAGAAAAAAAACTCCTGCTCTAATTTCTTCTTTAAAAAAATTGAGATGCTATTTTCTTCCTGTCTTTCAGTGTAGACTGATCCTTTTCCTCTTTTCCTAGCAAACAAGAGTATTGACTCTCGGCTTCAATATTGATTCCCCTAGCTTGCTTTTTCCATTTCAGTGATCACGGTGAGCAGAGCAGTGGAAATAAGTTATGTAAAAGGTTTCCGCCTAGTTGTTGTTTTAATTAATCGGGGTCCCTGAACGACACACAGGCCTAATCGGGTGGTATGGAAGCTGTCGCAGTTAAGTAATTGGTTTGAACCCAAACGCAGGTTGTGATCAAAAGTTGTCACCATCGAATGGCTACTCATTGGCCCATACGAAATGGGTTGGTGGTCTCAGCCTAATTCCTAGTGGACCAGTGTCAGTCTCATGAAAAGCATTCCATAAAGTAGCACTAATTGGTTGACATTCTCAGCGTGAAAGGGTGAATAAAGAGACTGAACTCTAGAATAGCCTTCAAAGTTAGGCCAAGGATGGCAAGGGACAGGGCAGTGTTGAAGGCATGACTGTTGGCAGCCATGATGCTGTAACAGAAAGACAGATGTCTGCTTCCGGAAATCTTAGCCCAGCCTCTATTTTCACAGACAACGGATGCCGAACCTAAGGAAATCGAAACTTTTGTAGACTTCTAAAATTCTCAGCCTTTTCCCCTCACAATCCTGCCTTTTACTTAGATATCTCTAGGGAGATCTGAGCAAAGATATTTTACCAAAAGGCGACAGGCTGAAACTGACTTTGCTAAACCTTTAAAGAATTCTCAAAAGGAGATCTAGCTTCATTATTACCAAACAGTGTGTGTTCATCACTTTAATTATAGGAAAAATCAATAGGGCATATAAAAGTACATGGCATATTTTACCTGACATTTGTGCTCGTTCACTTTATTAACCATGCCTTTCTGAGCAGAAATAACAGGTTAGAGTTTACCAAAAGTCTCGTATCTGAGAGCAAAGATTTCTCTTGCACTCAATTGCCCTCCTGTATGGTGTTTTTACCATTTCAAATGGTGTGTTTTTAGTCAACGAACATGAAAACAAATTGAAACGGCAATAATGGATGCATTCTTCCATTAGGGCATCCAGGCAGATTACTAATTCACAGATATTGAAACTAGCACTGATTGAGATGAATGAATTTCTCATAATTTAATAATGCAAATCACACTAACAGCAGAGACCTCCGGTAACTAGTAGTGCTAGAAGAATTACTACAAATGCCAACTGATAAATATAATGTTGATAGAGCTATTTATCTTGTTGCTTTATTCAAAAATGCTTCTGCCTTTTACGATATTTATTATTTACTCTGTGTCTCTTTCTCTCTTATATGCTATAAATGACTACTTTCTTCTGAAGCAGATTAGGTGCCTGGAACGATGGCAGCTAAATTTTGCAAGCTAATAATTTTGAATTTTTTTTAAAATCAGATGTGTTTCAATACCTGACACATTGGAAAGCCAGCAGCTGTTTTAAATGTGTAGTAAACATTACTAATAGCATTTTTTTCAAAAATTACAGAAAAAATGGCGACATTACTTTATCATTCACACACAAAAAAAGCAGGGGAAATGCAGACCTGTTTTTAAAGGGAAAATATCCAGTGAATGTTTTTATATCTAGAACTTGTTGACAGATAAAATGTACTATTTAAGACATAGTTTAAGTAGCTCTATAATTCCAAACTTCTACCATGAAGCTTCATTAAAGTATATAAATTAGCACTACTGTCAGAAATGGCATTAAGTATTCAATAAGACTAGACTTAATGCAATTAATAGCAATTAAAATTATACTTTTATGATGTCAGCCACCAGCATTGTAAAGACATAATTGCCTGTAAGGACTTTTGTACCATATTTATCCTCTAAAACTGTCCAATTTATATGAAAAATGCCAAAAACATATCCCATATGGGTACCATTATCTTCTCGGATTTTTAGAAGTAATCTGTCTTATCCAGCTGTGCACATTAGGCTAATTTGCTTTAATTAGATTTTTTCTCATTTTGTTAATAGGCATGTTGATGTTACATTTTTATTTTGGAGGTACAGATGCTAACTTCGCTCATTATGTTCCTGTTAAAGGGTCAGTTTACTTTGTGATAAGCTTGGACTTACCCACTTAAATAGCATCTTTTTTCAAAATATTAGATGATATAGCTTACTGAAGATAAAAACTATATTGCTGTTCTAGTACTAGTGAGCAACTTGAATTCTCGCTAATTAATTAGTAGTTAAATATGAAAGAACAGCTTTGCTGTTTCTGCTGTGGCAAGGCATTTCTGGATGGACATAATAAATTAGATAAAATAATGAACTGATTTCAGAAACGCAGCCGTTTGTGACTCCTCAGAGCAGTCATAAGAATTACCATGATTCTGTACCTGTGTCTTGCGTTTGAGCCAGGAGGCATTAAAAATAAGAAACTCTTTTATTTCCTATATCTCATTGTGTCTCACATCACAAATTTCGAAGACATTTATTTAAAGTTGATCCAGTATAAAAATTTTCTTGCTGTTACTTATCTGTAAAATTTTCTAACTGAACTCCTATAAAGAAAACTAATTATTTATATGCAAAGAGCAAAACATATAATTAAAAATTTTGTCTGTTGGCTCTCAGAGGACAGAATTTTTTCTAACATAAGTAAGTTAGAAGGTTCAGCAGAGTTCCCAGGTGAAATTAGAGAATTTAGAAGTATTCATAGCAGGTTTGTTTTTTTTCCTGCATTTGATAAATAGATTTAACTCCAAGTTTGATAAGTATTTATATCATGAAAGAATGTTCATGATCATTTTCTGTTCTTAGCTTATGTTTCAATTTTTTAATAAATTTATGCTGTCATCATGAAATAAACTATGCAAAACCCTATAATTGGACAATTGTAAGATTGTAATAAAATCATAGGATTTATTTCAAATCAGAAGTACACTGTGTTACAGTAAGCCATAAATAATTATTAGGTTAGTTCAGGTAAGTTTCTTCAGGAAATCTCCCATGTAAAGAGTGTAAGCTGGGTGGTAGAAGAGTTCATCTAGGGACTAGAATTTAAATTATTCAGTTACTCTGAATAAGAAGGAAATACAATAAAAATTTTGTTAAAACATTATTAGTTTGAATGTCATATGGTAGACATTTTATTCCCAATATAAAAAAACATATTTATTCACATATATGTCAGTAAAAAGACATGCTCTCTGAATAGTATGACAAAATAGAATCTTCCCGATTCTAACCTTCAAAATAGAATCCTAACCTTCTGTTAGGATTTTTGTTTTCATTTCTGCTTTGGTTTTTGGTAAACTCAATTTGCACTCTATTGGTCTTGAATTGTTTTCTTGAGGAAGCCAATACTTGTATTGATAAGATCTATGCTTTGAACATTTTCATGTAACTAAAAGAAATAATTAAGAAATCAAAATTGTAAAAAGGAAAAATTCAATTGCATGCTTTGTCCTTTTTAACTGTTTGTCTCCAAGATTAAAGCAGCTTTCACAGGCAAGAATGTCTCACTAACAAAAAACAGAGTCAATAACAGAAAGTAGAATAAATGAGGATGTAATGGTCCTTCACAGCCTATCACAGAAGCCTTTCAGATAGAATTTGAATGTAACAAGTTCTTCTGTATTCTCTTTTGTCTCTGTTGTATTATAAAGCATAGTGATTATTATTCATCAGAATTGAATTACTCTTGTTTATATTTAGTTTCTTGTTTCTAAGAAAAATAGAATAAATTACACATCTGTCTTTGTCCCATTTGTACAGTGAACATACACTCCAAGTCAATTGTTCCTTAACAATGGGATGAGTGCTGGAAAGATAGGACCCTGAGAAAATGTATACATAGAAGCAGCCTGGTAACAAAATGTAAGAACAAATACTTCACGACAAGTAATTCTCAAAGTGCAACCAGGTTATATTCCAAAAGGCATTTATATGGAAGTCGGAAGTTTAGGTATATATTCCTATAGAAACTATTTTAAATGGTGGTTCTGAGCTTAATTACCCTGAATATAATTGAATTCAAAAGCAATCACCTGTGTGTGGGATGGGGAGGGGGAAAGAGTATAGGAGTTTCTTAATTGAGGAGTTGCTAGAAATTAGCCTCTGTGTTGAGTATCCTATTGCTGTTGTTGTTGAGTCACTCAATCATGTCCCACTCTTTACCATCCCATGGACTGCAGCATACCAGGCTTCCCTGTCCTTCACCATCTCCCAGAGTTTGCTCAAAATCAAGTCCATTGAGTCCATTATGCCATCCAACCATCTCATCCTCTGTCACCCCCTTCTCCTTTTGCTTTCAAACTTTCCCAGTATCAGGGTCTTTTCCAATGAGTTGGCTCTTTGCGTCAGATGGCCAAAGTATTGGAGCTTCAGCATCAGTCCTTTCAATGAATATTCAGAGTTGGTTTCCTTTAGGATTGAGTGGTTTAATCTCTTTGCTGTCTAAGGGACTTTCAAAGTCTTCTCCAGCACCACAGTTCAAAAGCATCAATTCTTTAGTGTTCAGCCTTCTTTATGATCCAGCTTTCACATCCATACATGACTACTGGAAAAATCATAGCTTTGACGAGATGGACCTTTGTCAGCAAAGTGATATCTCTGCTTTTTAATATGCTGTCTAGGTTGTCATAGCTTTTCTACCCATTTACAATCCTGTGAGATAGCATAATCACACCATTTTACAGATGAATAAATTGTCATCTATTTCAGGATTCAAAACCAGATCCTTCATCCTTAACTCAGATATTACCCAGACTTTGAAATAAGTAGGATTCTAAGAGGAAGCCACTGTCTCTTCTGGCAGGTCACAGATGACTCTGTAGACATATACAGTTTTGGGTCCCCACCGTGACACCTCATTATACCTTCCTCTCCTCCCTTAAGAAGGAGGGCTCACCCAAAAGTGGGCTCCCTTCTCCATCAGGTGAGCTCTGTCATCCAGAGCAGCTGGCCATAGCTGGGTGTTCAGAGGAAAGCGCTGTGATGGTGGATGAGCACTGTTTATGGAACAGCTCGTCACTATAAACATCTGCTTACCATATACCAGCTTCCATTGGAGAAAATACTTTGTTACAACAGTAGAGTCCTGTCTTCAAGTTTACCTTCTCTCATGGGAAGAAAGACATGGACAGAAACAAATAAGCTGACAGTGAGTGGTCAGAATTATGCTGAAAAGAAAAGGGCGATAGAGAGAGATGCAGGGAATAGAGAGAGTCCCAGGAGAAGTAGGAAATCCAGGTTAGCTGATAGAGTTAGGGAAAACCTCCCAAAGAGTTGAGTTAGAGCTGAGACTGAGTGATGGAGAGAGACATCTTCTAGGATGCAGGGAGGGGCTTACAAGCTGAAAGCATCAAGCACAGAGAGCTTATCTCCAGTGTAGCTGAAGCAGAGAGGGAAAGGAGAAAAGTAGAGGGAACCTGGTGGGGAGAGGAGCCCTGGTCACCACGGGAGCATTTTTTAGGAAAGAGAGGCTGACTTGATTGGATTCACTTTTCTTCCCCATCATTCTGTCTGCTGAGTGGAGAATGGACTGTAAGGGCACATGGTTCAGAAAGGGATGGAAGAGACAGAAGTCAAGCTGAGAAACAACTGTGACTTAAGTTTATTGCAATGGTACCTAGGAGAAGTGTTCAGGTCTGAATGTTTTTAGGGGAAGAATTGCTGTTTAGTCGCTAAGTCGTGTCTGATTCTTTTTCAACTCCATGGACTATAGCCCACCAGGCTCCTCTATCCATGGGATTATCCAGGCAAGAAATACTGACATTGGTTGCCATTTCCTCCTCCAAGGTATCTTCTCAACCCAGGGCTCGAATCTGAGTCTCCTGCATCTCCTGAATTGCAGGTGGATGCCCTGAGCCACCAGAGAAGCCCAGGGAAAGAACAAACAGGGATCAGCAGTATTTGAGACTGCACTGGGTAAGGAATAAAACATGGCCACTAGGTTTGTAGTCTGAGAAAAAGGGTTCTGAAGGTGGTATTGACAGAGACAAGACTTGGGGAGGGGCCAGTCTGGACTGGCTCTTCTGAGGACTGTATTATGACAGGGAACACATAGTGAGTGGATGACTAATGATCTGGAAGTCTCCTTTGTAACCAGAAAGTTTTGATGCACAGAAATAATTTTTGATAGATTTTAGCCATTATGATTGCAAAGTAAAAACCATAGCATAGCGATCTGGGGGAAAGGCCAAGGAAAATGTTGGATGAGTCACATTTGCTATGTACATCAACCTTGCCATTCTTTTCCAATTGTTTTTATTGTTTTCTTCAAACAACATGAATTGTCTAACATCTCCTTCTGATTTTTAAATAGATGGCTTTTATTGGTGTCCAGTGGAGCAAAGGGACCACTGGCTATTTCATCTTGATGGGTTATTTTGTAATTCAGACCTCGGTAGGTGAGTTGCAGATTGCCTGTGCAAAGGTGATGCCTTTCCAGCGAGACCAGAAACATGGACTAAGCAAATGAAATGGGCGAGTGTGTGCGTGCACACACTTGCTCAATGTTCCTGGAGTGCTATCAAGATGAAAGTTTCTGGTTACTATCATGAGATTATTCCTGGCCTTTTGTTCTCTGAAGGAGAGCAGAGATGCCTAGGAGTCTTTGTGGAGGATCTCTCTCATTTCAGGGAAGGCCATATCAAAATACCAGGCAAGAGATAAGTAGAATTGATGCATGTTTGCCAAGAGTAAGAAGATAAAGTCAGGGACAGAGCAGCTCCCCAAGATAATCCACAGCCCAAAGAATGTGTTGCTGGGGATTTTGGTACCAGCTACAGTGGAGATGTAGTAAGTGATACAATATAAGTCATGGCCTCCAAGTCCCTCAGTTTGTTTATCTGTGAAATGGAAACATTAAGACTCCCCTGTTGTTTTGCTGTTCAGTTGCTCAGTCATATCCGACTCTGCAACTAAGTCATAGGAATTCATATTTAAAACTAGCTAATTAAAAGGAACTAATATATTTCAACTGTGTCTGTACTCTGTGATGACCTAAAGGGATGGGGCAGGTGTGGGGTGGGAGAGAGGTTCAAGAGGAAGGAGATAAATGTATGGATATGGCTGATTACTTCTTTGCACAGCAGAAACTAACCTAACTATATTCTGATTTTTTTAAGAGATTAAAACCCTTTTATTGCTGTAAGAATCAGGTTTAGGGACTTCCCTGATGGTCCAGCAGTTAGGACGCTGTGTTTCCAATGTAGGGGGTGTTGGTTCTACCCCCTGGTTGGGGAAATAAGATCCCACATGCCGTGTGGTGTGGCCAAAAAGAAATTTCAAACTAATATATTTTTTAAAAAATAAAAGGGTTTATAATCTGGTTTAAACAATTAGATTAATTTTCATAAGAATTCTTCTTTGCCTTTTACTTGAAAGTTATGTAAGATTTCACAGTCTCATCGGGGCAAGAAGATCTGTATAGATTCTCACAGAAAAAGGAATTGGTAGCCAAAATACTAGACAACTAGTTTCTACAACGGGTTTTTAAGTATTGCTATTTGCCACTAAAATTCTTTAAATCACTGAAGTGCTTTGGAACATATGATTGTTTTCTTTTCTTATGAACATCTGATGAGAGTCACTGTCATTTCCAAATTTATGGCCCTTTCTAAAATCATCCACAAAATGCCAAAGTTTTTATTAGCTGATGATTGCCTACTGACTCGTGTGTTAATTGGGAGTGTCTTGTGCTCTGCTGGCGACGACTTTGCCAACCTACAAGGTATCACTGTTACAGGTAGGATTTATATTAACATCATCTGCAGAAGCCAGTATTGAATAAATTGAAAGAATTAGAGTAGGAAGCTCAAAAAGCTGAGAAGGTAGGCTTTGTTCTCACCTGTACCTGAATCCATTCCTGACCCCAAGATATCCAAGAGAGAGACATGATTTTCCCCATATCCTAGCCAGAAATCAAGACTAAACAATACCTAAAGAGCCTAACTGGATAGCCTTTCTCCTAATCATGTGTGACAAGCTGCCTGGTTCTGTCCTCAGTAATTCCTCCACTGCCAAGGTTCTGGGAGATTATTTTAAGCCAGACGTGGCGACCCAACTCCACCTCATAGTGAGACCCATTCCACAACATATCTCAGGGGACTCACTCAGAACTCACCAGACCCTCCCTCATGATTAACTGCCTCGTGTTAGAACTTCCTACCCTCATTCCACATAACTATATTTTTGTCTTCTTTGTTGTGCAAAAGTCTTAGGCCCTCTAGAGGTATCTAGAAGCAGCATAACATACTGCTTAGAATATAGGCTTGTTGATCAGATTGACTTAGTTAGATTCCTAGCTCCAAAAATCACTAGTTCTATGAGCTTGGGGAAGATATATTAATAGAAACTCTCTAAACTTCAGTTTTCTTGAATGTAAAATAGTCACAAAAACTATCCTTCATTCACTTCTGGAAGAATTAGAAGTACTCTATGGAAAACAGCTAGCAGACCTCTCACTTCACAGTTCATTCCTAGTTGCTATTTCAGTTCTTTGAGCATGATGTGTATATATGTATGTGTGAGGATGAACTTTATTTATTTATGTTTTGAACTTTTTATTTTGTACTGGGGTATAGTCAATTAACAATGTTGTGACAGTTTCAGGTGAACAGTGAAGGGACTCAGCCACACATATATATGTATCCATTTCCCCCCACACCCCCTCCATCCAGGCTGCCACATAACATTGAGCAGAGATCCCTATGCTATACTGTAGGTCCTTGATGGTTATCCATTTTAAATACAGTATGTACATAACCATCCTAAACTCCATAATCATCCCTTCCCCTCTGCAACCATAACTAGGGACTTCATTTTGATTTCCTGAGTCCTTCCCTTTAACCCAAAATTTTGAGCCCCTATAACACTGGCCAAATTTTCCTAGCACCAGCAATCTTGTTTCTCATCTTGTTACAGGATAGGATTGGTTTCATTGAATATTCTGTAGTTCTCTTCTACTGAAAAGAGACTTTACAATTGCTGAGGTGAGCATGAAAAGAAAAATCAGAATTTAAAGCCTAGGAAGGTACTTCAGGGCACCATGGCAGGTTGCTCTGGAGTGTCCTGTAGGTAGATGGGACAAAGGAACCAGGACAGACAGGCAAAGTTCTGAGTCAGCCTGATGTATTATTTGCTGATTTACTTGGGCTATCTACCTCCTGGATGAAGACAGTTCCTTCACCAGTGAGTCTTCAGGTGACTCTGCAAAGATGCTAAAGAATGTTACATGTGTGCGCAAATTGTGAAGCAATGAGAACATGGTGTTTCCATGGAATGCAGTCAGTGATGTAACATTTCTGAAATGAGTTTTCATTATTAGCATGTGAAAGTGACAGTACGGCATAAGGAAGGTGAAGTTGCTCAGTCGTGTCCGACTCTTTGCGACCCCGTGGACTGTAATGTACTAGGCTTCTCTGTCCATGGGATTCTCCAGGCAAGAATACTGGAGTGGATTGCCATTTCCTTCTCCAGGGGATCTTCCCAACCCAGGGATTCAACCCAGGTCTCCCGCATTGGAGGCAGACGCTTTAACCGCTGAGCCACCAGGGAAGACACGGCATAAGCTACCAACCAAATGTCATACAGAACCTCAGAAGTAGAATGAGAAAAAAACCTCCAGAGTTCTTCAGTATAAAGATAGTTTATGTCCCTTTTCAAATTACCAGCCATTCATTCATACTTCTTATTGTTATTGTTAGTCATTAAGTCATGTCTGACTCTTTGTGACTCATGGACCGTATCCTGACAGGCTCCCCTGTCCATAGGATTTCCCAGGTGAAAATTCTGGAGTGGGTAGCCATTTCCTTCTCCAAGGAGTCTTCCAAGACCAGGAATTGAACACACGTCTCCTGCGTCTCCTGCATTGGCAGGGGGATTCCTTACCACTGAGCTGCCAGGGAAACTTTACAGATGAAAAGAAAATCTAAAAGGATGTTTTGTTATTATAGAAACATTTGTAGAACAATGCTTTATTCAGGACAGAACATAATGAGGGATTCATTTTCAACCTCAAACTGGCTCATCCAATTTGATATAAATTCATTATGGAAAAGAGCAGCAGTTCATTAACTCCTAGAAACTTTCTGCTTATTAAGTATTTAATGAGTTTAACCTTTATGTTAAATATAAAATAATAAGAAACAGCATACCTTCCAAACCTGCAGTAATCCATAGTTAGTTTCATCCATTTGATGGAAATTATCGCCTATAAACATCAGGGATATTAATTTGTTGAAAATCTAGTCTGTGCTCTGGTTGTGGGCCGTCCAGTGGCTGTATTGTTTCTCTTCAATTAGATGGGATTATTTCATTTCCAAAGACTTTTACACAGGTGGTGTAGCTGTTCAGTGAAATATAATCCAACTCAGCCCCTTCTGCGTCCAATAAAATCGTCAGTCAGTGCTGGGGGAGCAATCATGGAAATGATGAAATAGCAGTGTGCTGAAAATAAGCAATGGAAAATTCTGCAAAAGCCAAAATTATACCACCGAGACTGCCTTGATCACCACAGCCCTTGTCTGGCCGAAAATCAGTTCTGCCTAAGAATTGAGAACCTGTCCTTAGAAAGGAAAGTGTGCTCATGTGGTAAAAAATCACCTTCTGGAGAATATTCCCTTAGTATGACTCTGCCTGGTGTTCATAAGGCGGTCTCTACTTATCTCATTCACATTATCAAGTGTTTGCTCTTGTTTTTGCGGTGTGATTGCTGTCAGAAGTATTAGGTTCTATGGGTTATTTATCATGAACCCAAAAGGTCTAAGGCACTAGTGTCTGCTTGATCATAGTCCGTTCTTAAAATGTTTGCTGCTACTGCTGCTAAGTCGCTTCAGTCGTGTCCGACTCTGTGCGACCCCATAGATGGCAGCCCACCAGGCTCCGCCGTCCCTGGGATTCTCCAGGCAAGAACACTGGAGTGGGTTGTCATTTCCTTCACCAATGCATAAAAGTGAAAAGTCAAAGTGAAGTTGCTCAGCCGTTTCCAACTCTTCGAGACCCCATGGACTGCAGCCCACCAGGCTCCTCCATCCATGGGATTTTCCAGGCAAGAGTACTGGAGTGGGTTGCCATTGCCTTCTCCATGAGGCATTAGAATAAATACATAAGCAATATATTCTAAAAGTCTGAAGTATTTCTTGCTTCATTGAAGAGAGTATACAGCCAATTTGGGAAGAGTGGAAAGGTTATCATTTGCTGTACTGGGGAAAAAAATAAAGGAAAGTCAGCAAAAGTTAGACTGCCAGAGCTAGCTATTAAGTCCAAAAGACCACTATCTTGACTCAATTAGGGAAAAGAAGTTGAAGGGTGACTGTGTAACAAGAAAGCCTAAAGTAATAATTTTGAAAATAGGAGTTCAAACAAGTTGAAAAAAAATGAGCAATGTCAGGAATATTTTGAAGAATTAATTAAAAGTAGTCTGAGTACTGACCAAAGCAGAGGAGGGGAGCTTCCTCTCTTCCTTCTTTTTATTTTTTAAAATAATCCCTGCAGAAGAACCAACCAGAAACTCTTATTTGTTCTAAAGCTCCAGAACTACCATCACCACCACCACCCACCAAGTTATTTTAAACTTCTGTCTGAAATGTCTCGCTTTCATCCTGTTATGTAACCTATTTGTGGTCAACCAGTTCAGCATTAGGTAGTTCAAATATAAGATCTGTTCCCTAGCTTAATGGTGTATTTAAATATATATTGTTTTTAAACTATTAAACTGGCCGCACAGAGAAGAAGCAAAATAACACAGCAAGTATGGGTGGTCTTTGAAACTATCATTTGTCTTGGCATAAGAAATGGCCAAGAAGTGGCCTCTGTTTCTTGCTCTAACTATGTCTCGACTCTGAATGGAAGTAAACTTCCCTGGGCTTCTGTTTTTCTGTCTACTACCCAGAAGCCATCTCAGCTTGAACGCAGTCTGTTACCCCAAGTTACTTCTCAGAAACTAACCACACAGGATAAGAAGCCGAAACTCCTATGAGAAGATTGATTCTTTTAGGAGCTAGAATTTTTCCTTTAAACCAATGAAATAACACTTGGTAAATTAGAGCTCCATCAACTACAATTTTTGCCATTTGCCTCCTTTGAAAAAAAATGTGTTCACCATGGTGCTCCCTGGGCACTTAGAAAATGCAGCTGTGTGTCTCTAAAGTGCGTTGAGGTCCTTAAAAGAATGTTAGCATGTATATTTATATTCATTAAAAATTCAAGGAGAGAAGCAACACGTTATAATTCATAGAAAGAAAAACAGCCTTTTATTTTTTGTTTTGTTTTTGTTTTTAAATTTTTATTTTTACTTTATTTTACTTTACAATACTGTATTGGTTTTGCCATACATTGACATGAATCCGCTATGGGTGTACATGAGTTCCCAATCCTGAACCCCCTCCCACCTCCCTCCCCATATCATCTCTCTGGATCATCCCTGTGCACCAGCCCCAAGCATCCTATATCCTGTATCAAACATAGACTGGTGATTTGTTTCTTACATATAGTATACATGTTTCAGTGCCATTCTCCCAAATCATCCCACCCTCTCCCTCTCCCTCAGAGTCCAAAAGTCCATTCTATACACCTGTGTCTCTTTTGCTGTCTCACATACAGGGTTATCATTACCATCTTTCTAAATTCCATATATATGTGTTAGTATACTGTATTGGTGTTTTTCTTTCTGGCTTACTTCACTCTGTATAATTGGCTCCAGTTTCATCCATCTCATTAGAACTGATTCAAATGTATTCTTTTTAATGGCTGAGTAATACTCCATTGTGTATATGTACCACAGCTTTCTTATCCATTCATCTGCTGATGGACATCTAGGTTGTTTCCATGTCCTGGCTATTATAAACAGTGCTGCAATGAACACTGGGGTACATGTGTCTCTTTCAATTCTGGTTTCCTCGGTGTGTATGCCTAGCCTTTTAAAAAAGACCATTTAGGTGGATTTTATTCTACATGCAGGACCTGGATGGTTTCTCAAATGAAGGCAAAAGAGAGACTACTTAGATCAAGCCAACTGGCTTCATGATTGTAACATTGTAAATTCCATAAATCATTCAGCCCAGAACTCTGAGTTAACAACCTATACCAGTAGAGGAAGTTTTCAAATAGACTTTTAAGTGTCACTAATGTTTTCCCAAATTCCAGTTGAACTTGTTGTCTTGTCTATCTTGGTTTGGGGTTTACTGACCTCACTATCAGTAGTTCAGTTTGGTTCAGTTGCTCAGTCGTCCGACTCTTTGTGATCCCATGAACCGCAGCATGCCAGGCCTCCCTGTCCATCACCAACTCCCGGAGTTCACTCAGACTCACATCCATCGAGTCTGTGATGCCATCTAACCATCTTATCCTCTGTCGTCCCCTTCTCCTCTGGCCCTCAATCTTTCCCAGCATCAGGGTCTTTTCCAATGAGTCAACTCTTCACATGAGGTGGACAAAGTATTGGAGTTTCAGCTTCAACATCAGTCCTTCCAATGAACACCCGGGACTGATCTCCTTTAGGATGGACTGGTTGATCTCCTTGCAGTCCAAGGGACTCTCAAGAGTCTTCTCCACCACTACAGTTCAAAATCATCAATTCTTCAGCACTCAGCTTTCTTTATAGCCCAACTCTCACATCCATACATGACTACTGGGAAAACCATAGCATTGACTAGACAGACCTTTGTTGGCAAAGTAATGTCTCTGCTTTTTAATACGCTATCTAGGTTGGTCATAACTTTCCTTCCAAGGAGCAAGCAGCTTTTAATTTCATGGCTGCAATCACCATCTGCATGATTTTGGAGCCCAGAAAAATAGAGTCAGCCATTGTTTCCACTGTTTCCCCATCTATTTCCCATGAAGTGATGGGACCAAATGCCATGATCTTTGTTTTCTGAATATTGAGCTTTAAGCCAACTTTTCCACTCTCTTCTTTCACTTTCATCAAGAGGCTCTTTAGTTCTTCTTCACTTTCTGCCATGAGGGTGGTGTCATCTGCATATCTGAGGTTATTGATATTTCTCCCGGCAATCTTGATTCCAGCTTGTGCTTCTTCCAGCCCAGCATTTCTCATGGTGTACTCTGCATATAAGTTAAATAAGCAGGGTGGCAATATACAGCCTTGACATACTACTTTTCCTATTTGGAACCAGTCTGTTGTTCCATGTCCAGTTCTAATGGTCCTTGAATTGGTGCTTTTCACTCTTCATATCTATGGGTCTCAGGCCACTGGTTCTTTCCAAGGACATACTCCTGCATCTGTGCTCTTATATGCTTTTCCTTAAAGCAACTGAAACTTGACTTTACTATCATCTCCTAATTAGCCTTCTTCCAAAAGCTCGTATTGGCCCTGACATTTGACTTATGTCCTAGACCATTATGTTAAGCCTGATACCAATATCAGTAGACTTGTTTTTTTTAATATAAACTTTGTCATTAGATCAATTGACATATTATACTTTAAAGTGAGATATGTTGGTTATTTTTTTTTAATTGGGTGGCCAATTTGTGATTTGAATAATGGGTATTTTTGGAAATACAAATGGTAGAAGCACACATGCAGGTAAGTTAAAGACAAATTCTACCTGAGGATCAGCAGGTATTCCTGATGACTAAGTACCCACATTTACTTTCTGGTAGTTCAGCATCTCTCTAATTACAAGTATATTTCATGCCCATCTTATCAGGATTCTTAGAAGAGAATACTACGTACAAATTAGTGTAAGCAGGTGGGCTACCAACATTTTCTTGTAGTTCAGAATACTATGATCTAAGCATACAACCTGCACTTCCTCCCAGTGCTCCTGAAGTTAGACAATTCAGTATAAAGGCTTGGAAATAAAATTAGACTTAATATATCATACTCATGGGTCGCTGGCTTAAAACTCACTAAACATATATATATATATATATATATATATATTAATCATTTTGACAAAGTACCATGTTTAATTATAAGAATACATTTGAAATAAGTAAAATTTGGTTTTCCCATAATGATTTGATTATTTTTAATTTTTCTTTGGGAGTTGGCATATTACTGTTATATGCACAATGACATGCTGACTTTGTTTTCTTGTTATGTAGTCCATTGCATCCTTGAGGTTGATGACGGCAATTGTATCCCACTAATATTTATCAGTCACTACATTTGCCAACTGCCCCAACTTTTTATAAAGCAATGATTAGATTTACAGTCCTACACCCTTTCTTGGCCATATGCATGCAATTCTTTTGAAACTACTTTAGCTTTATAGGTCTTTGACTTGGAAAAATATTTCTCAATGCATGTGTTTGCTGTTCCATTAAGCATTTTAAATATAACATATGGTTTCATTTAGTCAATCCATTCATGAATATTGAAAAAAATGAATCAGACCTTTTAAGACTTAACCTATTTTCTTACTCTCATTATTTTAAGGCCAGTGGAAAGGCACATTCATTTTGCAAGTAAATAGATATGAGGAATATTGGATTTGTAACCATATTGTGGTTGGCTTATGTTAAAAATATTCTAGTCTTGATAAATAGAGCTCTTTATAAAAGTATAATGAAGTATTACTTTGTTCCCTTTAATTAGAATCATTGAATTCAATTTCATTCTGAAAAGGAAAACATTCATGTAATGCTTAATAGGCTCTCTGCATGCATACAAAAATACTCATATATATGTATGGTATACATACATATATACGTATATGCATACCCATATATATGTAAATGTCTTAAAAACTGACCAACTGGACATGGAAATATGCTTTAGAGAAATAATCAGATTATGGTTGAAGAATATATGTCCACGTATTTTAAGCATGCATATTCCAATACCTACAGGAATTTCTAGTTTAGAAATAATTGTCATCTGATGTGTTATAAAAAGTGCTATAGGTGAAAGTAAAGTAATTAAAATTTGACTTTTTAAAGAAAAAAGTAGCAATATGGAACATGTTCCTGAGGAAAGCTTTGATATTCAACTCAACATTGAAACATTCTCTCTCTTATTTTCTGATGCCTTTAGTGAAATAAGTAATATTGTACTTTGTATAGCAAAGTATTATATTATGTTTTATGAAATGTATACCCCCTTTATATTTTTAGTGTGAAATATTAAAAATTATAAACAACAACAAAACTTTTTAGTTCATTAAGCAAGGTCCTATATCTCATGCTAAGAAGTTGTCTTATCCAGAATGAGCATGTTTAAACCTCATCTGATGTAAACTCTTAGATGTATTCTATGCAATTGGTAACTATGGGTCTTTTCTTTTGGCTCCTAAGAGACCACTCTCTTCAGTTTCCCTCTAATTTCTCTGCAGCACCTTCCCTAGCCACTTTGCAGAACTGCCTTTCTATTTTCAATCAATATTCTGTATCAAGTGTTTGTATCCTCCCAAGAAAATCCTATCTCTGATAGCAGGTATAGCTACTACCTGTGCTTAGATGACTCAAATCCATATCTCCAGCCTGGCCTCTCCTTGGATACCCAGCCTATGATTCCCACTGCCCACTAGAACATGCCCAGTCATCTCTCTCTCTGAAGCTTAAAACTGAGCTCAGGCTCTTCCCGCCAAACCCTGATGATCTTCTGGTGCTCCCTACGGGGTGATTGACACCCCTATACTCACAGCTGCACAGCAGACAATGGGAGTCATTTTTCATACTAGCCTCTCTCACTCTTCATATGCAGGTCCATTTGATTTTACCTCATGTATTTCTTAAATCTGTTTATGTTTCTCTATCCCTTGCCAAATCCCTGGTCCAAACCCACCTACATCCTGCTTTGTTTATCACCCTAGTTATTTAATTAGACTCTTCTCATCTAATGCTGCTACTTTCCAGTCCATTCTCTGTGCTGTAGCAAACCAGAGTGTCGTATTCCCATATGTAAACTTCTTGATGACTTCTATATGCTTTAGGGGAAAAAAAGACCAATTTTTTTTCTAACTTTTTATTTTATATTGGAGTGTAGCCAGTTAATGTTTTGATAGTTTCAGGTGGACAATAAAGGGACTCAGCCATACATATACATATATCCAGTCTCCCCCAAACTCCCCTCCCATCGAGGCTGCCCCACAACACTGAGCAGAGTTCTCTGTGCTATCCAGTAGGTCCTTGTTGGTTATCCATTTTAAATATAGCAGTGTATACATGTCCATCCCAAACTTCCTGTCTCGTCCTCCTGCTCTTCCCCACTGGCAACTGTAAGTCTGTTCTCTAAGTCTGTGAAGGACCAATATTCTTAATGTAGCATATAATATTATGAATAGGCTTGATCCCTGCCTACCTCACCACCTTCATTGTGAGCCACTTTTCTCACTGGTTCCTGCACTTCAATTACTGCAGCATTGTATTTTCTTGAAATAGCCACACTTCTATCTCTAGACTCGTGCTGTTCTAGAACTTCACTGTATACCATTTTCCATCAAGAAGTGGAGTCTATTCATTTATCCTTTGAAGCATGTTGATGATTGCTGTAACCAATAAACTAAGGCAGAAGTGATGCTGTGTGACTTCTGAGGCCAGGACATTTTAAAGGAATATAGCTCCCACCTGGCTCCTCGCTCAGATAGTCCTACACTTTGGAAAATGAACCACAAAGTTGTGAGGAAGTCCGCACCTCATTATCTAAAGTGACCTCGTGGAGAGGCCTGGATAAGGATGAGCCAAGGCCCTCAACCAATAGCATATGAATAACCAGCCTTCTGACTATTCCAGCCTCTAGCCTTTATGTTTACCAGTCAGATCCCCAGAGCTCATGGAGCAGAGGAAAGCCACCCATGCTGTGTCCTGTCCAAATTCTTGACCCTTCGAATCTGTGAGCAGCCAATGGTGGTTTTGTGCTGTTGACTTATGGGGTGATTTGTTTTACAGAATTAATCAGAACCATCACCCTGGCCTTTTTCAGGCCCTTGCTCTTAGACACCATCTCCTGTTTTTAACTTTTCCTTTCCTTTTCTACACAAATCTTCACTAACCACTCAATAATTAATTTTTCCTTATCCTTCAAAAATTAGCTCATATTTCAGCAAAAGGCAATATAAAGAACACATGGCCAGAAGCCCATGTATCCTGTACCAAAGGAAAGAATGGTGGAATTATCTGACTTGTCGTGGCCAGCAGACGCATGGCCTCAGGCATCCTAGAAGCTAAAAGGTTTACTAAAATCTACAAAAAAGAAGAAGGAGGTCAACCCATATTTCATGCAAAGTATTATGTGCAGGATAACACATTTTCAATCATTTTTAAGTTTTTAGTAATTTCTTAGCTCTTGGTAAGAAATTCTCACTCACTTCAGGTCAAGGCTAGAATAACTACTGTCAAAATGGCTACAACTGTGTTTCTCTCACCATAGTCTAGGGAATATCCTACTAGGATGACAAAATATGGCAGAGCTGTGTTAGTTCTAAAGAAAATTGGGAATATACTGTGAGGAGACACAGGACCACTTTAAAAGTTTCTATGTGATTTCTAGATAGTCTGTTTAGTCCTAGTTTTGCTTTCACAAATGTTTCCATAAGCATGCACAGTTTCTTCTTTCAGGGCCAATAATTCATCAGAGCACTTCGCCCTTATACCTTTATGATATTTTAGGCATTCCAGCCTCTCAAATAACCCTCCCACCAATTTCCTGGTTTGTTATATCTAAACTCTCCACTTTTTTTTTATAATGAATTGTAGGCAGTCAAAGAAACAAATGAGTATGTTTGATCTTGAAACTGCATCCAAAGACATTGTCTCAGCTTGAGTCCAGCAGTTTGTCTTATTACAGGTTATTGTGGTTATAAAAATGAAGCTTTGGGGTTTGTTTTGTTTAGTTTTTATTTCTTTTTTATTGATGTAAAATTGACATATAGCATTATATTAATTTCAAGTTTACAACATCATGATTTACTGCTTGGGTATATTATGAAATGTTCACCACCAGTCTATTTAACATTCATGGTTATGTTTTTCTCCTTGTGATGAGAACTTTTCCAAATATGCATTACAATATTATTAACTTTAGTCATAGTGCTGTACATTATATCCCCATGACTTATTTATTTTACAACTGGAAGTTTGTATCACCTTTTGACTCCTTCACCCATTTCTTCTACCCCACATCTCCCACCTCTGGCAACTACCAACATGTTCTCTAAATCTATGAGTTTGGGATTTTTGTGCTTTTTGTTTGTTTGTTTGTTTTTAGATTCTATGGTAGGATGTAATCATATGGTATTTCTCTAATTTATTTCTTTTAGCATAGTACTTTCAAGGTACATCCATGTTGTTACAAATGGCAAGATTTCATTCTTTTTTATGCCTGAGTAATATTCTGTTGATAAATTATGCATCTCTTATAACCATTCATCCATCAATAAACACTCAGGTTGTTTCCACACCTCTGCTATTGTAAATAATCCTGCAATGAACACAAGGATGCATTTGTCTTTTGAGTTAGTGTTTCATTTTCTTCAGATAAATACCCAGAAGTGGAATTGCTGCATCATATGGTGGTTCTATTTTTAATTTTTTGAGGAACCTCCATACTTGTTTCCATGGTGGCTGCACAAATTTACATTCCCAGCAACAGTGCACATGGCTTCCGTATTCTCCACATCCTGGCCAGCACTTATTATTTCTTGTCTTTTTGACAATAGCCATTCCGACAGGTGTGAGGTAATACTCATTGTGATTTTGGCATGTGTTTCTCTGATGATCAGTGACATTGAGCATTTTCATATACCTATTAGCCATGATCTATATGTTTTCAGATATACAGTTTGCAGGTTTTCATTTCTTTTGGCAATTACATGAGTAGATACACTAAAGTTTATACAATCAAACAAGTGTGCTCCTCTAAACTACTTCCCTTGAGAGGCCCCTGTCTTATCAGCCCTGTTTACCCTGATTCAATGTGAGTTGCAGTGGCCATCAGAGACGAACTTCAGGTCAAAGAAAAATATCAGTTTCATTACTTTGGGTCCATTGGCCACTTTTCCTTGTGCCAGCATATGTTTCTTTCCTACTATTTCCCCTTGATCCCATTTTGCTTTGTGCCTCTCTTTCTTCTATTGCTAAAGTCAGCAGCTCAAGAAATTGTAGGGATCAGTCTAGAGCTGAGGAAACTCCTCTGGAAAGAAAAGCTATACTGTTGAATCAGTATCTAAGAATGCCAAGGATACTCTGAATTTGACCAGGAAAAGTCAAATTTTGCCCAAAATTATATTTTCATTTTAATGAAAGACCTAAGCTTTCTCTGTGAGTATTCTATGTATAATTTTGACAATTTTGGTTACCATAAAGTTAGTAAAATGTATATAAAGACACCACAGGCTGCTGTACCCTGTTGTGCCTAGTTGTTCAGTCCTGTACAATTCTTTCTGACACCATGCATTGTAGCCTGCCAGGCTCCTCTGTCCATTGGGATTCTCCAGGCAAGAATACTGGGTTGCCATGCCCTCTTCCAGGGTTTCTTCCCAACCCAGGGATCAAACCCAGGTCTCCCACATTGTAGGCAAATTCTTTATCATCTGAGCCACCAGCAAAGACCGATAGGCAGCTACCTACCATTAAGATCCTGCTCTATGAAATAGAGGGAAAATCAGCAAATATGGGGCCATTGTTGACCCAGAGCGAGAGGGAATGGGGAACATCACTAATCAACCATAAACCCTTTCCCACAAACCTAGAGTAGACTTCCCTATCTCACCAAGAGCCATGGAAGCAGCCAACACCAACCATCTAAGTTGACTCAGAAAATGCGATTTATGTACCATTTCAGAAATAGAACTAAGCCCATTTTATCCAGAAATTTATTATGAAAATTGAGATCTCGTGAGGAACACAGAATGCCAGCAGGAGAAAGAAAGAAGAACCTAGAGATAACCCTGGGACACTCCTCAAGTCTGCTCACAGCAGCATGAGACTAAATTAGATTGATGGAGTTGTTAACTGTCATGCTGGAAGGCACAGGCAAGCTGATCCCGAGATGAGAAATAAAACAAATAAGTTGCAGCAAGAACAGATGGGATACGGGACAGTATTCAGCCCCACTAATGTACCTAATAAGGAACACTGCGGTGGCAGTCCTGGCAGAAATCTCTCCGCTCTTGAGAGCAGACCTGGGGGACATAGACCCATCGCGAAGGGTCAACCTTTTCAGCCGATGCATACAGAGATGAATAGAATCTTTAATCAGTGGTAAAGTTCATTAAGTCAATTAAGCCAATCCCAGCTGTATTAGCTATAAAAACAAAGTCTAGCTTGAGTGGAAATAACTATTCTTACAAATAGTCAAGATGAGACATGAAGTTTTAATTTAAAGGACATAAGACGTAACCCATTTTCCCAAGGGAATTAAACTGCACTCTACTTTTTCTCTCTGTCACGACAACCAGTATTCTAAGCCAACTTTCCAGTGGTAGCTGGTGCCAGCTGCTGTCCAGGGGCTTCTGTGAGAGGCCAGGCCTCCTCCAGGACCACCCACTGCTGCTCCCACCCTTCTGCAAAGGCCATTTCATTGTTAAGGATGGCTGAGGCCTCAGCTCTGCATAATGGCAGCCAGGTGGTCTTGCAAGTCCTTAAATCCCCTTCCTCTTGTTAGAATGTTCTTAGCAGGGAGAAGAGAAAAGTCACACTTAAAAATAGCGCCCTGAACATCTTTGTTTTTCTCCATTTGGACTTCCTTCTAGATTTCATAAAACGGCAGCTATCACCAAATACAGCCTTTCTTGTGCAGGTGTTCAAAAACCCCAGTAATTTCATCGTTTCATGGTTCTTAATTCATAATTTTCCAAATTCAAGGTGACCATTTTAATCACACTTTGTTTCCAGTGTATTAGATAACCTTCATTATCTTAGAAACACAGTTTGGTCTTGAAAAATTTTGGGAATTTCTAGGCTTGTATCAATGAACTGTTTCATAAATCAATCAATCTTTACTGGTTATTTTGGAGAACTGATATTTTCAGCCACTTAAAATACCAAAGTGATTAAAGATCCGACTCTGATGATTCAATTTAATGTGGAGTGAGTGGTTCTTTTTCCTGCTTCAGAGACATTTATCCTTCAAGGTGGTATTACACAGATGACTGAGATAAATAAAGCACTTCGCAGAAATGTGCTCAATAAAGCAAAATTGTATTATATCCATTTTTCTATTTTTCTTTCTTTATAACCTTGAATTTCTCAAGTTTTTGGTGCTATCAAGGCACTTGAGGTTATCTGACCCACAAAAGTTTTCCAAGCAGTGAAACTTTTTGCCCCATTTACAAAAATATGCTTGATTCTAAATCTCAAGTAGGATCACAGTTTGCTTTTACTTCCTGTTAGCGTGACGTGTTTTGGGTTTTAAGTTTTACCTAACATCTGATTTGTAAAAGCAGGTTTCACAACTGCTTTGTCCTCATCTCCACAGATGTCCCCCACGAAGGTCTCTGAGAAAACCCTTGGCTTCTGTGGGAGCTCTGAGTGCAGAGCAATTACAGAATTAAGATGTAAATAGAAAATGTGATGCAATCCATTGGCCAAGCTATGTCTCTAACATTATCCACAGGCAAAATATACTTGCTTAGCAGAGTATTGGAAATATGTGCTTAGGTTCAATATATACTGATAATATCATTAGACAGTCACATCATGAACTAAAAATTATTTCTTTGCCAATGAACATAGGCCATTAGCATATACAATTTAGACATTTTCTCTTTTTTGGTAATTTCTTGAAATTTGTTATTAGTATGCATTTTAATTTTTTCCAGCATTGATTAATTTTATATACAAAATAATAAGGGGCTTCCCTGGTGGCTCAGATGGATCTGCCTGCAATGCAGGAGAGCTGGGTTCAGTCCCCAGGTCAGGAAGGAAGATCCCCTGAAGAAGGGAATAGCTATTCACTCAAGTATTCTTGCCTGGGAAATCCCATGGACAGAGGAGCCTGGCAGGATATAGCCCATAGGGTTGCAAAGAGTTGGACCAACTGAGCGACCAACACATTCACTTTCACAAAATAATAGTGACAATCACTTTTAATATCAACATATGAATTAACTAACAAATACAGCAACTCTCGCCAGCTATCCACTTTACTTATGATAGTGTTTATATGCTGATGTTACTTTCTCCATTGCCCCACTGGCTCCTTCCCCCACTGTGTCCACAAGTCCATTCTCTGCATCTGAGTCTCCATTCCATCCCTGCAGATAGGTTCACTGAGTTTTGGATTCATTAAGATTAGCATTGTGGTAAAAGAGGCATCATCATTTATCCTTACATGCAATATTTAACCTGTTCTACTTTGAAAGGAGAATGATTTTTGAGAATCACTTTTTCCCTACAAACTCTTTATTAATAAGTTTAGTTGTATCAACATTATAAAATTCAGACACACATGGGAGGTAGGAGGGAGTTTCAAGAGGGAGGGGACATATGTATACTTATGACTGATTCATATTGATGTATGGCTGAAACCAACACAATATTGTAAAGCAGTTATTCTTCAATTAAAAATACACAGACACATACATACAATTCATTTGTTTACAAACCTAAGAAATATAGTACATGAGGTAAAATAATGATACGTGCTTTTTAAACATTTCTTCCTTCTAGCTTTTAAACATTTTCCTTCTAGTTGTTACATGTCTTACATGAGGACCATATGATAGGATGATAGACTCCTATAAATTGTCATAGCATTAATTTGCATGCCAAACTTGCATCACTACTTACAAATGGAGCGTGTTATGAGCTCATGAACACGTTTAGAGAGATGACTAAGATGACTTTCTCTTGCTCTTTTACAAACTTAAGAGATCACTTTATGATTTATTTGTGATGTCTTTAGAGGAAAAATAAAGAGAATAGACATCTTAAAGCTTCTGAGCAATGTAAGGAGCTTATGATATTATATCAAATGATAAAGTAAATCACAAGAAGTTCATGGTGAGGCAGGAAAATATGTTGCATGTTTGCCTAGAGCTGGAAATGTTGTGGATATTTGGAGTTAGGGAACATCTAATTCTGAACGTGTAGTTATTTTGTTTGTACCCCTAGATAAATTACTGTTTATTTCTATGGGAGTAATGAATGGTTTGGGGTGGGGTTTTGTTTTTTTGTTGTTGTTGTTTTTGTTTGGCTCTGCCCATGGCACGTGGGACCTTAGTTCCCCAATCAAGGATCAAATCTGTGCCCCCTGCAATGAAAGCACAGAGTCTTAACCACTGGTTGTTTATTGTTCAGTTGCTTCAGTCATGTCTGACTCTTTGCAACCCCATGGACTGCAGCATGCCAGGCTTCCCTGTCCTTCACTATCTCCCAGAGTTTGCTCACACTCAAGTCCAGAAATCGGTGATGCATCAACCATCTGATACTCTGCTGTCCCCTTCTCCTTTTGCCTTCAATCTTTCCCAGCATCAGGATCTTTACCAATGAGTCAACTCTTCACATCAGACAGCCAAAGTATCAGAGCTTCAGCTTCAGCATCAATCCTTCCAGTGAATATTCAGGGTTGATATTCTTTAGGATTGACTAGTTTGATCTCCTTGTTGTCCAAGGGACTCTTATGATCTTCTCTGGTACCACAGTTCCAAAGCATTAATTCTTTGGCACTCAGCCTTCTTATGTTCCCACTCTCACATCCTTACTTGACTACTGCAAAAAAGTCCGTAGTTTTGACTATATACAGATCTTTGTTGGCAAAGTGATGTCTGTGCTTTTTAATACACTGTCTGGGTTTGTCATAGCTTTTCTTCCAAAGAGCTGACATCTTTTAATTTCATGGCTGCAGTCAATGCCACAATGATTTTGGAGTCCAAGAAAATAAAGTCTATCACTGTTTCCATTGTTTCTCCATCTATTTGCCATGAAGTGATGGGACTGGATGCTATGACCTTAGTTTTTTGAATGTTGAATTTTAAACCAGCTTTTTCACTGTCTTTCACCATCATCAAGAGGCTCTTTAGTCCCTCCTTGCTTTCTGCCAATAGGGTGGTGTCATCTGCCTATCTGAGGTTATTGCTATTTCTCCCAGCAATCTTGATTCCAGCTTGAGTTTCATGCATTCCAGCATATCGCATGATGTACTCTGCATATAAGTTAAATAAGCAGTAAATTAACCATTAGACTACTGATGAAGTCCCTCTTTTGGTTTTCAATGTTAATTCATTGAGATTGAATTGTTAACTTCCTCCTGGTTGTCTTGTAAATTTCTGCAAGAGAATTCTCAGCCTTTCCTGCAGCCATTTGCCCTGATTAGCCAATGCCGTAATAGTACAAACGTGTGTGTGTGTGTGTGTGTGTGTGAGTTTGTTTTTTTCTTTAACTATTTACTTAATTTGGAGATGTGACCTGAATGGAGAAAACCAACAACTAACAAAGAAATGGCTGAGTTATCATCATTTGGCATGGCTGAAATGATTTAAATGGATGGGAACTTTTTTGCTTCAGAGAACCTTTGTCTAACAGTTTTCATAGGAGCTAAGAGAGCCAGAATCATATGCTGACATTCCTTGACAAGTTACTTTAGTTCCCTGCATCCCTCTGACCTTTATGTAATGAGGATAATAATATTTATCTAGCTTAGATAAAATCTTCCATTGCATTTTTCAGAATCCTTCACATTGATAAAGTGATATTCCCTTTAAGATTCTGCATGCTTCGCAAATATGAGTCATTTAACAGTTGTGCCTGCATGCTAAGTCACTTCAGTCACATCCAACTCTGTGTGGCTGTATGGACTGTAGTCTACCAGGTTCCTCTGTCCATGGGATTCTCCAGGCAAGATTACTGGAGTGGGTTGCCATTTCCTCCTCCAGGGCCCTTCCTGACCCAGGGACTGAACCTGTATCTCTTATGTCTCCTGCCTTGGCAAGTGGGTTCTTTACCACTAATGCCACCTGGGAAGCTCCTATTTAACAGTCCATGCTTCCTATTATTAATACATACATGTATTAACCAAAAAAAAAAAAACCACAACAGAGAAATTGCATTTTACCACAGATTTTGAAATACAATAATAAATAATATTTGTAAGCGGTCACCTTGCATCAGACATTGTACATTATCTCATTTAATTCAAGAGTAATCCTGGGCAACATTTTCTTTCTATTTCATTGCAGAAGGCTATTATTGTAGTAGTAGTACTACGCTACTTCAGTGGTTAAGAATCTACCAGCCAATACTGGGGACATGGGTTCAATCCCTGGTCTGGGAATTGAGTTCCCCGATGCCATGGGACACCTAAGCCTGCACACCACAGCTAGAGAAAGCTGCAACAAAGACCTAGAGCAGCCAAAAGTTTAAAAAGAAAATATAAAGAAAAGACTGCTTAAAAATAATAAAGTGGGAGTGTCCAGACCGTGGTACAAATATCTATAATTTCCCAGGATTACCAGAAGCAAGCCATTTGAAAGTCATATCCCATTGACATATACATGAAACTAGCTCATGGAACCCCCAAAGCAGAACTCAGTTGTCCTCTTGCCTGAGCTCATTACCTGGTTAAAGTGTAATCCCTTTAGTGAATATTTGGTATTTCTTGGCTGCTCAGCATGCTGGGAGCAACCTCTCCTCCCAGTTTGTGGAGATCTGCCCTCCCTCTCTCCAGATTGGAGTGGAACTGAAGTAAAAATTGCAAATCTCCTCCTAGGCGGTGCTAGTGGTAAAGAACCCCTCTGCCAATGCAGGAGACATAAGAGACCCGGTTTGATCCCTGGGTTGGGAAGATCCCCTGGAGAGGGGAATGACAACCTACCCCAGTAATCCTGCCTGGAGAATCCCATGGACAGAGGAGCCTGGCAGGCTACAGTCCTTGGGGTCATGAAGAGCTGGACACAGCTAAGTGGCAGCATGCATGCATACTGAGTCATATAAGCCGTATCCTGCTGCCTCACATGACCTAGTCTCAGCACCTCTGGCCAAGCTCCCTCTGGACCTCTGCTTCTCGCATGTCCCACCTGAGGATGAGATGAGATATGGTGGACCGGCTGCTGTTCCTCATGTATACACGTCATGTCTGCCCTTCCCTAGTTCAGCTAGTTAGATTCGTTTGCACAGTATTTTTGCTAAATGGTCTTGTTTGTGTGTACCAATGCTAATAGGAAAGGATAAAACCAAAGTAAGACTTCAAACAGACTAGATATTTTACCTCCCAACCAAAACTGACCTGTAGTCTTGACCTCATTTCTCTTGGAAATATTATGCTAGAAAAAAAAGATTGAGTTGAGCTTTTTCTATATTGTTACGTAAGGCTCAGCAGACTGAAGGAAGCCAACAAATTGCTCTGTTTTTATCTTTGCACAGAGCCAAGAATCTCTAGCCAGCTCCATTTTAGAAGTATCCATTGCTTCCACTGGCCATTAAATGTATGTCTCCTGACACTTTAGGAATATGTTAATGTGCTTTAAAAGTAATCACTGAAAGTGACTATTTGAATTGAATCATGTCACTTCCCAACTTAAGTCTTCTAGTGGTTTTCCATCACTAATAAACACAAATGATCTTTGCAGTGGGTATCAGGCACTGTGGGATCTAGTTGCTGCCCTGCTCTGCTGCCCAACCTGGCACCGTTTCTTCCTTGGCAGTCAGTCCTGCTGTGTCTTGACCCACCAGCAGCCTGCCTCCCCAAGCTTTTGCACATCCTTTCCTCTCCTTCTTCTGTTTCCCACTCCACGTAATACCTCTACTATTTGTCCTGTTTCCTACAGGAAAGCTTTCACATACACCCGAGGCTAGAATTGACCCACTAATAAAACTTTTTTATTTAAAAAATAGATTGACCCTCTGTTGTATTCTTCCAAAATACCTTTTCTTTTTCAATAAACAATTTTTATCAACAACAGAAACAGACTCACCAACATAGGAATAAAAATTATGATTACTAAAGGGTAAGAGGTGGAGAAGGCAATGGCACCCCACTCCAGTACTCTTGCCTGGAAAATCCCATGGATGGAGGAGCCTGGTAGGCTTCAGTCCATGGGGTCGCTAAGTCGGACCTGACTGAGCGACTTCACTTTCACCTTTCGCTTTCATGCATTGGAGAAGGAAATGGCAACCCACTCCAGTGTTCTTGCCTGGAGAATCCCAGGGACGGGGGAGCCTGGTGGGCTGCCGTCTATGGGGTCGCACAGAGTCGGACACAACTGAAGTGACTTAGCAAAGCGAAGGGTAAGAGGGGAGGTGGAGAAAAGATAAATTTGGAATTTGGGATTAGCAAATGTAAACTATTAAATATAAAATAAATAAACAGCAATCTCCTATTGTATACATAGGAAACTATACTTAATATCTGGTAATAAACTAAGATGGAAAAGAATATAAAAAAGAATATATATAAACATACATGTATATATATATATCAGCAACCTACTCCAGTATTCTTGCCTGGAAAATCCCATGGACAGAGGGAGCCTGGAAGGCTACAGTCCATAGGGTTGCACAGAGTTAGATATGACTGAAGCAAATAAGCAGCAGCAGCATGCATATGTATATATATAACTGAGTCATTTTGCTGTATAGCAGAAATGAATACAACATTGTAGATAAACTATACTTCAATTAATTAAAAAAAATTTTTTTAACTTGTCTAAATTGTAATGATAATGCACTTATCACTTGTGTAAAGGTCTTCTAGACTTCTTACCCTATGAGGGCAAGAGTGGAGCTTGCTTTGTTAACCATGGTGTCCGTTATTACCTGGGAATATTCAACTAGGCAAAAGTTGAACAATGAATATTTGCTGAATAAATAAGTGTAAGTGGGAAAATGTTATTTTAAAATGTCAAGAGTAGTCAAGCTCTTACTTTCTCCTTTAAATGTTTACTTATTGAAAAGAATGTGTACCATCTTTCTAACCAGGAAAAAAAAAAGTATCCGAAAGGAAAAAAAGAAAAAAAAAAAGAGCCATTTACTGATTTGACAAAATCTTGACTCCAAGAAAAATACTCTAAGAATTCATTTCTGCTAATGAGTTCATATTTTAACAAATATGAATAAATGTAAATATGAATATAATTTCTACCATGGTTTTCTCAATTCATTTTTTTTCCTTTGTATTTCAGTGTCTAGCTTATTCACAAAGCATTCCAAAGAAGGGAAAAAATTATATCACTTTATAGCCATTTCTTAAATATCATAAAATCTCTCAATTTGGGCTTAAAGTCTAAATCAGAAAATAATTTTAAACACCTTTTAAGCATGTATAATAATAACAATAACCCTTGTCTCAACCAGTTTAAAACTTTTATAGCATTTCTGTCCCAAAGTGGGTAGTGGGTAAGATTTGGGTAGGGAGAATCTCTTCCAGTTTTTTTTTTTTAATCAAATATAAAAATACCTCCAGCCTTTTTTTTTTCCTCCAAATAAAAAATTTGTCCTAAGCAGATACATTTTTCACAGTGCTATCAACAGCAGGTCTAATTGCTTTTCATGTAAATTAAGAATGTGCACCTTTGTTTAAATAGTAATCTAGGTCAAAATGAGGGAGTGGTTTGTTCTAGCTTATTTGGAGCTTTGAAATGGCACTGAAAGCATGGCAAAAAAGTTCTTCTCTCCTTCTATTTATTTAAATAAGAAAACACTCCTCTTTAAACTTTTTCCTCCTACTTTCCACTTAGCAATAACAACAATCCACTGCACACATCACAAAGGCATTTGAAGATATTCATCAGCTTGGTTATTTTAAACACTCGGCGTTTGGGTTTGCTGTTGTTTACTTTTAGATCTTTTATATTTGTTAAAACTTGATGAATCTGAGAATATGTGTAGAGGGGAAATATGGCTTTTGAGTTTATCTCATTAAGAATTGTAACAGGTTTCTCTTTCCCTCCTGTATACAGACACATTTGGGGGTTTCGTCAAAAAAGGTACAGACCTACCATGATTATCAGACAAGGTTTAAACATAGATATATCACAGGGAGGAATTTCTGACTGGCCTTTTCTGGTTTATGGCACCAGTGAATTTAAGTGTGTGCCACCCATCACTGGCCACCTGTGTGGGGAAAAATTGTATCCCAGCAGGCTCTGCCTTGAACCTGGTGAAAAGGCTGTTCATTTGTCTGTATGTTTATTTTAAATATTTCCTGACAGGAGAGAACTTTCTGGACAATATGCACACAAAGGAAGCTTATTTTTAAGAACAAACAAATGTTTCTTCTCATTTATAAAATTTGTAGTATTAGTATAAGATATTGTCTCTGCGAAAATCTACTATATGGGCTTTCCTGGTGGCTCAGTCATGAGGAATCCACCCACCAATGCAGGAGACGCGAGTTCTATCCTTGACTCTGGAAGATCCCACATGCTGCAGAGCAACTAAGCCCCCGTGCCTTAACAATGGAGCCCATGCTCTAGAGCCCAGGAGCTGCAACTGCTGAAGCCCAGGTGTCCTAGAGCCAAAGAGAAACCCTCGCACCACAACTAGAGAGTAGCCTTCATTTACCATAACTAGAGAAGAGCCTGGGCACAGCAAGGAATGATTCAGCCAGCCCAAAATAAATAAATAAATAAATAAATTACAAATCCACTGTAATTGCAATGCCTTGGTTGTCATACTCTCAAGCCCATGATGCATAAATGATACAATAATTTAGAAGCAATCCAGGCCCTGTAAAGGTCATAGAGCTACATGCATTTAAAACGTAGGCACTTTCTATAGAGGGACCAATTCCTTACTGCCATTGCACTGTCAAGTTATTGTATTCCACTGTAAGGACATATTACAATAATGCACTCATGTTTATACATTTCATTTTTTAAATGTGTTGTTACTAATGCAAAAATATTGAAAGTAAACTATAGATTGAGCGGGGAGAGCAGCATTCAGAAGATTAACTATTGGTCAGAAAGAAAAAGCAGAGGCAGGATTCTAAGAGTAACATTTTTCCTTAAATAGCTACAACACTTCTTTACAAAAACAAGCATTAATACTAAGGCAGGTATTGTTGTATTTTGTATTTGTTTTGATTATAAGAAAGTGGACTTTTCAAAATGTCTATACTAAATACATCCATCCATCAAGAGTTGAATAGTGGGGTTGGAGGGAAAGAGAGTAAAACCAAAATGCTATAGCAATTTATGTAGATTATAAAAGTATAAAATGTTTACTACCTGTTGGGTATGTGGGGTGGATCTTGATGGTTGTTTGTTTATGATATATTTACACATGTAGTAGTATTCACTGATACTCTAACTTCTTTCAAAAATGATTTAAGGCAGCTGAATCTTGATTTTAGGCAGTTAAATTTATAAAATGGACTGTTATTTATATTAGTAAATCTGTGAGATGCATATGGACCATTTAAATAGTCTTCATATTATCCTTATATTGATATGAAAAGGAGACCTATAAAAAGAAAATATATTGCACTTGGATGTTTTTAAGTTTTGAAATTCAAATAAACTAAGAGAATTGCAAAGATGAGTTATAGAATATTGAGATTTAGTTGGATTGTTCATAATATCCAACCTCTCACATCCTTTTTATTGGATAAATATTCAGATTGGAGGAGTTGGTTCACAGACTCCCTCACACAGTACAAATTTTAACTTCATATTTGGCAGAAAACACCTTTCAAATATATCTTGTGACATCATGAGATATTCTATAATGATATTTTCCAAAGTCTCCACTATCAAAAGACCTGAAGAGCTGTTTCTATCAGAAATGACTCAAAGTTTGTTATTTATATTATTTCATTTTGTGTGTTGAGTCCGAAGTTGAAATTACATTACTGCTGCTTTCATGAAATTGAAAGTATGTAACAACAACTCAAATGAGTGGATGGAGCTTGTTATCCAAAGAAAAGATAAAAAAATTAGTTTAACGCAGTCATGACTGAAAAGTATGTGAGTCATGTTACTTTGATCAGCAAAGTCAGTAGCATGTTTTTTGGTCTTGTTTTCCATTTCAGTACTAAAAGACCCTCAGGACAGGCAGAAAACTTATGTACTGAAACTTTAGAATTTATGAGAACATGAATTCTGGAACTCACCAGCAGTAGAATTTGCCTAGCTCTGAAATGTCACGATTATGACATTTTCTATTGAGTAATACTATCATTTGTCGTTGTTCAGGTGCTAAGTCATATCCAAGCCTTTGTGACCCCATGGACTGCAGCATACCCTCTTGAATCTCACTCGAATCCTTTGAATGTTCTTCAGCTACCTGGGTGTCTCTCAGTGGTGTGTTTCTCTGGCTTCTGCTACACCTATTAACATAGTTCCTGATGAGTCTCTGAGCTCTAGTCACAGTACTCAACACACAAAAACATGACCATTCCATGTCTCCTGCTTGTATCCCTTTGAAGCTTTCCCTTGGCCTCAGAATAACAGTTGAAATCCTTAACATGCTCCACTGCGCACTGTGCAGACCGGTCCCTTCCTGACAACCTAGCCTCCTTCCAGAATCCTCCCGTGCCAAGGATTCTGAGCCCCTGGTGGCTCTCAAGTCTTTAAGTTCACCAGTCTCCCTTCCACCCCAGGGCCTCTGGCCAAGATCTTTCCTCAGTCTGGAAGCTCCTCCACTCCTACGTCTCATGCTTGCTCCATTGGGCCTGAATAAATCACATCGTCTTGGTCAAAGAGCCTGCCCTGGGCCTCTCAGGTCTTTCTGTGTGCGGTCTTGAGGCGCTTACCATTGTCCAATGTGTGCAGCTTTGTGTGATAAGTTGATTAATATCTGTCCCAGCTACATGAGGACAAAGGCTGACTCTGTTCATCTTTATCCCTAAAACCTTAACAATGCCTGATGCATAATCACAATATGCACGTAATTATATTTGTTGAGCAATTGAATATACATGTAACTAAGAAGCTGGTGTTCCCATTAGCTAGTTTTACCTTCTCATCATGCAAAGACAACTTGAATGAATTTTTTAAGTTCTTTGCATAGAACCACTACTCTTGCTTTTCTCGTGGGTTTCTAATATTAAAATGGCAAGTGAGACCCCAAAAATGCTATTAATTTTGCTGCTAAAAAAAATTGCTTAGATATTTCTCAGCTATAACTTTATAGAACTAGTTTCTCATGCTGAGATTCTTCATAACAAGCTCCATTTGCTTTTTGCAATGATTTCAACATCCACAGACCTCTCTCTATTGTTGTCAGCTTATCTCTTGTGTTAAAAACCACTCTCCTCTCCTAAAATGTCTCCTCTTCTTGTACATTATGTATTTTCATAGAGTCTATATGATATTTATATGTAATTATAGGATATAAAAATAAAGCATAATAGGGTTCTATATATCTATACTCTGATTCTGTTGAATTGTAAATAATTATAAATAATAATTGTCAATAATTCAAATTATCTTCATCTCCAAATTTAACTCTAATCTGTACCTTCTTCTGTGGACTCTATTACCAAACTTTTCTATCAATTGTATTTTCATAGTAGGTAATTGCCTGGTATCAGCAAAATTGGGTTTAATAATTTTTCCACATGAGTCACCTGCCACCTCAGGAGCAAGGCAGTAACTTTTTTGGAATGATGTTTGTCTGTTTTCATTGGCATATTTAAATTTTGTTGGTGTACATTTTTTTTCCTATGGCGTTAAGCTAATCAATTTACACAGAAAGAATCTGCATCTTATTGTTTTGCACACTGTGCTTTGTTTCCAGATAAAATTGAACCTTGGTGGGGAGTATAGGATATATTCATTGCAGAAACACACTGAGGATTTATGAAAATTTTAATCACCCTAAACGATGAAATCTAATGGCAAACAATTATCTCTATGCGCTCTCTGCTTTTCCTGATTTTACATGAGCATGTTCAGCAGTGTTCCCTCCTGTTCCCTGTTATTTCAAGGTAGTCAATACTAATTGAAAAGTTAGTTGATTCTAGAAGAATGTCATTATTTTCTTTCTAAAACCAATCAATCAAATATCCCTTGAAAAACATCTATTTATTTTTTAATTGGGGTATAATTGCTCCACAATGTTGTGATAGTTTCTGCTGTATAATGAAGTGAATCAGCCATAATGTCAGGCCTCAGTTGTGTCCAACTCTTTGCGACCCCATAGACTATAGCCCACCAGGCTCCTCTGTCCCTGGGATTCTCTAGGCAAGGATACTGGAGTGGGTTACCATTCTCTTCTCCAGGGGATCTTCCTGACTCGGAGATTGAACCTGGGTCTCCTGCATTGCAGGCAGATTCTTTACTGTCTGAGCCACCAGAGTAATGTATACATATAAATAATAAATATAATTTAGAGTTAAACAGCATTTTAAAGTATTAGCTAGCACTCTAAGTGCTTGCAAATATTAAGTCATGTCATCCTGATAAATGTGTGGGAAGGTTTCATTTTCTTCTCACCTTTTTAAAGGCAAAGTGATTAAGGCACAGAGAGACTGTGTGTCTCCCTCAAGGTTACAAAGACACAGCTGTTACGTGGTGTAGCTGGAGTTCATTCACAGGCAGTTGGGCTTCAAAACTTGCCCTTTCAGCATCTTATAAATGTGGATAGCACAAGTAACACCAAGCGGAACAGTTAACCCTAAGGGTGCTGTGAGAACGTGGAGGGTTCATGTCAGAGCTAGGGCTCTGAGCCCAGCCTGGGTCTTCCCTGAAGCTGTAACATGTGCTATCACAGGGCTCACCCATTGACAATTACATATAGAAAGATCCACACAAACTAGAGTTCAAAACCAAAGCAGAGCTATAAACTCTTCACCTATCTCCTCCAAGAAACTGAAATATGCATTTTACGAGATGAAATTCAAATCCAGTTTTCAGGGAACTCTGGAACACCCTCTCAGAATCTGGGGTTCCAGGACCAATTTGCAGTCCCCTGGTGCCTTTGATGGCTCATCTGTAGTGGAGGACTGTTCCGTGAACTTCAGAGCCTCAAGCATTCACCCCACTACTCATTTGCTCTTCAATGTACAGTGGTTCCCATTCAGAGTCTATCAGATGTTCAAATCCTATTCTTTTGGTTAAAAAATGATTTTTTTTTTCTTTCATTAAAGAAATACTGATCTGTGGGCATAGATTGCCACATAGCACAGTTGAATTTTTTTTAATATATATATTTATTTTATTGATTTGGCTGCACTGAGTCTTAGTTGCAGCATGCAAACTCTTAGTCGTGGCATGTGGGATCTATTAATAGTTCCCTGACCAGGGATCCAACCTGGCCCCCGGCCCCGGGAGCTCAGGGTCTTCACCACTGAACCACCAGAGAAGTCCCTGAATTACTTTTTATCCCCCAACACTCTGTGCATACATATTTGCTCCAGTATAGACCAGCTTCTCTGTATCTCTTAGACAATGACATCCATTCCTTGACTCCCACACTGTAACTCAATACTGTCAATAGACCTTGATCTGGCCCCTTGAGACCAAATGCAATCGCTTTCATTCCCTTCACTTTCCTTTTTCTAATAATTATATCAATTATCTCTTAGTCAACCAGGTTCAAAGCCTAAAAGTGATCTCTGATCTATCTTCGTCTATCTTATGTTCTCCATGTATTTTTGTTTCTTTTTTATTTTCATTTTTTGGTAAGAAAAACAAAAAGGAACAGAGAATCAGACTCATTGACACTTGGAAACCATTGCGAAGAATTATAGTGCTAAAACAAAAGCTAAATGCTAAAACTCAAGGAATGGATTCATTTGATTAATGGCTGTGATTGCTGCTTAAAATTACTAAGTAAAATACAAAAACAAAAAACCCATGCATTTTTTCCCCTTCAACAGAACCAGAAACAAGTATTTGTAAATTCATACAATGGTAAACATAATTGTGGGTTCTGGGGATATGGTGTGGCCTAAGTTTGTGCTACCCTTAATCTAATTATTATCATGTGTGACCCTGGAATTAGCAACAGAGAACAAGTGGAAGGAGCTTTAAATAAGACGGAAATATGGCAAGTCTTAGATAAATTCACAAACGTTTCACTCTTCATAAAGATGAATATAAGTTTTTTGCTTTTACTACTAGAATAAGTAGCAAAAAGACTCTAAGTGGACTCATCAAATAAAGTTCAGCTTAACACACTACTGGGGTAGACTTTTATGATCATTAAGATTTTTTTCCATGTAATTGTTTTAGATCAGCAGTAATCCCTTGGCACAGTACATCTCAATATTTTAAGAGTTTCAGAATTAAAATTATGCACAAAAAATATCAGATCGATTTTTTTCCCAGTTTACATATATCATTTATTTTGTTTTAGGGTTCCTACTCTTCTAAAGCAAAGTGATTTCAAACTTCTGTGCATCCAAGAAAACTGAGGAACTCTCCAAAGAAAAGAAGGTAAGTCTTGGGGACAAAACTATCTCCAGATCTATCAAATAAGACAAAAAGGGCTTCTTAAAATATGTAACTTGTTCATCTTGACAAAATATGACACCTGTGCCAAGCTGCAGTGTACTTGGTTGTTGCTATTGTTCAGCTGCTGAGTCACGTCTGACTCTTTGAGACCCCATGGACTGCAGTACCCCAGGCTTCCCTGGCAATCACCATCTCCTGGAGCTTGCTCAAATTCATGTGCATTGAGTCGCTGATACTATCCAACTATCTCATCCTCTGCTGCCCCCTGCACCTTTTGCCTTCAATCTTTCTGAGCATCAAGGTCTTTTCCAGTGGCCAAAGTACTGGAGCTTCAGCACCAGTCCTCCCAGTGAATATTCAAAATTGATTTCCTTTTGGATTGACTGGTCTGATCTCCTTGCAGTCCAGGGACTCTCGAGAGTCTTCTCCAGCACCACAGTTCAAAAGCAAAAGTGTACTTGGAAGCATGTTACTAATGCTGTTAACCTCCATGAATTCACTGTTGGCAATGATAACAAAAAGTGGAGTTAAGCTAGTTTTTATGCTGTTCCTGATTAAATGAAAGCAATGGCATTTCTACAGGTTGTTGTTTTTTTTTAATTAGCTGGATGAGGACATCCTAAAATATATAGAATCTCTGCTTTTTTAACTAGAATTTCCTCCCAGAATGGAATAGACCAAACACAATGGATTATAGAGTGTGTGTGTTTCCCCACTTTGTAAGTGACTGGGAAGCTCTCTTGTTCTCAGAAAATCTTAATCCTTTCTGAACAGCACTTCATGGCAACCTTAGAGAATTAAACTTGTACCTGGTTATTTTTGTTCTCTTCTGGATATAGCTCAGTGCGTTTTCTCAATGGTAACCATGGTCGAGTAATTTAAAGCTTTTGAACCTTGCGAACAGTTTCATTTAAAACCATATTCTGAGGGATTTCCTCAAAATGAAAAGTGTTTTCTACTAGAAAGCTATAAAAGAATTTACAATAGAAACCCTGATAAGTGTCCTGCTCAGGATGTGTATACAGTGGCATGCCTAAAAGATCCGGTTTCCTAGAGTAAATCATTCAAAAAGTGCCTGACTGTTTGGCTTACTGGGTTGAGTTCTTTGAGTTTCTTTGACTTCACTTGATTAATGGCTTGTTTCTTCTTTTAATACAAAACTAAGTAAGATTTTCCTTTGGAGGAAGGGATTTTCCATATTATGAAATAATTATGAAACACAAATATATAAGAATGACAACATATTTACATTGGAAACTTGAATTACTTGCACATATTTCTTTTTGATACTCTCTTCAGTCAACAACAATATATGTTCTTTTTAAAAATGAAAAAAGAATCATTGAAAAAAATTGGAGGTTAAGTGCCTACATCTTGAATCTATGACAGTAGCTACAGTTGTGTCACTGATAATTTTATATCTAGGTTGCTAGATTTGAATTAATTTTATATCCAAAACAAGCAATCTTTTTTTTCCCCCTCCATTAAAACTGACACAAATTTAGTACTCACAGAAGAGGTTTCTTTCTTTTCAGCTTAGAGAAGGGCAAATAGAAAACAGAAGGGATATTTTTTAACAATGAAGTTATGGTCTAATTAGTTATATGTGTTGCATATAATAGTAGCAAATACTCTTGTTTTCTTTTAATATTCCTTTCAGTCACTTATTTTTTGCTTTTCGGGTAAGGGTGTCTCAAAGAACAGTGGCACAAGAGTCCTTTAATAAAAGTTCTTGTGGACACACATGGACTTCCTTACATACTCAGTAATTAACCAAAGCGGAAATAAAACTCTGGAGTGATAGCTGTTGTATTCCACCTCTTGCATGTATGATAATTTTCTCCCTTGATCTCAGTTTAAATAATGGTGAGATTCCTCTGTTAAGATAAAATAGACATATTTATATGTCTAATGCAAAATAAATGGACATATTTATATGTCTAATACAAAATAATTTATATGTCTAATAATATAAAATAGACATAATTTTGCATCATGCATTTTCCTCAGTAGCTGTTAAGATTCTCTCTAAGAATTTTAGCAATATATTTTGCACAATCCATGAAATCAAAGACCCCTGGAATATATGTGCAATAGATAGATTAGATGAGAAGTGTTTTATCAAAGTTGCTTTGCTGATATTGTCCTCAAATTTTCCTCCTCACTTTTCATTCACATGTGAACCATGACAAAGGCTGTGAAAAACTTACCCCTGCAGTTTGATATTAGACTTCAAGTAAATTACATTTTTAGGATAAGTTGTCATGGAATTATTCTGGAATTAGGTGCCTAGCTCTCATTATGAATGGGCATTACACACTTAGTTTCAGACACCTTAAGCTGAAATGTAATCATCTATGTATTTTTTCCTATAAAAAGATAACTCAATATTCAGGGGAAAAGCAATACTTGGTTCTCTGAAACCCACCATCAATGAGATTCCTTCGGATCTTCTGCATTTCACCCTAGAAAAAGCTCTTTCTGTGGATGCCTCTATCATAAAGCAGGTCAACCTCCCCTTGTCTTGTAAGTACCCTCTCTTCAAACCCTTCTCTTACTTCATGTAAAGCACTTTTTCCATTTCAGGAGGTTCTCAATGACAACCACTTAGTCTTCAGTAGTTAACATATAAACTCCAATGTTTAGTGCTCCTCCAAGATTCACAAGGAATGATAACTTTTCATAGGAGATAGTTGCTGCTATGGAGATAGGCCGTTGCCTTAAAAACACATGTATAAGCATGTATCTTGATGAAGAAACAAAAGGTGTCTTGCACATACCCCCAAAATCTTCCTAAATCAGGCAACCAGCTACCTATTTTCTACCTGGGAAAGACACCCCAACCAAACCAAACCAAAACAGTTCTAAAAGTGTCTGTCTAAACTATATTCACCAGAAAGTTTTTCTGTTCTGATTTAGACAAGATATCATGACTATGCTTTAGGGCATAGACTTGAGCTAATATTTTTCAGTGTGGTTGTAAATGTACTTAAATGTCCTTAGAGTCCCCAGATATTTTTTATGAAACCAAACAAAGATACATAAACATTTCCTACATTTAAAAAATTAAAAAGCAATGTTTTACAAAAAGAAGACACGTAAATACACATAATTTCCCCATATAGAATCATGCTGTTATTTAAAAGTTGGTAAGAAGGATGGAAAACATGTAAGATGGTAAGTGGTCCATTTTAGAAGTGGAGACAGGGCATATCATAAAAAAATTGAAATCCAATTCATAAACCAAAGCTTATCATTTTTTAGGCGGTAAACTCCACCCTTTTCCATGGCTTTAGAGAACTGAACTCAAAATTCTAAAACCTTGGAGTTGTATAAAATTTTTATTATAACTTTTTTGTGCTCGATCAATATTGACCAAAAGAGAATGGGGGAAAACCAAGAACCCACATAATACTCAAACTGAATATTTCATCACTGTCCCAACTGGGATGAGACTCAGATTATATGACCATTTGGCAGATAATCTAAGAATTCAATGGAATGAAAGAAACAGCATAAATTAACAATGTCAAAAAAAATACATCATCGTAAGCCTTTTCGATGATTTTAAGTATCTCTGTGCTCGTTTATTTTTGGAATCAAAGGTCATCATGGCTGACTGCAGGTTTTACTTTTCGTCTGGGTGGTTTGGTATTTTGCAGACACAGCATTTGATGCAAGAGAAATGTTAGGGCTTAAAATTTGTGAGATACTGGTAACTTTTCTCCATGCTTCTTGGTCCCTTGCTCCTGCTTAAGAAGGCGTATCCGGAGTCTGGACCTAAGCAGTGTGGTTCAAGGTGTCCTGTTTGGCCCAAAACTTGAGAAAAAATGATAGAGCTTTCTAAGCTGCCAGTCTGATTTGAAAACCTGGGCAAGTCTGTACCCAAGGGAGCATTCAGGCTTATTGAGTGCTTTGACCATTCGTGTTTGCATCTGACTTTATATATGCTAAGTACAATATCCATGTCTGTCTTCTGTGATATTGCCAAGGTGACACTTGGCTTCAGTCTAAAAGAGGGGTGGGGCGTAAACAAACTTTCTTGTTAAAATACATAACCTATGGGGGAATAAGAACAAACGATAAAGAGATTAGAAAAAAAATTTCCATTTATTTAGGTCACTATTTTTTTTTAAAACCATGAATTAAAATTGAATAGTAATTTATTCTATTACAGAGAAGGAGCAAAATTGGGTTTTAGGGGGCTGTCCCAGGGCTAGTGAAAAAACAGCAGAAATAGCTAAAAAAGAAAATACATTGGCAGACTCACTTGAACACTGGCTAGAGAGCACGTCTGAAGTTGATTATTTCAGTTTCATCCTATATCAGCTACAAAGCATTGCTCTCACAAAGTTAAAGTTGCTGGATATTTCAGGGGCCCTTAAAAATATCACAGTGTAGTTATTTTTGTACCTGGATAGGGGCCATAAGGTACGCTGATGTCACACATCACTTTCTCCACAAGTGTGTGGCCTGATCATTGTGTCACAAGTTGGCATTTACATAGGTTTGCACCAGCAGGGTTTCCCTGGTGTCTCAGATGGTAAAAAATCTGCCTGCAATTCAGGAGAGCAGGGTTCTATCCCAAGGTTGGGAAGATCCCCTGGAGGAGGACATGGCAACCCCACTCCAGTATTCTTGCCTGGAGAATCTGCATGGACAGAGGAGCCTGGAGGGCCACAGTCCTTGGGGTCACAAAGAGCCGGACATGGCTGAGCAACTAAGCCCACACAGCAGGACAGAATGCTAGATCCTTGGAGAATACCAGGGAGTGTCTGTGCCGGGGCTGAAACAAGTCTTCATTCCCAAGAGGGCTTATTCTTGTCCCAATTTCTCCTACCACCAAAGTCTTGGCCCCATAGGATTCGAGTAGCCTCTGTCTGTGGTAAAGCCATGGCTGTGGAAATGCACAGCCTCATATAAAGCGATGACCCTCTGCTGAGACCAGACCACTCACATTACAGCTTGTGGACCAACCCACAGGAATCCCCCTAAGAAACTCATCTTTAAAACACCATCAATGGACAACACTTAGGAGGGAGGCCAAACCAGATGACTAACGGCCGAGGAGCAAATCTTCTGTTTATTGACTCAGGAATCAGAAAAAGGATTACATGGATATTATTTCGCTAATAGATGGTACTGACTTGCCTTCAGTTTTCCAATCAGGAAAAATAAATAAATACAATGCTACAGAGGATGTCGTCTGATGTAATGATAAACCTTAGAACTGACTAACTTAGGCTTAAATTTTTATTCTATTCCTTCTGACCTTGAAAACTTGGCAATGAAAATTCACTTTGCAGTTTCTTAATCTGTAAAATGGAAATAATAAACCCTTCTACTGTTGGGGCCTCCTGGGTGGCTCAGTGGTAAAGAATCTGCCTGCCAGTGCAGGAGACACAGGGTCGATCCCTGGGTCAGGAAGATCCCCAAGAGGAGGAAATGACAACCCATTCCAGTGTTCTTGCCTGGGAAATCCCATGGACAGACAGCCAAGTGGGCTACAGTCCATGGGGACGCAAAGAGTCAGACTCTACTGAGTGACTGAGAGTGAGCGAGTAACTATTATTTTATGAAGAGAAAATGTAGCTAACATATCAAGGTAGTGAAGTGAAGTCACTCAGTCGTGTCCAACTCTTTGAAACCTCATAGATTGTAGCCCACAAGGCTCCTCCATCCATGGAATTTTCTAGGCAAGAGTACTGGAGTGGGTTGCCATTTCCTTCTCCAGAGGATCTTCCTAACCCAGGGATCGAACCCTGGTCTCCTACATTGCGGGCAGACACTTTACCATCTGAGCCACCAGGGAAAAGCCCTGTAATACCAATATATACGTGTGTGTGTGTGTGTGTGTGTGTGTGTATAAAATGATCAATAAATTGCTGCACTGCTCCTGCTGCTAAGTCACTTCAGTCGTGTCCAACTCTGTGTGACCCCACAGACGGCAGCTCACCAGGCTCCCCCATCCCTGGGATTCTCCAGGCAAGAACACTGGAGTGGGTTGCCATTTCCTTCTCCAATGCATGAAAGTGAAAAGTGAAAGTGACGTCACTCAGTCGTATCTGACTCTTCGCGACCCCATGGACTGCAGCCCCCCAGACTCCTCAGTCCATGGGATTTTCCAGGCAAGAGTACTGGAGTGGGGTGCCATCACCTTCTCCAGATCAATAAGTTATCTGTTATTATTATTTAAGGTAATTAGTTTACAAAAGCCACGTGTTCTAGAACAAGTTTCTGTTTTGAACTTCCTCTTCTAAGATCCATTAGTAAGGGATAGAGTGCAGATATTTTCAACCTTCTCATATTTTTATCATATTTATTGACAGAGAAGAGATGAAAATCTAAACTTAACGAGTAAAAGAAAGAATAGAAATAGGCAATGCTGAGAATATTTTTTTTTACATTCAGGCAAGCCTCATCCCACCTCTTGAATCAGACTGCAAAGGGAGGATTTAGAGAGGTGCAATGAATGTTGAAGGTTTTGCCTCAGGAAGTATAGCCAGTTGCCAGTGTTCGCTCTGGGCATATCTTTCTTGTTAGGTTCTAAACAGGAGGTTTGCTGTATGGAAGATTACCAGAAGTAAATAAGCTTAACAAAGAGGAGTGTTAGAACAGCTAGCAAAAAAACCGAAGTGTCCGTGTCTAGCTTCAGAGAGCTCCACCACAAAAAAAGGCGGTGTCATTTTATGTGCTGCTCTGACCCTGACACTGGCCAAATACTCTGTGTCAATGGTATTGACACAGTGAAGGTTCCGTAAGTACGTGTTGAATGGATGAATAAATGAATGATTTTCCTGGAAAATAATATTCTAGGTGGTCTCTCTTCTAGGAGCTCAGAGATGACTTCCAACAGTCACAGCATAGTTCTAACCTTGTGTGGAAACATCCACTCAGCATGTTTTGACCTTACTATTCATGAGTATATTTCTAACTTTGGACACAGCCACTCAGCACACCTTGACTATGACTATTAGTGCCTTTGCTCTCCATGTTCCTGCTGTGTGTGTCTATCTCCAGACTGAGCCTGATTAGAATAAATCTACTTTGAAATCTTTCAATGGATGACCTTTACAACTATGAAGTTATTTATAAGGGGTAGTTTTCCATAGCTGATGTATTTCTTGGGCTTCCCTGGTGGCTCAGAGGTTAAAGCGTCTGCCTGGAATGCAGGAGACCCGGGTTCGATCCCTGGGTTGGGAAGATCCCCTGGAGAAGGTAATTTGTGAGCCTGACCACATAAGAAACATCATAGCAATGATTCCAGTGATCCATGCAGCCGGCAGTGGCCCTAAGGAATCGTCTATGTGAGATTGTGGTTGCCACTCAGATATGACATAAATAAACTTCTTCAAAGCATCTTATAATTCACCAAAAGTTTCTCATATCAGAATTTATTTAATCATGTTGAATGTTATAAGCTAAAAGTAACTTCTCATAGATGTTTCCCCAATTTTAGCAACTTTTTATTGTGCAAATGTAGATATTAAAGAGTTTAAATGGTAATAACTATTAAACAGTGATAAAATATGATTGTTCCAGAAAGGGATTGTTACCCAATATCAAAATATTTTTAAGTAGTAACTATTACAAGTATAGCTGAATAATCAAAGAACAATACCGATGTCATAAATGTCTACCTATTTCTATACCTTCTTTTTTTTCTTTTTGTTCATTCCCCTGAGAATAGTATTTCCCTAGTTCCAGATTTTGTGATGTTTGCTTTATTCAAGTACATCAGATAATCACCTTCCTTGTTGATCTGCAATATCTAAATGATACTAATATTAATAAATTATTTCACTACAGCAAGAGTCAAATGTCAAAAAAAAAAATCTGACTTGTGAACATAATAAAACTCAGTTGAATTAACAAAGGTGACTTCAGTTGAATAACATGTTCAGGGTAAAAGATATTTTTTGTACCTCTATAAGGGAGCTTTTATCTTTTCACACATATATCATTTAAGCACTGAAGGAAAAAAAAATCCCTCTCAGACACTGTTTATTGAAGAAAAAATTTCATGAGAGCCAATCTCATTTTTCCAGCAGTGCCAGCAACCTACCATTCTAAAAGGGGAGCAGGTGATGCTTTTGAAAATACTGCCTGCATGTTGCAACACGTTATTTAAAAACACTGTTTCTATTATTCTTGAACACCTCGAGTAAAACCTCATTGTCAGTGGTATGATCACCAGGCATGGTAAGTTGTTTTCATGCAAGCAGTTCAAACCCTCCTCTGATGTGGTCAATTAGGGGAGCTTTATATAACTCCTTAGGACCAACTAGGGGGACTTTTGCTGTGATTTTTTTTTCCCAAATATAATTGGGTTCTCATTCCTCCTGACCTACTTAGCATGGGGGAGTCAGCCATCAGCTGGTCTTTCTCACAGTCACTCAAGGAGACTTGGGCAGTGGGGACTGGCAATTTGTGTGCCGGCCTCTGTGTGCGTCTATTTAAAAGTCCAGCTATAGATCTACCCATCATCCACTCTCGCTGTTCAATTACTCACCATCGACATACTTCTCAAACAAAAGTTCTTTGGTGTGAGCATGATCTTAGACTAGATTTATACAAAGTGCAATAGCCCTTCATCTCAATAAGGTGTGTAAAGAGAACCCTGGATCAGCACTCTATCTTCTGTATCAGACTTTGACCTCGAGACCTACCTTAATATAGTTTGTAGCCAGTTTGAAGAGCTTCTTTCCTCTCTTCTGGAAAGGAACCGTGGGAGGGAGGCAAGCAGAGAAAGTGCTCTGGCTATTCTCTTTGGAGTGGTCAGCAGCCCCAGTGTTTCTTGGAATCGTCCCCATCATCCTCCACTCCTGTTTCAACACCACCCATCAGATTCAACCAGGAAGTTCAGCATGCAAAGTGTGAGCGTACAAAGTATCTTACGTATGTGAGTTGTATGACTGCTCTTGATGGATTTTTAAGGTCACAATTATATTAAATCCACATCTCAAAATCAAGGGAGAGTGGCACTCAGCGAGAAATCTGATGACTACTTAAGAGAAAAAAGGAAACTCTGAGAAGGATTTGAGTGTCAGTAAGAGGTGACTGCATCTTAGTTTGAATGGTGTTTATTTATCTTTCCTCTGTGTGTGAGATCGGTGAGTATATATAAATATCTCTGGGGGAGTAGCGTGGATAGATCAGGGGACAATAGAGAAATGGTATTGATCCTTTTAGACTAATAACGGTAAAACTCAGACATTGAAGAGAGAGGCGTTTTTATAAAAAAAACTAATTGATTTACAATATTGTGTTAATTTCTGCTATACAGCAAAGTGATTCAGTTACATATATACATATTGTTTCCATGCTCTTTTCCATTATGGTTTATCATAGGATATTGAATATATTTCTCAGTGCTAAACAGTAGGACCTTGTTATTTATCCATCTTAGATATAATAGTTTGCATCTGCTAATCCCAAATTCTCAATATTTCCCTCACCCATTCCATAGTGAAGGTTTTGTCTGGCCTGCTTTTGAGAAAATTGGCTTAAAGGAGAAATTGAGCCCTGAAAAGGCTAGGGTACACCCTTAAAAGTAAGTTGATTTATTGTCCTATGGCATTGCCCTATGTCCTTGAAGGGATACAGAAAATGCATCAAACACATATCCAACCTGACCTGCCAAGAGCTTTCAGTCTGTTAAGGGAAGTAAGTCATAAGCAAAATATACCAAATACAGTGATTCACTGACACAGTAGAGGTGCACTTGACATGACATGGGAATTAAGAGGAAGAGGGAGATTAGTGCCGAAAGAAAGTTCTGTTCTTGAAAGCATTTTCCACAGGGATGTTCAAACGGTCTGCAGAGATGACTTTCAGCCACTGGAGGTTATAGTGGCTGGTGGAGGGACCTAAAATGCCCACATTTTGTCTTGGGCTTAGTTCATGTCTGCTCTTGGTATGCCAAATTGTGTCACAAAGAGAGGTATTTTCGAAGAGTCATGAGGCAACTGTTAAAACAAATGAAGCATTTTTTTCTATTCTTTTTTTTTCAATGCAGATTTTTTAAATGAAAATATGTGTGTAAGTCACAGTTGTATTCTTAAAAAGCACCGTTTAGAGAAAACCATAATTCCAAAAGATACATGCACTCCAGTGTTCATTGCAGCACTGTTTGTAATAGCCAGGGCATGGAAGTAACCTAAATGTCCATCAGTAGATAAATGGATAAAGAAGATGTCGTACATACATACAATTTATCAGTTCAGTTCAGTCACTCAGTCATGTCCAACTCCTTGAGACCACATGGACAGCAGCACACCAGACCTCCCTTTTCATCACCAACTCCCAGAGCTTGCTCAAACTCATGTCCACTGAGTTAATGATGGCATCCAACCATCTTATCCTCTGTCATCCCCTTCTCCTCCTGCCTTCAATCTTTTCCAGCATCAGGGTCTTTTCTAAGGAGTCAGTTCTTCACATCAACTAGCCAAAGTTGGAGCCTCAACTCCAGCATCAGTCCTTCCAATGAATATTAAGGACTGATATCATTTAGGATGGACTGGTTTTATCACCTTGCAGTCCAAGGGACTCTCAAGACTTCTCTAGCACCATAGTTCAAAAGCATCAGTTCTTTGGCACTCAGCTTTCTTTATAGTCCAACTCTCACATCCATACATGACTACTGGAAAAACCATAGTTTTGACTACATGAGCCTTTGTTGGTAAAGTAACGTCTCTGCTTTCTAATATGCTGTCTAGGTTGATCATATCCAAAGTTGGAGCCTCAACTCCAGCATCAGTCCTTCCAATGAATATTAAGGACTGATATCATTTAGGATGGACTGGTTTTATCACCTTGCAGTCCAAGGGACTCTCAAGACTTCTCTAGCACCATAGTTCAAAAGCATCAGTTCTTTGGCACTCAGCTTTCTTTATAGTCCAACTCTCACATCCATACATGACTACTGGAAAAACCATAGTTTTGACTACATGAGCCTTTGTTGGTAAAGTAACGTCTCTGCTTTCTAATATGCTGTCTAGGTTGATCATAGCTTTTCTTCCAAGGAGCAAGCATCTTCTAATTTCATGGCTGCAGTCACCTTCTGCAGTGATTTTGGAGCCCAAGAAAATAAACTCTATCACTATTTCCATTGTTCCCTCATCTATATACTCAGCAATTTTTTTAAAAATGCCATTTTCAGCAACATGAAAAAGCCTAGAGAGTAGTCAGACACAAAAAAGACAAATCATATGATATTGCTTATATATGGAATCTGAAAAAAAAAAAAGTACAGATGAACTTGTTTACAATACGGAAGCAGAGTCACAGATGTAAAAGCAAACATAGGTACCAGGGGGTCAGGGCAGGCGGGAATAAACTGGGAGGTTGAGACTGACTTATACACACAATTATATATATAATGGAGGCTTCCTTAATGCCTTGTATGGTAAAAAGTCTACCTACAATTCTGTAAACCCGGGTTCGATCCCTGGGTCAGAAAGATCCCCTGGAGGAGGGCATGGCGACCCCCTCCAATATTCTTCCCTGGGAAATCCCATGGACAGAGGAGCCTGGTGGGCTACAGTCCATGGGGTTGCAAAAAGACAGACATGACTGAGCAACCAACGCTTTCACTTTCTTTTCATATATAAAATAGATAAGTAATAAGAACCTCCTGTAAAGCCCACAGAATTCTACTTTGGTCTATATGAGAAAAGAATCTTTTATAAAAAGTGTGGATATATATGTGTGTGTGTGTGTGTGTGTGTATAATACAATTTGATCATTTAAGTTTTTAAAGTTTCACACTTTGAGTACTAGAGATTATGAGAATAATTTATTTACCTCTTCAGAAAGCCATGTCAGAGGTAAAGCACCAACGGTTATCCTAAATGTCATCCTGTTTATTCGCTCAGGTCAGTGGTACCCAGTGGGGACAGTTTTGCCCCTCTGGAGACAGTTGATAATTTCAGGATACATTTTTGGGTGTCACAGCCTGGGGAGATGGGGGTGGGAGGGTGATACTGGCATTTAGTGGGCAGAGGCCAGGGATGTTGCTAAACATTTTTCAAAGCATAGGACAGCCTTGTAGGATCACAAATTAGCCAGGCTCAAATGTCAGTACTACCAAGGTTAAAAAACCCTGACTTACCTTCTCCTTAAATCATCAATTTCAAACCTCATAAACAATGAATGTTCTGCATGGAGAGGCCTGATATTCAGTACCCCCTATGAAGGAACAAGCACCCCAGAAAGATAACCAGGGGACCTGGCTAGATTTCAATCATGTCATTGGAAGCAAGAGAAAATTGTCCCCAAAGTTGGAGGGGAGAAGGAGGAGATAAACCAGAATGCAGACTTCACTGGCTGGAGAAGTGGGCAAGCTGAGACCCCAGTCAGCCGGCTGGATGTGGGCTTCCAGACATCAGCACCCACATGAGAGCTGCATTCAAAGCATCATTTCTCAATGGGCAGCTATGCTGGTAGTAGCTTGTCACCCATTGCTGCCTGTTCATTTGCAGCAAAGACTGAGATTGTCTTCTTTTCAAAGCTGTCAAACATGCTTCTTTGGCACCCCATGCTTTCATTCAGACCTTCACCCCAGAGGCCATGCTCTGAGGTCTCCCCATCGGTCCTGACCCCAAGGCCCCATGTACCACATTTTCTACCCTGCTTGGCCTTCTCCCAGCCGAGATCTCTGCTCTGGGCCACTGAGTCACCATATGGTCACAGGTCTTATTACCAGCGGTGCATCGGGAGCACTGAGCTTCTGTAAACTAAGGCTGGGGATGTTTCCCCACACCCATGTTTGTATTCATGGTGATCAGACTCTGGTTCCCTAGGACATACGTGCATGTGTGCATGCTAAGTTGGTTCAGTTGTGTCTGACTGTGCATTAGGACATTATGACACAAATAGACTTTTACAAAGTATCCTGAAAATCTAAATGAGCCTTTGTGTTTGTATATTTCATTGTATTTTTAAGTCTCAAAAACCAGATTTAAAGGTGGCCTTTTACAGAATTCCTTGGTGGGCAGTGGTTGGGACACTGTGCTCCTACTGCCAGGCACCCAGGTTTGATCCCTGGTTGGGGAACTAAGATTCCTCAAGCCACATGGTGCAGCCAAAAAAAAGAAAATAAAGATGGCATTTTAACAAGATTTCCTATGACCACAAAACACTCTCAGGCTGCCTCAGGCGATATTATGGGCTCTCCTACCAAGAGAAAAGGTAAAGGGATTTATGATGAAGAACACATTTCCCTCTCATTATCTCATTTGTTTCTCAGTTCAGTTCAGTTCAGTTGCTCAGTTGTGTCTGACTCTCTGCGACCCCATGAATTGCAGCACGCCAGGCCTCCCTGTCCATCACCAACTCCCAGAGTTCACTCAGACTCACGTCCATCGAGTCAGTG
>SJXQ01008320.1:256898-339465 GCA_006408695.1 Aepyceros melampus | reverse complement strand
AACAGAGATCATTCTGTCGTTTTTGAGATTGCATCCAAGTACTGCATTTCGGACTCTTTTGCTGACCATGATGGCTACTCCATTTCTTCTGAGGGATTCCTGCCCGCAGTAGTAGATATAATGGTCACCTGAGTTAAATTCACCCATTCCAGTCCATTTTAGTTCGCTGATTCCTAGAATGTCGATGTTCACCCTTGCCATCTCTTGTTTGACCACTTCCAATTTGCCTTGATTCATGGACCTGACATTCCAGGTTCCTATGCAATATTGCTCTTTACAGCATCGGACCTTGTTTCTATCACCAGTCACATCCCCAGGTGGGTATTGTTTTTGCTTTGGCTCCATCCCTTCATTCTTTCTGGAGTTATTTCTCCACTCATCTCCAGTAGTATATTGGGCACCTACTGACCTAGGGAGTTCCCCTTTCAGTATCCTATCATTTTGCCTTTCATACTGTTCATGGGGTTCTCAAGGCAAGAATAGTGAAGTGGTTTGCCATTCCTTTCTCCAGTGGACCACATTCTGTCAGATCTCTTCACCATGACACGTCTTGGGTGGCCCCGCGGGCATGGCTTAGTTTCATGAGTTAGACAAGACTGTGATCCTAGTGTGATTCGATTGACTAGTTTTCTGTGAGTATGGTTTCAATGTGTCTTCCCTCTGATGCCCTCTTGCAATACCTACCATCTTACTTGGGTTTCTCTTACCTTGGGCATGGGATATCTCTTCACGGCTGCTCCAGCAAAGCACAGTCGCTGCTCCTTACTCATTTGTTTCTCATATGAGCCCAAAAACGTTGTGGCTCTTTCCTTGCAGAGCCTGACATTGAAGGGATATATAACAGAGCTGACAAATTAATCAATGTCCATAGTTTTTGAAAATGATAAAACATTCGGATCATTAAAATGACTTTGCCCATGAGTCACGGTTTCTTAGTGATGGATCCAGAGCCCTGGGCAGCTGAATCCTCATCTGAGGCTCTTTCACGTGACATCTCTGGACCTGTCTTGACCAGGACAGACACACAACTATGGTATCTACAAGGGGGATGAAACTGTTTCCTGGATTCCAGAGTGACCAAGTCACTTCATAGAGAGCACTCTTTAAGAAGTGGTTCTGTATACCTGAGTTTTGCCTGATTGCCTCGCACACTCCCAGGTGGGGAAGTCATTTAAGAACAATTCCATCAGAGATAGCTCTCCTGCTCTTCAAGGCAGGGGGACCCTGCCTTTGATTTATTTTGTGTCTCACCACAGGGCTGAGCACACCCTAGGGGCATTTAATCTGTTGAATTGATATTGGAGGCTGGGCTTGGCCTGATGTGAACTTTCATACTGTAAGACTCAGCAGGTCATTGGAACTGATTTTGGTTGAAAACCAAGACCTCTGACAGATCGAAGCAACTCTCTCTGAGGTCCATGGGTCTGGTCAAAAGATCATAGCTTTGACACTGCTGCTGCTGCTAAGTCGCTTCAGTCGTGTCCGTCTCTATATGACCCCATAGACGACCTCCTACCAGGCTCCTCTTGAGCACACCCTAGGGGCATTTAATCTGTTGAATTGATATTGGAGGCTGGGCTTGGCCTGATGTGAACTTTCATACTGTAAGACTCAGCAGGTCATTGGAACTGATTTTGGTTGAAAACCAAGACCTCTGACAGATCGAAGCAACTCTCTCTGAGGTCCATGGGTCTGGTCAAAAGATCATAGCTTTGACACTGCTGCTGCTGCTAAGTCGCTTCAGTCGTGTCCGTCTCTATATGACCCCATAGACGACCTCCTACCAGGCTCCTCTGTCCCCAGATTCTCCAGGCAAGAACACTGGAGTGGGTTGCCTTCCTTGTCCAGTGCATGAAAGTGAAAGGTCTAAGTGAAGTCGCTCAGCTGTGTCCGACTCTTAGCGACCCCATGGACTGCAGCCTACCAGGCTCCTCCATCCATGGGATTTTCCAGGCAAGAGTACTAGAGTGGGGTGCCATTGCCTTCTCCGAGCTTTGACACTAGAGGCTGTTAAAGGAAAGACATGCTCTTCTTTCAAAATTTGTGGGTTGAAGATACAAGATGATCTAGCAGCAGTTACATTGATCTCCTGCTCGAAAAACAGTGTTACCTAAAGAGTAAAGTGCAAAGTCTGTAGCCCAATATTCTGATCCTAAAATTTACCTGTTCAATTTTTCTCTTAATACTCATCTTCATCTTCCATGTGCTTCAAGCCAGGCTGAATCATTTTTGTAACTCTTTGTAAGAAACTCTTAGCATTTGCTTTCCCAGAAATAGCCTGTCTCTCTCTCTCTCCCTCCCTCCTGCATCCATCCATCCCATCCTTTCTCTCCTTCCCCCCTTCCCCAGCCATCCCTATATAACCCACTCTGTCTGATTCATTCATTCTCCTGCTCAACGAATGTTTATTATGTATCTACTATGTGTCAAGCAATAGACACAGTTCTGGGCATACAGGACTGATCAAGAGTCAAGGTCACTTATGGAGTTTAAATGCTTCAGCGGCAGCTTACATGAAACAAATTAATTAATTAAAGACTTACAAAAGTGTGATGTATTGTTAGGAGGGACATTCACAGGATCCTATGACAAAATAACAAGAGACCCTTAGAATCATGGGCAACTCTCTGAGGGATGCAATTCAAGCTGAGAGCTAGGAAAGAGCAAAAGGCAGCAAATATGACTCCAGGCCAGGGGGGGGGGGGGAGCAGAGATTTCCACCTTTCAGGATGTTTCACGAACAGCCTGAACAGGTAGGCTATTTCCCCACCACCAAGCTGCCCACTCTAGCCTTCAGCTGGAAATAGCACTTCCTTACTTGAATTCTGATGGGCCATGTCTGCTCCTCCCTTGTGATATGTCTGATTTCATTTGCCTCACCACCCCCGCTGAGGGCAGCATGCATGTCACATTCACACTAAAAGTCCCCCATGACAGAGCCACGATGACCCTCACCTGTTTCTGTCCACTTTGCCACACACATCAATATTCTCAAAGCTGATTCAATAGAATGGAAGCTCAGTACTCAACAGAGGCTGAAGAACTTTCTTTGTGGGGCTGGCAGGTAACATAACCCATAATCTATTCTTTCATAGACAACAGTCCTAATTGCCTTATCATTTGTTCAACTGTTTTGGTCAAGTAGGAAATGACATAATGGAATGTCATTATAGAATTGAAAAGTGATAAGACATTTGCCACTCTGGTAATCAAAAGGATATAATTCTAGGGGTGTGTGGACAGGGGTTATAAACCCATATGATCCAAGCTGGAATACAGAAATGTGTGTATATAATATATATGATTAATGAAAGCAGAAAGTATTAAAGGAAGACAAATAGAACAAGTATGTTAAAAAATTCATGCACAGGATAAGAATGCAGGCTTTTTGAATCCATTCGAAGTTACTGGTAACTAAAAGAGTTAAAAACCATAGCATGAAAATTGGTTTCATAAAAGCACAGTGTTCTGCAATTGCCTTGTTATGATATTGAATTCTACTTGAGTAAATTAGGAGTGGTGTTCTCTTGTTTAGCTGTCATTAAAGAACTCAGTGGTAAATGTCAGTCTCCCCACCAAGATCCCACTGAGTTTTGTGAAATTCTCCAAAAACCTCTCCAACAGGAGAATTTATAAGCTCTGCATGTTCGACCATCTTAATGTGTGAAGCTGACTGAGGGATCTAAGACTAACTTTACGCAGCTCAATTCCAATTTGTTTGTTTTTTAACAATGTCTTTGACACGTTACATTATGTCAGTTCCAGTCTGAGGGAAAATTACTTCCTGTGTCCAACAAGAAATACATTTGAAGAATCGTGCCAACTACACTGTTATTTTCCTTGCTGTTTTCAATGGCAGGCACTTTGCCACATCTTCTGTCTCCAGAAGATCATTTATCAGGAACAGAGGTTGTTCCTAGTAAAACAGCCTGGCTTCGGCTGGCATCCTTTTAGCTGCCCACCTCTGGTTGCAAATCAAAGTGTTTTGCATTTCACATTATATAATCAGCCTTGAAAAACCCCACAGCATGAGCCCCAAGAGTGATATTGGAAAGTTTGCAAATATTCTTTTGAAGAAAGGGACAGGATCCTTCTCTGAGCTAAATGCAGGTAGCTGCATGCCACATCCTCTCAAACAGCAAATGTCCTGGTGTTTCATTTGTCTGTGCCCCTCCACAGTGTTATTCACAGTTAATTTTTAGCAGCATAGCGCAATCTTGCAGGATCAGAGAAACTTTGTTCACCCCAATCAGTGAACTGACAGAGAGGGGAAGGGGAAGAAGGGCTGGGAGGAAGAATAGAAAGTCTTACAGAAGTTTGATAATATCTGAAAGTGAGTTAGGGGTCCTAGTGGGATCCCTCCCTCTTTCAACAACAAAGTGCGGAGTAAAAGAATATGCTCGGCTTACTTTGTCTTCCTATTTTCCTTGATCAGAAAGAACAATCATATTCGGCTGATTTCTGAAGACTGCTCAGAATAGAGAGATCTCAGGTGCCCCCATCATGGCTATCCTTGGCAACAGGGGAGGCATCCCGGTACTGACACCAACACCTGAGAACACTCCGATGCTCATTGCTTTCTCTTTCATTTTAAAATCCACTGCTGGGAATTCTCTCTACACAATACATTGGATGATAAGTGTTTAGAGGAGGAATGGATCCTGAAGGAGGATAAAGCATGAACCTCAGAGGCTGTGAACAGACATGGGAGGAATCAAATATTTTAAGGTTAAAGTCGAAAATTTTATCCAGGGTGTGGAGACAGTGAGAGGAGCTGCAGAAGAAAGAAAATAGATTCTGTCCACCTGAGTCCACATCTCTCCTTTGGACCTCTGGTTGATCCCGTGGCCCTCTCCCTATCTGTACACCAGCTAGATTCATTAGGTAATCCAATAGTTGGACAATAAAAGTCAATATAATTAGAATTCATCACCTCAAAGGATTCCAAGACAAGGACAAGCTGCAAATCCTCTTGAAGAATTTCTGCTGAGAAACTTAGCACCTTTGTATCCCAGATAAAGGCCTCAAGTTTTATGGGATAGTGCAGATTAATCGTTTTTTAAAAATCCGTTTTTAAAGATACGAATGTCACTGACTATGTTAAATATTTAAAAGAGCCGTCTTAACTAAAGCGCAGGATGGATTGCATGCATAATAAAGTCATAGAACAGGTTATAAGGACTTCAGACTTTGCAAATTCTTAATTTAGTGGGAGAGTAATATCTTAAAATTTACCTCCATGGGTCTTTTGATAATATGGTAAGATGGGTTTTGTTTTATTTTTAAGCAAGAACACGATTCCATTGAAATACATTTGATTTTATCTCCAAATAGGGTGAGTTCTAGGGTTGTATATAGTTGTGTGATTACCAGTTAACTGCACGTGAAAAGCAAGATATGGTGTATTTCCAGTCTAGAGCTATTTGCTGTATTTAGTGAAATATAAACTGCATTTTTTGAAATGCAAAAACTGAATTAGAAAAGGGTCGAAAAGCCAATAAGATTTTAGGTCTTATATTGACCGTACTTGATTTTACTCAATTCAGCAACTTACTGAATATATTTAATGAAATTCAGGTTTGGTTTTTGAGAGACTTGCTAGGAATACAGTAAAACTGGCCCCAGATAGAGGGAAAAAGTCACTATACTTTGAATATTAAGTAAATTGGTCACTAGCAAATGTGTGCTGGTATTATTTTATAAAGAGAGCACTATAGTAAAAATGATAAATATATCCTCCTTCTAGTATCTTTTTTATAATTGTGATTCAACTCTTCAATTATGTCTAAACCTCTAAGAAATAATCAGTCCAGTTTTGAGTTGGTGTTTTCATTCTCTAAGAAACTACTTAAAGTTCCTAATCTTTGATTATTAAAATTTTCCTTTCCATTTATGAAGGACAACATTTTAATCTTTGAAGAAGCAAAATGAATCTGTGATAAAAAGCAGATGATAGAAATTTGAAATCATTTTTTCCCAGCTTTGAAGGAGCAAAAACAAATTTACTTATTTTTAATTGGCAGATAACTGTTCTACAATATTGTGTTGATTTCTGCCATACATCAACATGAGTCAGCCATAGGTATACACATGTCCCCTCCCTCATGAACCTCGCTCTCATCTCCCACCCCATTCCACCCCTCTAGAATGTTACAGAGCACCAGTCTGAGACCCTGGTTCATACAGCAGATTCCCACTGGCTCTCTATTTTACATATGGTAATTTATAATATCCAAGCTGCTCTCTCAGTTCATCCCTCCCTCTCCTTCCCCCACAGTGTGCACAAATTGCTTCTCTATGTTTCTGTCTCCACTGCTGCCCTATGAATAGTTTCATCAGTACTCATCTTTCTAGATTCCATATATGTGCATATATACATGATATTTCCAAAATCAAAATTTTGAGGAAGAAGTTATAGCACTTCCTTGCCTTTTTTTTTGGAAGCTAGAGTCAGCTATGTGAAAATAGATCAGAAATAGTATACAGAATCAGATGCTGAGTGTCTGGGGCAAGATTAAGGCAGAAAGAATTGCAAAGAAGTAGGATGAAAATGGAAAATTTAGTCCATTTTATAAGCAACTCAATGCACTCTTCATGCTACAGATGCAATTTTAACTAATATGACTTCAATTTATGATCTCCTTGATTTTTAAGAACAACAAACTTGATTACACTTTTTACCATATTGATTTCTATAAGTTTGTTCTGCCCTTATCCCCAAATTTTGAATTATTACAGTATTTGAGAAGAACTGTATCACCAAAAGGAAGTTCATGTCAAAATTCCTAACCAGTTTTACCAGAATGCACATGAGGAATCACAAGGTTTTTTTTTTTTTTTTTTTTTGGTGAGGTTGCTTTTTAATTTCAGTAAAATTTCTGAAACAGATATTGAGTTAATTTTACATAAAGAGGAACAAAGGTTTTGGCTTCCAAGTGGAAGGCAAGTTCAACTAAAAGTATGTTACTGCACACAGTGCATCTATTCATTTTGAGGAAAATATTCCCGATACAATACTATGTTGGGTTTTTTTGTTTTTGTTTTTGTTTTTGTTTTTGTTTAGGACTAGCCTATGGGTTACCTGGGCTTCCCTCGTGGCTCAGCAGTAAAGAATCACCTGCCAATGCAGGAAATGCTGATTTGATCCCTGGGTTGGGAAGATCCCTTGGAGAAGGAAATGAAAACCCACTCCAATATTCTTACCTGGAAAAATTCCATAAACAGAGGAGCCTGGAGGGCTCCATAGGGTCACAAAGAGTCAGACATGACTGAGCATCTAAACAACAATAACAAATGGGTTGCCCAGAACCATCACCTAAATACATTTTCTCTACCAAATCCCATGTTGCAAGGTTCAACTTGCTACACACACACAGAAAAACTAAAGATGAATTTTAAGATATCATACAGCTAACATTCCTGATGTCAATCAACCAAATGTTGCTGATGCTCACTTGCTATGGAATTAAAATTTTCAGAAATGACCTTGAAATATTAGAGGTCATATATACCTAGACATGAAGAAGCATCTGCTGCATAGACACATATATGCATTACATCTGCTTGTGACACCTGCAATTTATGGCATTGAAACACATGTTAACTCACTAGCTGAGGTTCAAATATCCGTGTTCCAACTCTGGAAGCTCAGGATATAGTTCAAAATATGTTTCTGAGGAGAAACTCACCAAATCAGGGTTTCACTTGCATAATTCAATAAAATAGTCATTTTCTACAAAATGCCTATATTTGGGTTCCTCTGAGTTGCAGACCAGATCTCTTTCAGGGAAAGAGCAGGGCAGCCATTGGAGATGTTATTGGAGCTAATTTTTGCCCTTTGATTTATTTGGTCACCCCTAGTTCCTTACACAGCTTTCAGATCACTATTGATGGGGAACTGGGTTCCTGGCGAAGAGCTATGGCTAAGTGGTGAAGGACGGTCCTTTCGGGTGATGTGCATGACTTTGGTGGCAGAGACAGTGATGGGCTAGGGATACTCAGACATCTGGGCTGCTCACTTTTCCATCTTGGTGCACTTCTGCCTTCCATAATCTGAAATTTTTTAAAAAAAAGCAAAGTTTTTAATTAATTTTTATTTTTTAGTTTGTTTTGCTTTTCAATACTGTATTCGTTTTGCTACACATCGACATGAATCAGCCACGAGTGTACATGAACTCTCAATCCCGACCCCCACCTCCCCCCACACACACCATCTCTCTGGATTATCCCCGTGCCTCAGTCCCAAGCATCCTGCATCCCGCATCAAACCTAGACTGGCGGTTCGTTTCACTTATGATATCATACATGTTACACTGCCACTCTCCCAAATCATCCCACCCTCTCCCTCTCCCACAGAGTCCAAAAGGCTGTTCTATACATCTGTGTCTCTTTTGCTGTCTCGCGTACAGGTTTATCATTACCATCTTTCTAAATTTCATATATATGTGTAAGTATACTGTATTGGTGTTTTTCTTTCTGGCTTACTTCACTCTGTATAATCGGCTCCAGCTTCATCCACCTCATTAGAATTGATTCAAATGTATTCTTTTTAATGGCTGAGTAATACTCCATTGTGTATAAAAGCAAAGTTATTTAAAAATTTCTAAGTTGTTGGGTTCTTTTTCTTTCTTGGGCTATTGCTTTAGACCTTGTGTGAATTTCACATATCAGTTTCAATTACCCTCCATATTGTATGATATGTTGATAAGTCATATTGCCATACTTGATGAGTATGTTTAAACTGTATATTTAAAATACTTGTATTTTATCCTTGTATTTTTTTAAGTTTTATTAGAGTATGGTTGCATTACAGTTTTGTGTTAGTTTGTACTATACAGCTAAGTGAAACAGCTATACTTATACATACATTTCCCTCTTTTTTGGATTTCCTTCCCATTTAGGTCACCATAGAGCACTGAGTTGAGTTCCCTGTGCTATACAGTAGGTTCTCACTAGTTATCTCATTTATCCATAGTATCACTCGTGTATCTATGCCAATCCCAATCCATGGTTCTATTTATTTAGTAATTGGCATAGGATTATGTGAAATCTTTAAAACCAGCCTCTTACTTACATTCTTGCATATCTTTAAAGTAAAAAAAATAAAATAAAATTTACATAGTTTATTATAACTAATCAACAATACTGTGTGGTATACTAGACTGCACATTATATGGTATGCAATACAATTGTATACAGTATTATATGGTAGTGTACACAATATGGTACAATTTGCTAAGAAGGTAGATCTCATGATAAGTGTTCTAACTATAACAGAATAAAATTTTTTAAAATATTTGCAATGTTGGCAATTTTAATTTGTTAGTCAGTTTCTAAAAAGGATACATATCCCTGAGTTCACAATTATGGGGTTACCGTTTCAATTCCCTTGACTGAAGCTCTTGGCATGTATTTGCTTTTGTGTCTTAATTTATGCCAGGCTTTTAGGTTAACGTGCATTTTGCAAAATACATATCACATAATCAGGAACTTAATCTAACCTAATGATATCTGAACACCTATAAGGAGGACAAGCTCAGCTTTTGTAAATGAGACTCCTTCCCAATTTGGTGTTTGTGTACACAGGTTAATCGTATGGCCAAAAACATCTCTGTCAAAACAGAGCCGTCAAATTTACATCTATTTTCTATTTTAGCTATAAAATCAGTCAATACATGTCCATGATGATTCCTTGGGAATGACATTGATTTACAGGCTGTCTTGTTTATTTTTCACACGATGACTAAAATATCTATGCATAGTATTACTTTTATATGTAAAGTTATACTGCGTTGATGGATTTTGTAGTCGTTTTATGACAAGGCTGTATAAAAAAACCTTTCTTTCCCTGACTACCAAAGAAAGCATTGGGGTTAAATGACAGCTCTCCCTAGCTATTTGTCTGTCACAGAGAACAGTAAATTGCAGCCTGTCTCAAAGTTGGTGTTTAGACACATTTTGAGATTAATGGTTTTGCATAGACACATGGGACTCCAAGTGATTTTGAGATGAGCTCTATCAAGAATATCCTCTGGTCCAAACTAGGCAGAAAGGCTTTTTGAAATTTAGTACCATCAGCTCCATATAGATGAAATTTTATTGGTAACCCGACTACACCAATGTTCAAAATTCCATAACATTCTTTATAACCAAAAAAAAAAAAAAGAAGAAGAAAGATCTTTAGCTAAGTCCATGGTAACTGGCCCCATTAATATCCTGCTTTTATAAATCAGACCAGAGAGCTATTTTCTTTTTCTACTGAACATTTTCATCAAGCCTGTGCTTTCGTACTCAAAGAAGCAGATGTCCAAGGAAACTTTTGATATGATAAATGAACAATCACAAAGAAAAAATTAGTTAAGTAGTATGAGTCACATGAGAAAACAATTCTGCTAAGAATGTGCTGATTCATTTATTTTCAATAACATCAGTTTATGTTTAGTCCTGCATTCTAACCTGATAAGTGTTCTTACAGCTGGTGAATTTGAACACCTTAAAGGTGATGAACTGAATATTGAAATGTGCAGAAGTCACACAAAGGAAAAACTGCATAGTAGTTTTAGGCTTGCATTTTTTAGCGATTATGCTGACTACTTCTATAAATTAATTTCTCTATATGGACCTATCATGAAACTCAGGAGAATAAGAGGTTTAAAGTAACAGATTTACAAAGAGTAATTTCTTTTCCCTTTAGTCTCTCAATGTTGGTTCAAGTAAGCACTTGGATAAAAATAAGTTTTAGCACTTAATATTTTAAGCACTTTAGTCATATGGTAAAATTAGGAGTACTTTACTAATGCTCACTCTATTTATTTGGCATTCCCAAGATATCAAAAAAAATTACATTATTTTAAAAGAGTGAAGAGGTAAAATCCAATTTTATGAAGAACTTTTAACAAATAATTCCATAAAAATATTTACCTGGCAGGTAATCTAGGAAATTATTGAACAAATAAATAGTTATTAAATACCCATTGTGAACAAGGCATTGTGCTAGACAAAGTCAGATACAAGTATTAAACATGGTCCCTACCCTCCTTAGCACTGTCACATTAGAACAATGAAAAGAACCATAACAGAAAAAGCAACAGACAGAACATATTTGCTGTGCTATGTGAGTTCAAATGCAAAGAAGGACCCTTCCAGCCTTGAGAGTCAGGAACGTTGGAGAAAAGCAGCAGAAAGAGTGGAGTTGAATAGAGGGGTAGAATATAGGAATCCAAGACAGGAAGGGTGGGAAACCAGAAAAGCAGAAAGTAGACTCCAGACCTAAAACCATGGGCTTGGACACCGAACAGACCTGGATTCAACTCCCGGTTCTGACCGTCATCGGTGGTGTGATTAATTGACTCTCTCCGGCTTGTTTCCCTCGCACAGTACCTGGCTGTTTGCACGCATGTGTGCGTGTTCAGTAGCGTCTGACTCTGTGACTCCAGGGACTGTAGCCCACCGGGCTCCTCTGTCTGTGGGATTCTCCAGGCAAGAATACTGGAGTGTGCTGCCATTTCCCTCTCCAGGGGATCAAACCAACCCAGGGATCGAACTTACATCTCCTGTGTCTCCTGTGGTGGATTCTTTACCATTGAGCTACCTGTGAAGCCCGAACCTGGCTTGTTGGGCGCTGTCGAATATTAGAGATAATATGTAGAGCACTTAGCATTGAGCCTTCAATAAATATGTAATAATCCTTTAGTAACTGTTAGCTTTAGCTAAAAGTATTAACTTTATTAGGTAGAAAAGAGTCAAATTTGGCCTCACAAAGAGATATCACGAGAAATATGTCTAAAATTTGACTTCATTGGATCACCAAATATTAGCAATCCATTCAAAAAAATTATGATAGGGAGGAGACATCATGGAAGCAGTATTTAGAAACCCTAGTGATGAGTCTGGCTGCAGTTTTTTGCCTGAAGTGGTAGTGGGGGGGGGGGGGCGGAAGACTGGAAAAGAGAAGCTATTCTAGATGTGAAGTGAGGTGGTTCTGATGTAGGGTGTGGGAGTGGGTTTGGAACAAGAGTGTTTGGGGAAGAAATCATGCATTGTGGATTGGATTAGAGAGAACTCCCTAAGAAGATATGTACTCACCAAAGGCTTACTCTGTCTATTATCGATGTAGCAATCACTGCAGAAAAATTGTACTTTGCTGGTGTGCCTTTTTTGAGATACATGTTTTCAGATGAGGAGGAGTGGGAAAAGCTAGTGGGAGTTGAGCTTCTTACACCCATTTGTTCAGAAATTTCCCTCCAGTTTCCTTCCCTGGTTTTTTTTCTCTTTATTTCTCACATCCAACATCCCTCTGAAACTGAATACTGGTGGAAGATTCTATAACTCAGAGAAGGATGAAGCAGACAGATCTTAGCTGTTTTGCCCACTCTGTTACTAAATCATTTTTCTTACTGGCTAATTCACTTCAGACTGATAAGCAGGTGGTCTCAAGCTCTGTTGATTAGGACTGTGATCCATCCGATATGCTAATGGAAAATGGCTCTTGGTAGCAAGTATCTGCCAGCTAAATCCAACCCACATGTATTGGTCATTTTATGCCTTCCTCAAAAGGTACATTCCTAGATTTTCCATCATTTATAAAGTTCCATTCTGAATATAATACCACACTTCTCCTGCTAATAATAATATCTACCTGAATGGAAATAATACTCAACTCATCTGAAAAATGGGGGAAATCATGCCCACATCACAGGTTTATCATAGAGATTAAATGATTTCAAGTAGATTTTAATTGAGATAAAATTCACAGTAACATAACAATAACCATTTTAAAATGAACAGATCAATGTCACTTGGGACATTCACAACATACAATCACCACTTCTATCTGGTTCCAAAACATTTTCACAAGCCTAAAAGAGAACTCAGTCTCCAGTGAGGCATCAATCTCCATTCCTCCCTCCCCCAGGCGCTGGTAGCCTAAAATTGATTTTCCATTTCTATGAATTGAGCTATCCTGGTTATTTTATATAAATCACACATTATGTGACCTTGCGTCCGCCTTCTTTCACTTAACATAATGCTTTTGAACTCCATCCACATTGTAGCATGCCTCAGTATTTCAGTCCTTTTATGACTAAATAATATTCTGTTGAATGTATATACCATATTTTGTTTACACATCATCGGTTAATAAGTGTTCAGGTTGTTTGTGAATAACACCACTATGAATATTTATATACAAGTATTTGTTTCAGTACTTGTTTCAATGGGGGGGGCTATTATATTTAGGAATAGAATCACTGAGTCATAGATTAATTCTACGTTTAACTTGTTGGGGAGCAGCTAGACTGTCTCTCACAGGGGTGTATACCATTTTATACTCCCACCAATGATGCACCAGGGTTTCAGTTTCTTCAGATCCATGCCAATCCATCTTTCCCCCATTTTTTGTATTATAGCCACTGTAGTGGTTGTAAGCTGGTTTCTCACTATGGTTTTTATTTGCATTTTCTTAATAACTAGTGGTGGTGAGCACCTTTCCAGTGCTTCTTGGCCATTTGTATATCCTTTTCGGAGAAATATCTTTTCAAGTTAAGTCAAATAGTTTTATGTATACAAAATACTAAACATACTGCAAAGGAAAACAATAAGCAGTTTATAAATTGTTGTTATTCAGTCACTACGTCGCGTCTGACTCTTTGTGACCCCATGGCCTGCAGCACAACAGACTGCTCTGCTCTCCATTCTATCCGGAAGTTTGCTCAATTTCATGTCCATTGAGTTAGCGGTGCTATCTAACCATCTCATCCTTTGTCTTCCCGTTCTCCTTTTGCCTTCAGTCTTTCTCAGCATCAGGGTTTTCCAACATGTCAGCTCTCAGCATCAGGTGGCTGATATACTGGAGCCTCAGCTTTAGCATCAGTCCTTCCAATGAATATTCAGGGTTGATTTCCTTTACGATTGACTGGTTTGATCTCCTTGCTGTCCAACAGACTCTCAAGAGTCTTTTCCAGCACCACAATTTGAAAGCATCAATTCTTCCATGCTCAGCCTTCTGTAAATAGCAGTGTATATAAATAGCAACTAGTAATAACAAGCAGTGGCACCCCACTCCAGCACTCCTGCCTGGAAAATCCCATGGATAGAGGAGCCTGGTGGGCTACAGTCCATGGGATCGCTAAGAGTCGGACACGACTGAGAGACTTCACTTTCACATTTCACTCTCATGCATTGGAGAAGGAAATGGCAACCCACTCCAGTGTTCTTGCCTAGAGAATCCCAGGGACAGGGGAGCCTGGTGGGCTGCCGTCTTTGGGGTCGCACAGAGTCAGACATGACTGAAGCAACTTAGCAGCAGTAGCAGCAGTAATAACAAGGTTAATAATAGCAACAATAACAATAATAATAAAGAGATTTGGATTTTACTGTAGATTCCATCACAGCCAAGGTCTGTGACTTTAGCCAAGTCCCTTAGGAAATAAATATAGGAAAAGAGAGTAAATCCTGACTCCCTGACGTGAGCTCTTTTAAATTTTGTCAACTTTTAGCACACATCAAAATAAAGATTATAGTAAAAATATAAGCTTGAATACAGAGGACACATTCACAGAGCCAGACACATTTTTCAATGGCACTGTGGAAGCCCCCCTTTCATGGATCAAGGCTCCGCTGGGACCTGCTGTGGCTATCTTTCCCCTGGGAGCCTCCTTATCTCCAATCCACGCAAGGGTCCTTTCTATCTTTCTTCCCTGACGTCCATCCCCCCTTCACATCTGCAGCCCTTCAGACCTGAAAGGAGAGTAAGAGTCCAGGGATGAGTGTCTGGCAGCCTTCCATCTAGGAGCTTTCAGAGATATTACCTTATCTGTTCATTGCTGAGTGATGCTGAAATACAACTGCAGAAACTAGATATGACATCTGTTGCAGAGAACTGTCTTAGATGAATGGAGTGTTCATTAAAGGGCCAGATGATGCTGGCTGGCTTGGACTTCAGCAACTGATTCATGGCCACAAATGAGTCCTCCCCCTTCCCCTCCTAGTAAAGGCTACAAAGGCATGATTGCATGGATTTAGTGTGAGTGTGAGGCTCAATAAAAGCCATAATGGCTGTATCACTGACTTAAAATACACTTGACCAAAGTTTTAGAAGATACAACCCAAAGCAATAATTAAAAAAGAATCTTCCTGTCTATATTCAATCCCAGGAGTTGCAGAGGATAGAGGAAACCCCTGGTGGGCTTTTAAGAGCTCTGAGTTACCTGGAAAAACTTCTCCTGAGATGGAGCCAGCTCCGGTTTGGAATCTTGGTGATTTCTCCAAGGCCCTGCCAATGGAGTGAGATTCCCTCATTTTGCTTAGGGACCCACTGTGGCTTGTCTCTGCAGTATAGGACAAGTTTAATCTACTTACTTTCAAACATGTTTTAATTATGTTTTAAAAGTTTGTGCTTCCATTAACTGACAGTCTGATTTCTCTATCTAGGACTGCTTTTTAGGGTTATTTTTACCATGATTTTAGCCATCATTATATTCATGGCATTTGTTGTTGTTCAGTCACTCAGTTGTGTCTGACTCTTTGCGACCCCATGGACTGCAGCACTCTAGGCTGCCCTACCCTTCGCTATCTCCCAGATCTTGCTCAAACTCACATCCACTGAGTTGGTGATGCCATCCAACCATCTCGTCCTCTGTCACCCCCTTCTCTTCCTGCCCTCAGGCTTTCCCAGCATCAGGGCCTTTTCCAATAAGTTGGCTCTTTGATTAGGTAGCCAAAGTATTAGAGCTTCAGCTTCAACTTTAGCTTCATATTCAGCTTCGGCTTCAGCTTCATATTCCTATGAATATTCAGGGTTGATTTCCTATAGGATGGACTGGTTTGATCTCCTTGTAGTCCAAGGGACTCCCAGGGTCTTCTCCATGGCATTAGTGAACTTGTGCTTTCTGCCAGGGAAGGGAGCCAGAAGTTTCTGGGACACCTTCTGTGTGACACCATGCTGAGTACATCATTCCCAAGACAAGTCCTTGAGATTGGCAGTGCCATCACCCCCACTTTATGTGAACGCTAAGGCTCAGACCCCGTAGCTCTGTAGTCAGTGGGTAGATGAGTGGGGTTAGAAGGGACCTCTGTCTCACACGAGCCTCTGTTCTCTCCACCACACTCTGTGCAGTAGAGCAGGAACACATTTCTAAAGGACTTGCTGTGAGAACCAGCTGGGCAGAGACATCCATATTTGTTTTTACCCACTGTAAAGGTCTGAAAAGTAAAGAGTTGAGAAAGACAGTGCTACCTGCTAAAAGCTTCTCATTCTTGAAAATAATTAGAGTAAAGAATATTTATCTTTAAAAATTTAAAAAGAAACACTACCTCTATGTGAAGTTTCATTACCATCCTCACTTTTTTAAAACCTAGATTGCTTATACCATGCAATAAACACCTTTTGGTCCCTAGAATGAGAATTAAGGAAATTTTTCATTTTAGCAATTAAACTGTCTAAATGCAACTGATAAATGGGAAAAAGAAAAACCAGAAATGTAATGTATTTCTATACTTGATGAAAAGAGCTTCAAGTATTATATTCTCAAATGAATACTTAATTAACTTTTGAATAGGCCTATGAACCTTACTTTTCTTTTTATCCTAAGTTTTCCTAAAATATTTTGGTACTAGGTCTTTCCTACCTACACACATGCACGGTGGTGGTATAAATAAAAACACATTGCTTGTGGTGTGTTTTAATGAATCCTGCAAAACATTTGACTAATGATCTATAAACATGAAGAACTTTGGTAGTTAAAGATGAAAAAATGTATTTGTGATTTACATTAAAACTTCATGATATGCATTATCTATGTACAAATATTAAAAATGAACATTTTCCAGTATACTGAAATAAATTTTTATACAAACCTCCTCATGGAAAATGGATTTAAAGATTGGAAGACTATGAGAGGAAAAAAGCACGACAAAATAAAACAAAATACAGAATTAGAAAATCTTCTAAACTTGTAATTCAGTGCAAGAGGAAGAAACAAAAGTGCTTTGAGAGTGGGGTTAAAGGTGATGAAGCAAAGATGAAGTTCCGTGTCAGTAAGAGACCCAGTAATAGGCAGCAAAGTAAAAAATGGATTTAAAGACTTGTAGAGGTAACTCTGAAAAAAGAGAATAATAAATGAGGCCGCAGAATTATAATTTGTTTCACAGGGAGCCGAATATTCCAATTTCATTTGTGACATTAAAATATCAGCATCCCATTGTACAGAATTTTGATATTATATTACACTGCTTTGTATCATAACATCATAAAATGAATTCAACCATTTTCAGTACATTCTTTCTCGGGCCTTTTGCTTGCTCATTATAATTGGAGGAGACTCAGGAAAGACCTGATTAAACCAAAGCTCCAGGAATTCCTCCTGGCTCCCTTCTGTCTTATATCACTGATGCCTCCTTTTGGGGCTCTGAACTTGAATATTCACCTTGTATTTGTTTATTTGTCCTTTTACCAGACTTAGTCAAGTGTGTAAACTTTATATTCAAGATATTCCAGGTGTCCTATACACCAGGTAGATGTTATTTCTTCCTATTTCCAAAATCTGGGACATCCTCAGGGAAATACATATGTCATGCATGTGAACAGCAAACACACACAGACACACACACACACACGACACTGACACAAGATCAGAGAATCAGGTCATGACAGCCCTCCTCTGCTCAAAAAACTTGAAAGACCTCCCAACTGGAAAGGCCTTGAGAGGGTCTAGTGTCTGTAGACACTAGGACTACAGATAAAGACCGAGTTTCTGCCCCTTCTTTATGATGAAGACAGCCAGTTAAACAGACCAATGGAATGCAAGGCATTATAATAATACAGAATGAGAGTTGAGATCACTGACAACAGTGCAGGGGGTTCCCAGAGGTTATACTTGAAGTGAGTGTTAAGTAAGAGTTTATTCAGACAAGGAAGAAGCCAGGAGTGTTTCCACGCAGAGGTTTCAGACTGTGTGGAGATACAGAAACATGACATGGCCAATATATTGCGGATTGCAAGGCATTCTGTATGAAGGTGCTCCCGAGTGCAGGCTGCAGCTGTGGGCAGGGAAAATCTACTGTTATTACTTATGCTCATAGCCATTCCTCCCTTGACTCTCAACGCTTTTGCATAAACATAACATCCTATTTGTTTCTGCAGAGCTCTGCAGTCTCAGATAATGCCTTACAAAACAGAAGGAATTGAATTGAAGATCAAGAATATACATATACAAGCTAAAAATACAGAATGAGGAAAATACTTTAAAGTAGTGAAAGATGTCAGTCATACGAAAATCTAAGACCCAAGGATGGAGAAGAATCAAGATTAATAAAGTACAGTTGGTATTCAGTTACTTCTCAGTGAAAGTGAAAGTCTCTCAGTCTTGTGCAACTCTTTGCGACTCCATGGACTGTATAGTCCATGGATTCAAATAGACTACTCTTCCTGAATTTATATTTCTACAGGTTTTTTATTCTCTTGGGAGAAAGGAATCAATGCTTTTCCCAGCTGGTGTGTCAGTAGTAGACTTTGAAAGTGGGTCCTGAGGATTCCGGTTTCACCATCAAGGGGAAATTAGAGCATGGATTGGACATTCAGGGGATCTTCCCAATCCAGGGATCAAACCCATGTCTCCTGCTTTGCAGGTGGATTCTTTACCACGTGAGCCACCAGGGAAGCCCAAGAATACTAGAGTGAGTGACATATCCCTTCTCCAGCGGCTCTTGCTGACCCAGGGATTGAACTTAGGTATTCTGCATTGCAGGTGGATTCTTTATCAGCTGAGCTACCAGGAGAGATGGTACTTATTTCTCCTGATTCCAATAACTGTGGAAGGTTCTCTCCAAAAGATCAACTGTAGTCATGGACTGAGAATACACTTCCACAATAAGCTCCCCTTCTATGACTGGAGGGTACCTTTCCACTGTTTCTATTCAGCACCTCCCCAAACTGCTCTGGGTTCCTTTGAGACAATCCCGTAACCCTTGGTTCTGCTGGAATGGTTTGCTCTCTGATTCTTCCAAGAATTTGAACCTCAGACCTCCTTTCCCTTTCATTCCAATCCATGCTCTAATTTCCCCTTGATGGTGAAACCGGAATCCTCAGGACCCACTTTCAAAGTCTACTGCTGACACACCAACTGGGAAAGCATTGATTCCTTTCTCCCAAGAGAATAAAAAACCTGTAGAAATATAAATTCAGGAAGAGTATTCTATTTGAAGAGTCTCGATATATTCATGTATATGACTGCTTTACCCTCAAAACATGTTTTTCTTTTTTTACCCAGTGCCAGACACATTGATTGGCACTTATCAATCTACTCTGCACATTGGTGGTTTTGAATCATTTCAGGCAAAGCTCCAGGCATCTCCAAAGGTGAACAGTTGTATTTTGTCTAATACCTACCTAGCTACAGGCTTCCCTTGTGGCTCAGCTGGTAAAGAATCCGCCTGCTGTGCAGGAAACCTGAGTTTGATCCCTGGGTTGGGAATATACCCTAGAGAAGAGAAAGGCTACTTACTCCAGTATTCTGACCTAGAGAATCCCCTGGACTGTATAGCCCATGTGGTCTCAAAGAGTTGGACATGACTGAGCGAATTTCACTCACTCACTGCTTAGCTACTGCCTGAAAGTGTGCAAGTCGCTCAGTGGTGTCCGACTCTTTGGAACCCCATGCACTGTACAGTCCATGGAATTTTCCAGGCCAGAATACTGGAGTGGGTAGCCATTCCCTTCTCCAGAGGATCTTCCCAACCCAGAGATTGAACTCAGGTCTCCCACATTGCAGGAAGATTTTTTTTTTATCAGCTGAGCCACCAGGGAAGCCCTGAGTCCTGCCTAATCATGTGTGTAGATTTCAGTCAAGAATGTGCCTCAATCTTTGGTCTGTCCATTCTTGTTATTCAAGACTTAAATAGGGAACACCCCTGATGTTTCTTCTTAATCACTTCTCTTTTTTAGACAAGTGTCATATTTCAGGCCTTTTCAAATGTGGTTTCATAGCTAGAAAAACCTTAAGTTTTTGTAATTAAACCTTAAGTTTTTATAATTAAAAAAATAATAATTAACTAGAAGCCAAAAGAATACTAGTGCTTGAGCCAGTGTCAAATCATAGGAACGTTTTCTTACTCATTGGTAACTGATTTCAGCAAAAATGGTAGATAATGTTACAATGTCTGATTATCTGTATACAACTCAAGGACATTTCTGGCCCCCCAGTTGTCCTGTCTTCTTTCTGCAAAGATATTTCCTTGGGGTATTGTATCTATTTTCAACAGATCTCAATCTGCCTCTGTCTCTCAGTCTCTGTCTCTTTCAGTCTTTCTGTCTGTTTCTCTTTATATAGATACAGGTATAGGTGTTAGTATCAATGTAGATGATGTAGCCATAGATATGTGCTGATATGCAGTATATTTATATACATATATAATAGAATTATATGTATGCAATTTTAATATATTGCAATATATGTATGTATATATGTGCTTAGTTGCTCTGTTGTGTCCAACTCTCAACCACTGGGGATTCTCCAGGCAAGAATACTGGAGTGGGTTGCCGTGCCCTCCTCCAGGATGTATGTGTGTGTGTGTGTGTGTGTGTGTGTGTATATATACATATAAAACTATATTGCTAATATTTCTCCCAGAATACAATAGCACAGACATTGCTCATCAAATCAGTTACTAGGCCTCAGATGAGCTCTACACTTTCCAACACTGTGCAGTTATGGGTCGGAACCTGCCTATGGAGCATGAGCTATAGAGCAGCTGCAGCCCATCAAGAAGGGGTACCACTGGGCAGCATCCTCTGTTACCCCATGTGGGATCCAGCTGCTCGCCACTGGAAAGCCAGGACTCCAGAGGCCAGGTTGGTGGAAAGGAAAGTTTGCTTTATTTTGGAGGCTGACAACCGGGGTCAGGGGACAGACTCGTGTCCAGAGGCCAACTCCCCACTGACAAGCAATAGGCAGACACTTTTAAAGGTAAGTTTCAGGGCTACACAAGCAGAGGGAGGGGGTTCCATGCAGAAACAGCACTGTCAGCTCTGACAGTCATCTTGAAATTGATCATTTTTTGCCTGACAGTGTCATCTTGATTGTATTAAGTACAGTTAATCTTCAGTTCCCAAAATGGATCCATTTGTTCCCATTTCTCTGAGGCCAGCTCTGAAAATTGTGATGGCTTATGTCATGCTACAGCCTGTATTCATCACATTCTCCACCCAGTAAGGGTTTCAGTATCTACAAGACAGTTCACAGGATATGGCTCAGAATATTTTCTATAGCCCTTGAGAAGGAACTAAAAGTCCTCAATTTTACTTTATAACTGAACTATTATTATTATTCTCTGTTTGACTCTTTGCCTTACTTCTGCATTTTCTCACTTCTCTGATTAAACTTAATATTTGGCTATAGGTTTTTCACAGACAAAAGGCAGGTGGAGGACATGGCAGGAAGGACCATAGGGTCCTGCTCCATTTCACATCCATACAATAAATTTTGCTTGACCTAGAAAAGCAAAGGAAGTCTAGAATTCAAATAAATTTCTACTTAATGATAATAAAGAAGTAAATGAATTGAAACAATATTTAAAGAAATATGCACACTACTGTGGGCACAATCGAGTCTTTTGTAGAGCAAATGTCATCTTTATCAACTGCTGCATAGTCGTTTCCTTAAGGGACTATGTAACAAGTAAGGAGTCTCTCTTAAGGGAATCCATTCTTTGGGCTGCAAATGTGGATCCAGATGAGACTCTGAGGTGGACCTCGAGCTTTTGGTCAATGTTTTGCTTTGTCATTTCATTTCATTCTGTTTCTTCTTCACCACAGCCCTTTAAGGGAGATGTTATGGACTGAATTGTGCTCTCCAAAATTCATATGTTGAAGCCAAAACCCCCAGTGTGACTATGTTTAAAGCTGAGAGTTTTATGCAGGTCATTCAGTTTAAATGAAGTCATAAGAGTGGGGCCCTAACCCCATAATGCTGGTGTCCTTATAGGAAGAAGAGACACCAGAGGAAAGTTCGCATGAGGGACACGTTGGGAAAGTGGTCATCTCCAAGCCAGATAGGAAGGCCTCACCAGGAACCAAGCCTGATGGTACCTTGATCTTGCACTTCCAGCCTTCAGGACCATCAGAATATAAACTGCTGTGTGTTAAGCTCCCCCAATCTGTGACTTTGGTTTGGGCAGCCCAAGCAAACAAATAAAATAGTACCAGCCTCTCAGGTAGAAGAGGAAACCTAAAGACAGAGGAATTGAGTAAATAATATGAGGTTGAAGAACTCAAATGGGGAATCTTAGTCTGTCTGAAGTCAAAAGTCCACACTTTTCCCCTTCATCACACAGGCTTTCTGTATAAGCGCTCAGTCTTGCCCCTTCTCAGTCCTTACCCCAGGGGGAAATTGGGGCTTTCAGCACCTTCTTGGTCCATGCAGTTTGGCTCGAGCATCATGAAAACGTAGCTTCCCAATGGGCAAGCACAGCTGCACCAGCCATGCATTAACACACAGGTCAGCACAGAAGCGCCTAAGGATCATCTATTCTAACCTCTTTCCTTAGGCAGAGGGGAAGTGAAGGTCATGGAATTGGTGTGTGGCTGGCCTTTTCCAACTAGGATAAGACCTTGCCTTACATTTCTAGTATTTAATAGCATAGACATGCTATCCTATGCATTTCTTAGAAAACACTAAAAAATTAGTTATTAAGACTTCTGGCAGGATCCCAGCTGTTACAGCCTGATTTTGACACAGATTTCTGGCCTAAACTGCTTTTCAAGGACCAAATCATTTTTCTCAAAACATAAAACACATGTAACCGGATCAAAACCAGGCTGTAGACATGGACGTGTATTGACAACACTTGCTCAGCAGAATCTTGGATGGGTCTGCTCCCTACATATGGAGCAGGGCACCAACACTGTGTTCAGAGTCCCAGGGAGGGGTAATCGAGAGGCACCCCAGCTCGACAGGAGTGCTAACAGATTAACTGCCGTATACAGCATTTCTCTCTCTTGGAATCACATATCATCAGGAGTTATATTGAAATGCATTGTAGCCTATTTTTAACATCTAGGCAAAACTAGAAAAGCATTGTATGAAGGATTTTAAAGAACCCTCTTGGGACTGTAACACAAGCTACCCTTTAAAAAAAAAAAAACTCCTTGGGAGAAACAGCTTTGGGTTGAGGAAGAATTAAAAATAAAACTCTAGTCAAAAGACCCAACCAAAGCTGTTGGGTTCTTGAAGTAAGAAAGAATAGATGGAAACTATAATATTTGGAAACGAGAGTAGAAGGGTCAGGATGTTGGCTTTGCAGGTAAGACGTGGGCTCTGAGAAGTTATTGAGGGAGAAAAGAGAAAGACATGCCATGATGGAATCTAATCAGAGGTCCTAACCCCAAAGCAGAGGTTCACCTATGAGATCTATAATACTCTCAGTTCAGTTCAGTTGCTCAGTCGTGTCCAACTCTTTGTGACCCCATGAATCGCAGCACGCCAGGCCTCCCTGTCCATCACCATCTCCCGAAGTTCACTCAGACTCACATCCACTGAGTCAGTGATACCATCCAGTCATCTCATCCTCGGTCATCCCCTTCTCCTCCTGCCCCCAATCCCTCCCAGCATCAGGGTCTTTTCCAATGAGTCAACTCTTCGCATGAGGTGGCCAAAGTACTGGAGTTTCAGCTTTAGCATCATTCTTCCAAAGAAATCCCCAGGGTTGATCTCCTTCAGAATGGACTGGTTGGATCTCCTTGCAGTCCAAAGGACTCTCAAGAGTCTTCTCCAACACCACAGTTTAAAAGCATCAATTCTTTGGCACTCAGCCTTCTTCACAGTCCAACTCTCACATCCATACATGACCACAGGAAAAACCATAGCCTTGACTAGATGGACCTTAGTTGGCAAAGTAATGTCTCTGCTTTTGAATATACTATCTAGGTTGGTCATAACTTTTCTTCCAAGAAGTAAGCGTCTTTTAATTTCATGGCTGCAGTCACCATCTGCAGTGATTTTGGAGCCCCCCAAAATAAAGCCTGACACTGTTTCCACTGTTTTCCCATCTATTTCCCAGTATAAAGCACACAGACACACACACAATCTCCAGTGTTCAAAAAGGAAACAGGTGGATCTTCAGAAAGCTTCAGAAAGAACAATCAGTAGATATACGCTCAGGGCAGGAGAAGAAAGGTGATTGTATTGACTCCATCCCAGTTAAAGACTCTTTCAAATTTTAAGTCCAGAGGATGGCATCACAGGCACAAATTCCCATGGACACTGACGTTATGTTGCGTGATTATCCCAACCAAGGCCACACGACAGAGCTCAGCCCCAATCCACTGTTGGCAAGTAAGAATGCAAGCCCAGGATAGCCAGACACTCTGATTTTTAGAGAAACCAAAGCAATCTAGAGTCTTATGCAAAATATCCCTTCATAAATGTGAACAGCTAATTTTTTGAGATGTTTGAATACCACATGGACAAAGAAAGACTTTCTGTGGGCTAAATTTTCTCTCAGATCTCCAATCTCTTCTACCCTCAACAGACTGCCTTAGTTGTTCCCCAGATTCTCTGTGGTTCCAAGTCATCAGGCTCAGTGTCTACACATCAGTGCCCTTTTTTCATGGTTTTTCTCTTGCACAAGAGCCTTCCAAGTCTTCCCATAGCCTCCATGGTGAATTCTGAATGTCTCAGCCTTATGTTCAAGGCTCTCTGTATAGTTCCCGTGGCCTCGTTCAAACAAGTTTTCACCCTGTGCTCCTCAGTGGAAATCTGTGGTTCCAACTGGAAGTTCTGTCTGCTTGAGAGCTAAGTCACTTTAGTCATGACTGATTCTTTGTGACCTTACAGACTGTAGCCCACCAGGCTCCTCTGACCATGGGATTCTCCAGGCAAGAATACTGGAGCGGGTTGCCATGCCCTCCTCCAGGGGATCTTCCCGACTCAGGGATCAAACCTGAGTCTCTTAAGACGCCTGCATTGGGAAGTGGGCTCTTTACCATCAACACCACCTGGGAAGCCCCCAGAAGTTCTGTATATTTTCCTCCAAATAAGATTTGCACATTCCTGAATTCTTACCTTAGTTTTTTATGTATCCTCCTTTTCCTTTTTATATTTCTTTATGATCAGATTCTTCCTGGTCATCTGGTCCTTCAAGGCATTGCTCATATGTCCTTTCTTCTGGACTCCCTTTCCTGACTAATTGAGCACTTCCTCTTTCTCAACTCTTCCATGAAGCTTCCAACATGTCTTTTCTAAGCCCATAAATTGTAGAATTTGGGGTTTTATGGCTGTCTCCCCCACTCAAACCTGAGAGTTTAACTCAACAGTTGCAAACCTTTTCCGTAGAAGGCCAAGTAATATTTTACATATGATCTCTGTTGTAACTATTCAGCTGTGCTGTTGTAGTAAAAAAAAAAAAAAGCTATAAACAAAATGTAAGTAAATGGGGCTGACTATGTTCCCACAAAGCTTTATTTTCAAAACCACATGCCAACTTTGGCCTGAGGGTTATAGCTTGCCAACCCTCAATCTGCGTGAGCAAGGACTGCCCTATTCTTGTTATTTTATAATAAATAGTTAACAAATATTTGTTAGAGAACGAATTCTTCAAAACTCAATTCCAGTTTACTTCTTCCATCATGTCTCCTTGACACTCAAGGACACAGCAGTTTCTTTCACCTCTGAACTTCTGTAAGTGCCTGTTATACAGACACCTCATGGGACTGTCAGCATCACTGTGTGAGAGTCACTTAACGCAGCTATGCTGAGTTAGGCTTGATCTGTATAATTTCTAGGCTTCTTTGTTCTCAAACTCTGAGTCAATCCATCATCTTGTACTGCCACCTGCTTGTATATTCTGGCCTTTGCTTTCCTTCTGATAAAGTACAAGCTTCTAGAGAATAAGACATACCTAATTTTTCTTTAGAATTGCTAAAATGCCTAACATGTTGTTACTGGCATTATACACTTAATCAATGCCTATTTTAGATCAGTATGGTATGTGATGCAGACTCGGAAATAAACAAAATGGAAAAGGTTCTTGCTCCCACTGAAGACAAAGTCTATCGAACCAATGATTGTATGATCCAAAATTGAGATAAATGCTCTGAAAGAGATTCATGGTTTTATACCAACATTTTATAAAGAACAAATCCTGGAGAAAAGTGAGGCAGGGAAGGACAGGGACATCTTCCCTGAGGAAGTAATTTTTGAGTCAAAGTTCACTTATTCAAACTATTATGTATAAAATAAGCTACAAAGATATATTTTACAATACAGTGTATATAGTCAGTATTTTGTATAACTATAAATGGAGTATAATGTTTATAGTGATTGTGAATCGCTATGTTGTACACCTATAACTATATAGTATAGTGCGTCACTATACTTAATTTTTTTTAATGGTTAAAAAAAGATTCACTTATTCAGCCAATATTTATTCAGTGCCTATTATGTGTCAGACACAATTCTTAGCTTGGAATGTAGCCATGATTTAAACAGACAGAAATCCTGCCTTCATAGAACTTGTTTTCTAGTGGGATCTGCAGAATGAATAGAAATTAGACAGAAAGAAAAGAGGGTTTTTAAAAAAAGTATATCTGGGAAAGAGGAAAAGCATAAACAAAGATCCTAGGTAGGAGAGAACATGACACACCCCAGGAACTGCAATGACAGGAAAGATCCAGCTACAGAGGTAGATGGGCCCAGTTGAGAAAAGGTAATAAGACCATGTGAGTTTTTTTTTTTTCTTTAGAACAGAACACTCTTAAGAGTGACAGGAGCATTACTAATCATTACAACAAGCAGAAACTGGCTGTTCCAGAAAACCAGATTGTATGGATTGCCTACTTATAGGTCACATAAACTTCTTCCCTGACTACACCAACACTTTTTAGAAAGACCACTTTGATTACAGCGAATACCTGATTTGGGGAGGTACCACGTCAAGGGGAGGAGGCCAGTGGCTATACTATTGCAGAAATCAAATCATAAGTGAGCACACCCTCACCCAGTGGGTAGGTAGCAGTAGACATGGAGAGAGAGAACTAGATTCTGTTGGTATTCAGGAGGCAGCTTTAAGAGGGCTCAGTTCAGTTCAGTCACTCACTCGTGTCTGACTCTTTGCGACCTCATGAACCGCAACACACCAGGCCTCCCTGTCCATTGCCAACTCGTGGAGTTTACCCAAACTCATGTCCGTTGAGTTGGTGATGCCATCCAACCATCTCATTCTCTGTTGTCCCCTTCTCCTCTCACCCTCAATCTTTCCCAGCATCAGGGTCTTTTCAAATGAGTCATCTCTTCACATCAGGTGGCCAAAGTTTGGCGTTTCAGCTTCAGCATCAGTCCTTCCAGTTCTCAGTTGACAGTATTTGTTGTAGAATTGAATGAAAGAAAGGATGGGAGTGGGGAGGAATGGGAAAATGTACGGGAGGAAGGGCAGTGTTTAAAAAGAAATTCAGACGCCAAGCCCAACTCTTGGCACCAGGAGCAGCATCTCGAGGGAGTGTTTTATATGCTGATCCTGATGACTCTGAAGATTGCCATGAGGACCACAGCTTCCATTACTGATTATTAGTGAGAGTATAACTGAGGCTTTGACCCTGGAGAAAGGGTGACAGAGGTAAGTGTTCTCCACTGGAAAATGGATGCCAATTTGTGCTTTCATCAAAATTGCAGACAGAGTTTGTGGACTTTGAGGAAAATTGGTGATCTTGGCATCCTTCACAGCTCAAGACAGAGAGGGAAGACTAAGGAGGTGGAAGGTGGTTTAAAATGACAGTTCACTATTGGGCACCAGCGTGCGTTGGTCCAGAGTAAAACATAATAGGAAATGACAACCAGACCTGGCAAATAAGTGAACAAGAGCCATGATTTGTGGATGTTGATGTTTCAGAGATATTTAGCTGAAATACTCAACCCAAACTATTATATATTTGGAAGCTGAACTTAATGCATAATTCAAAAACCACCTTCACTCGCTGAAGTTTTAAATGAGATGTTGAAAGTGTCGTCCAGTCCCAGCTCAGAGTGACTCTTCATCAGTCATTTCTCTGGCCATCGTGGGCGGCCCAGGTAGGAGAATTGTGTTTAGTTCTCTGAAAGCTGTCAGTCAATCTGATTGCATCTGACCAGGGAGACCTCGGTAAAGATGTCACTTCACATTTTACCCTCGGGCAAGTCAGGGAGGAAAGCAAAAGAAACTTGAGTGACCAAGGCTCTCCACTAAAGGTCAAGAATCCTTTACCCCTTGCTCCTAAGGCTTCACAGTAACCTCACTGTTAGCCAATTATTTTACCCCTTTACCTGGGGGCACCTATTCACGAAACTGTTGTATGTATATTGCTTGTCTTTACCATGCAAAGATACTGAAGAGAAAAAGACAGCATAAATAGTGAGTCTCCACCTGTGCATGTGTTACCCATGTTCATGTCATTATATATAACCCTGATGACCTTTCACCTTTGCATAACCCCCACTTTAAAACCCTCTAGAAAGAAATCTGTGGCAATCATTCCACCTGAGATAAGATGTGAAATTCAGATAGAGACCTGGGAACTGTGAAATGTTGTACCTTGACTTCTCTCAGAATTTCTCTCAAAAATTCAAGTTTGCACCCATTCAAAGAGATGTTATAGAAATGCATTGTAAGATTCTGGAAGATGTTTATGACAAATTGTTAGATCAAATATTTGTTGTAAAAGAACATGCTCAATAGAAGTGAATTCTTATTCTTCAAACAGGTATAGAAAAATGACTATAAAGACTATACAAAAAAGTAATCATCACTAGGTAGTGAAATTAGTAGCAATTTTTTACTATTCCTTTTTTATCACATTATGTTAGTTTCAAGTATAAAGCAAAATTGTTCAGTTACCCTCCTGTATATAGATATTTTTCAGATTCTTTCGCATCATAGGTGATTGCAAGATATTAAATTTCCTGTGCTATACAGTAGGTTTTTGCTGTTTACCTATTTCATATTAAGCAAAATCAGTCAAAGACAAATATCATATGATATCATTTATATGTGGAATCTAAAAAAAATGATACAATGAACTTATCTACAAAACAGAAATAGACTCACAGGTATACTTACAGTTACCAAAGGGGAAAGCAGGGCAAGGAGAGATAAATTAGGAATTTAGGATTAACAGAAACACACTTCTGTATGTAAATTAGTAACACCTTTTATTTTATTCTTTTGGATTATTTTTATCATCTAAATTGTTTATAAGTATCCACTACTTGTGTTACGTCTATCGTAAGGTCTTAAATTCTAGCCGTCAATATTCATCAGTATGCATGGGTATCTCACTATTATGCCATCCAGTGGGCAAACAGGCCATTTTAGTGTGTCAGGTCTACAAGGCCAGATGAGTGTACTGGTTGAGAACATTAACTCCAAAAATTGAGCAGCTTTTTTTTGCCACCTTTGGACATTTAATGAATCACATTGTGCCTTGGAGTCCCCTTTATAAAATGGGAATCTGATAGTTGCTAACTTTAGAGTCATACAAATAGATGAAAAACATATCTATGAATTGTTTCGCATATAGTAAGTTCCCAATATACATTATCTAATCTTACTGTTACTGTACTCAACCTTATACCAGTCTTGAATAGGTGCCAGGAAGGTTCAACAGTGGAGCATTACATTTTGTGGACAAAAAGTGCTTTAAAGACAGTTATTTCCAGTGACTGATGCCAAACAGATTGTAAGTACAGTGGTTTCTGTAAAACTGCGAGCCACAGGGCCTGACATTCCTTGCCCCTTGTATGCAATTATCTTGCAGTCTCTGTGATATTTTTAAGTAGCTCTGGCTGCCTGCGGATTCCTAGTCTATCAGGTGCAGAAATCCCAGCACTGAACCTGAGGAACAGACTTGATACCCTTCCAGGGTTTTTAAGGTCACTCCAGACACTAAACCGAGGCCTCTATTTCTAGATTGTCTAGACTTCTTCAAGGACAGTGATGGCAGTAACAAAACATTTTTAACAGTGCCATTTTATCAGCATTAAAGAAAATTTGGGGTAACTGTGTATTCCTGGGGAAAAAATTTCACATTTTGGGGAACTGTGTTCAAAAACGAATGTATTCATTGAAAAAATTTTAAAGCACAATTATACAACTTACCCCCTTTAGTTGAAAAATAATAGGAGATGCATCAGTCTTCCCAGATCGTGCTGGCGGTAAAGAACTCACCTGCCAGTGCAGGAGTCCTAAGAGCCGCGGGTTCAATCCCTGGGTCAGGAACCCTGGAGGAAGAAATGGCAACCTACTCCAGTATTCTTGCCTGGAGAATCCCTTGGACAGAGGAGCCTGGTGGGATACATTCCATGGGGTCGCAAAGAGTTGGTCATGACTGAAGTGGCTTAGCACACACGACACACAGGAGATGCATCTGGGTTTAGCCTATTTGGCTGAGTCTCATCTTTGACCTCTTTGAAGTATAACAGCAGTTACTCGCCTGTATTCCTACTGCAGGCTCCCAAATACCAGTTAACTCATTAACTACACATTGTGCTGGGCTGTGTTAAATCACTTCAGAGGTGTCTGATTCTGTGTGACCCCATGGGCCACAAGGCCCCTCTTGTCCATGGGGTTCTCTAGGCAAGAACTCTGGAGTGGTTTGCCATGCCTTCCTGCAGGGGATCTTCCCAACCCTGGGATGGAACCTACTTCTCTTAAGTCTCCTGCAGGCAGGTTCTTTACCTCTAACACCACCTGGGAACTACACATTCAGAACTACCAAATACACAGCAATTAGATGGGAACATGACATCATGCATATTTTCAATACCAAGGGCACACAGAAGCAGATCTTTACAATAAATTCTACAGCATAAACATGTCTGTGAATATTCAATACTCAACCCACTTCATTCTGTGTAACTTTAACAGTCTTTTTAAAGGTGTATCTTATGTGAGTTTTATGTGATAGAGGAAAAAAAAAGAAGAGTTCCTTCTTTTTTATAAGGCTTTGCTTGCTTATATCCCCTAAATGTAAAAAGAAATATGAATCTTGAAAATCATCTGCCATAACATAGCATATTATTTTCTTGACAACATAATATGCTAGACCAGCTCTCTTTTTTGAGATGTCAGATATCTACTTTATTATAGTGAGAAAGTGACAGTCAATTTAAATCAAAATTTATGGAGAACATTAGGAGCTGGAAGGACTTTGGCTAATCACTGTAATGTCCCCAACAAATGGTAAATGAAAGCGTAAGGAAATTGAGTTAACACAAGTTAAAAGTTCACATACTTACGGAATTATATGAGAAGACCTACAACTTAATTAAATTATCTGAAACTGCTCATTTAGTTTCTATTGTGCTAGTGAACATTTATGCAATTTTACTGTTAGATATATATTAAGTAATAGGTTTGGATTGGGTCAAATGGGAGAACCCTAATGAGACAGAACAGGGGAAAGGTTAATCCATCATGAAGCATCATTCTGAATCTTTATCTTGTATATTATTAGGCAGAGATTTCCCTAGTTAGTTGGTTAGTCTCTTGTATCTATCATTCTGACATTTTGAATAATTGAGAAATCAAACAGGAATTTTATAATGGGAAAGATAATCTGATGGAGAAGAAACAATTACCTCATGTCTGATTTTTTTTAACTCATATTTGCTTTATCAACTATAGAAGCTCAAGTGATAAATGTACAGAATTTTAAAAATTAAAGACAATGTAAACAAATTTTATACAAAGGACAATTTCATGAGATGCAAAAGACAAATTTTACATATAAGGTTACACAATTAATATTTGTATCTCTGCTTTGAATTCACTTAAGGTCAATGAGTTGTTAAATCCAAGATACCATGCTATAGAATTTCTTTCAAAATACTTCTAACTCATAGTGCCAGGTATTCAATATTTGAATATATGTGACATTTCTTTCTTGTATGGTTATCAACTTAACTGTGTTGAGAAGAGTAGAAAGGCTTCAGAACTGAGGTCTGCCACAAATTACATGTGGATAACTCTTTCTGGGGTAAGCCCAGAATGGATCTGCAATCTCATAAAGAAAATACCAAAGCAGCTGGAAAACTTGTGTGTAATGAAAGAAATGGAGCCTTTTAATTCACTCCTTCATATACAACTTAGATGTAGAACTTAAAATGATTTCTAAAGTCATAAAACCTTTGGGGAAATTCTGCCTTTTTCTGATGGAACTACATGTAAAGAATAAATTAATTGCTGGAATACTTGGTAACATAGACATGCACACACTAAGAAATGAATGAGAAGAAATATGGCCTCCTGCAGACTTGTTTCTAGCTGCTTGCTGGGGTCGGGGTGGAAATAGGCTGCCTCCTCTCCACTGCATTTAGAGAATTAATTCTCATATGAAATGAAAGGTCCCGTCCAATCCTATTTCACGGTAGCTTTGAGTGCTTGACTGTACCCAACAAGAGACTTCCCTTGATTGTTTCCTGTTGACATCACTTTACACCAGAAGGTGACAATTGTTTTAATAATCACACTAACAAATCTGTTTTGCCATCAGATCAGATTTTTAAAGACAGTGTTCATTTGGTTCTTGTCAAGAAGATGCCTTTTAAAATTAGTAGCATTCCCTCATAGATTTCTTTCTCAAGATGGTTTTTCTGCTCCTATTAGCTGGCTGAAATAGTGTATCTCTTCTAGGATAAATGTAATCTGCACTTTTTCTCTGTGTCTCCTTATTAACACCTTGTTCTTTCACCTAAGACAAGGAACAGGATGCCATATAAGGGGTCAGCTCTAGTGATGAGATATCATGATAAAGTATAAGTACATAATATCATGAAAATTATGAAGAATGCACTTATTTTCTTCCTTACAAAGAAAACTGGTAAAGAATTTCTTCAGTTGACTGTAATAGCTAAGAAGTGTAGTGTGCTCATAAGATTCATGTCAATACACAATGAAAAAACTGTTCACATGTAAATCACAAGGCATTTTACGTCTAACTTACCTTTTGAGGTGGCAGAATTCCATCGATTCCTCAATTAAAACTGAGTGGAAGGTAAGAGCCTTCTTGAGTCTCAGCAATTCACCAAAAAGCCTATCCACCTCTTTAATCATGTAACAAAATGCACAGAAATCTCCAAATCACCAACACGCTGGAACTGCCTGTAGATTTATCTCCTGAGACAGTTTTCCCAAATCTGTCATCTGAACAGTTTGCCATCCATAAATAGAGAGGAAGAGGAAGGGGCAGAGAATAATGTCGTCTCTGGGAAATCACAGCATTCGTTCCAGATGGTCTCTTTTTTTCACAGCTTAGGTTACCTACATGACAAAAGGCAGAGAGGCCAGGGGTGAGCACTCTTTTTTTTTTGTAAAACTGAGAACTCCAGACATTTGTCATCCCGAAAAAATGCCTGCCTCTCAGCAGGATAGATTTTTAAAAATTTTTCTCAGTGCATGTCTCTAATTGGGCTTCGCAACTTTCCACACATTCTCTCCCCCACAAGTCCACAGAAGCCAAAGTTCTCCCACACCTTGTCACCACTGGCAGGACCATAAATCTCACAAAATTGCCAAGAACTGTTTTTCATATTATGCAATTAACACCCAGAACACAGCAAAACATTTTATAGTATAAAACATATTAAAGTCATAGGAAACAGCATGTCAGATTTCTCATTAGTAAATTCTAATAATGACTAACATAAAAATGGAGTTATCTATTAATATTTGTTCTTCAATTCACATTTAAGAGAAAAATATTACAGTGTCTTTTAGTATCCGTGCAATGCTCATGTCAGAATTTATTATACCAAAGTGATCTGGCATGCCTAAACGAGCGTGAGCAGTATGAAAATTTAAAGATCGCTGAATGCCCATTCTTTAATTTTACTAAAATAATGAAAATCATATATTATTTGGGCTCACTTAACATGTAAATACTAACTCAAATGAAGTATCTATTTTGTATGTATATATTGCGTTTTCCTACTCAGTATTAAAAACCATTTCTCTTGTAAGGCTTTGCTCGCTTATATCCCCTAAATGTAAAAAGAAATATGAATCTTGAAAATCATCTGCCAACTCTTTCTAACCTGTCACTTTTAGCAAACTTTTCTCTTTAACTTTGAGGATTGCTAGGAGTTGAAATGTGTAATCTCAAGCATAGCTTGTAAATTTTAATAGCATAAGTAGAGTAGCAATAGTTGCTCTTCCTTTGTAATGGGTTGGCATTAATGTTAGGATTGTTGTGGGACTTTTTTATTTTTCGGGAAACATTTAGATATAAATATTAGACTATACAAATGGGACTTAGAGCTTTTGTCGCCCAGCTTCTGGCCCCACTCTGGCTCGGGCCTTTCAGTGAAGCCCACTCTGGAGTTTCTTTCAAATTGTGACATACCCAGGTGGGCCTTCTCCCAGGTATGGCAGAAATTAACACTCCATCCTCAGAGCTTCAGCCCTGCAAGAAGCTAGTGAAGACACCACTGAGCAAGGATAGTATTTGCAAATTCTAAACTTCTCTTACTACTAAAAAAAGAAAACTTGTCTACCTTCCATGTGTCTGTCCACCTCTTGCCACATCCCTCTACCGCCATGGTGCACAGGCCCTGAATATTGCATGAGAGACAGGAAAGCGAACTATGGCTGAGGAAGAGAGAAGGAGAAAGCTCTGAAATAGATGTGTTAGTTTTCTTTCAAATTCATTTTGCGGGCTTTTTATAGGAAAGTGTTTTCTCTTCATTTTTTGGCTTTATTTTTGGCATCAACTATGTTGGAGTTTGCTTTGGAGTGAGAAAGATTGAACGGTAGATTAAGGGTAAGATACAGCAGTAAAGTGCAGTGAAATTAGGTTATGGTTGTGAAAACCTCTATCCTCTTTTGTTTTGTTTTGGAGTTGACCATGCTCCAAGATAAAAAAAAAATGGGTCTCTAAATCACAGATTATGGCTCTGGGGAATTGAAACAATATAAACAATCCTACACTGTGAGGCAGAGGACTTAGAAGGTACCAATGTTGCCAGTTACTCACTGAGTATTTTTTAACAAGTCATATAACCTCTGTGGGCCTCAATTTCTTATTTCTAAGATTATTCTAACACCATCAGTGACTATTTTGAGTTCTCCCAAAGTGTATTCACTACAAAGAAGAAATACAGCACTTTTTTTTTTCTTTAACTTGTGTTTCACAAAGAAATTCTTAACAGAATATTTCTTCAAGTCCATGTGCTGCCCAGTGCTCATGGGTTTATGGTTCCCATAATTGAACTCAGAGAATACAAATTAAAATGTACTAATTAAAAGAAATGCTTATTTTATGCAGATTTACACAATAAGTTCATTCCTACAAGCTAAGTTGTTTTCATTCAGGATTATTACAGGTCCATAGATGTGAAAATATGCTTAAAAATTAAAAGCATATACTTTTAATACTATATTATTTATTTCAAATTGCTATGAGAGTAGGTCTTAAATGCTCTTATCACAAAAGGAAATGGAAATATGTGATATAAGGCAGGTTTAACTACCAATATAGTGGTAATCACTTTTCAGTATTAAGTACATCAAATCAATATATACACCTTAAACTTACACAATGTTAATATGCAATTATATCTCAATATAGCTGGAAAAAATAAATTTTAGTTTTCATCACCAAAAAAAAAATATTAAAAAGTATACTTTTGAGGGAAACACATAAAATCATGATTGAACAACTCTGAAAGGAAATTCCTCTTCATTGGATAAAAGTAAAGGCACATGACATAATATGAGACCATTTGGTGCATAATGTCAATGAATATATGAGAAGGAACCATCCGAACTATTTCTCTTCTATTAAGCTTTCAGGCTGTGTCGTGCCAACATGCGCTGGTTGAAGACAGCATTAATATTAATGAAGAGTGGAAGTCTGAGACCTAGGGACTTCCACTTCCCGACCCCCACCTCACTTCCTTTCATGCTAAATCCATTAGTATAGATGGATCTACATTAATAAACAAGAAGGACCAAATAGCTCTCCATCCAGGGACAGTTCTGCATGACCTGTGGTCCACTCTGCCCATATACAGCTGCAAGATGTTTGACCGATTTGGTGACATTTGTTTATTGATTTACTTATTCTTTGTGCTTCAAGACAATTTTTCCTTAGGTAGTTTACATTTCTTACACTTCAAATGTATTAAAAAGTTACAATCTCTGACAGGGAAGACTTCAAGAATAAATTGAGGGAAGAGTTTGTCATTCATGTCTGGAACTCTTGGGAGCCTTAGAGACAGTTTGGCACCATGACCTTCACATAGTAGGTGCTCCATAAACACTCAGTGGAACCAAACTGAATTGTATTATCAGATTCTGAACTGTTTCCCATGATCTTATTATTCCCTTTCCATCCCCCTGTAGTTATAGAAACATACCTGAAGATACAGATGTACATATATATTTCTGAAAATAATTTTACACCAGTGAATCCAGATAAAACTTATAGCAAATTCTTCATAGTGAGTTGATATTGAATACTTTAAGCCTTATATTTACAGATTTTTTTGTTATAAATATGAAAAGAATCATAGGGTTTCCTGGATTGTAAAAGAACTGGAGGTTAAAACTATCTTATAATTGGAAAGTAGCAGCATATGGGTCATCTGACCTTATGGGCTTCAAAGGGTATCCCTTGTCACCCTAGGGTTTCTTCAAGTATGCTAAGTGCTGACAATAGGCAGGATGGCTGATAAAGGGACACAGACCACCCCATCCCTTCAACAGAAAAGTCCACTTCCGTGTATTTATTACAGTAATACATTGGGCTTCTCTGTGAGAACACATTTGAACAACATGCTTTGCAAAAAAAAAACTACAGCTACTAATCTTCAGCATGAAAAGAGAGAGTGGAAAAGAACTTTTTTGCAAACAGGAAAGCTTAGGCACAGAGATCTTTGTCAAGGTCATATCACATAACTATGGAGTACATTCATGAGTCATGACCAGAAATCAGGTCTGCTGCTCCCACTGCAGTCACAGCTTACATGGGTAACAGAAAAATGGAAAGAGGAAAATAGATTAGTCTGGGTCACCCCAACATGGATCTCTACAGCAGCAACCACAGGAAGTCAAAGGACTTGAAAATCAACCAACAATCAACTAAGACACTAACATTGACCTACACTCCCCACTAGTCACAATAATTTGCAAGAGGCTAATGCCTGGTGAGGCTTTATTGACTTTTAAAAACTAACAGACTCTCTCTCCTACTGCAGAAGACAAAAATGTCTCTGCATGTTACCCGCATGGCTACTAAAAAATAAACATAATGATTTGTTTACTTTGGGGTGCTAAGATCCTGGTTTTAGTTCATTCCCATGATATCCCAAATACATATTTGCTTAATTTGTAACTGAACCCTTCAATTTCATGTTACTTTTATATGAGGTTTTACTTTCAAAAATCAGTATTACACTTACCTATTTATCTAGTGCTATACTAATTGCTAAGAGTTTTTAGCCAATGCTACTAAATATAAATTATACTATATAGTATTAGCTAAAAATATCTTTGAGGAAAAGATTGGTTTATTATTTCACAGCATAGTTTAATACATTTAATACACTACCATATTCATAAAGGCAATATTGACTCAGTCCAACTGGTTCTGTGCTCCAAAAACAAAACAAAGCAAAAAGTCATTTTCATTATTAACCAACTGAAATCTCATTAGACTTTAAGACTTTAAGTATCTGGAGAATTATTTCTTTGATGATCAGCCTCATGCTTTTAAACTCAGAACCACTCAGTGATAACAAACTCTAAATTCTCTATATAACATCTAAGGTTAACTGAGCTATACCTCTTGACTGCTCGAGGTGACATTATTTTAAAGACAACAAAGACATACTTTTTAAATAAAACATTCCCTCGATATCTGGGAATATGTAGGGTGTGCTTTTGCGAAGGACAAGCAAAAGCAATAATGTTTAGCAACAGACCACCCCATAGTGGGAACTGCTTTTCAGCCTGGTTTTTGTCAGACCAACAGCTGTTCCATCAGTCAATTAATGACCAGGGACAAAATGCATTTTTTTAAATCAATTAGCAGCCCCTCCAACTGAATAAAGATCCCTGGGTATGCTTTTCAACAAGAAAACAAGAGCTAGGAGTGAATAAAGCTAAGAAGATCATAAATTCTTGGAAGTAGAGTTCTAAAAGCAAAAAAAAAAAAAATGTATTGGGGTTAGTAGGTCATACCATGCCCTTGGCAGGACTCCAATAACTCATCCTAGGAAGACAAGAAATATATATATACATTTTTCAGTATATCTACACTTACGTGTGTATGTGTATATCGAGTGTGTTTGTATGTATGCAAAGAATAAGATTCCTATTATCTCTTATTAATGGATTTTACTAACAACTTTCTCTGTAAAGAATCTATTGTTATCCAGCCTCTATTCTGCATTCAGTGGCAGAAACACAGTCATGTGTCATCCCAAAATGGGTATTAGAATAGCTATTTATTATAAAATAAAATAAAATAGCTGTTTTATTCCCATAAAATCATTCATAATTTTAGTATTAAACATCCTTTCTGGCTCCTTAGAGAAATAATAACAGTTTACTCAATCTGACTTCTTAGGTTGTATCTTCCAATCTCTTTGTCCTACTTCTAAAATATCATTGTTACCCTAAATCTAATTTTCCTATCATAATGGTTTGAGTACATTAGACAGTTTAACAATATTGAGTTATTACAAGAGGAATTAATAATTTCCCCTTATAATAATAAATTTAGTGTTTAGATATAGGTATTTAAATACATTCATTAAGTACATATCAGTTGACCAAGTTCCAGTATATGTGAAAATGAAAACCGTAATTCCCACTGGAAAAAAAAAAAAAAAGAAAGGCATGCGCCCTCCCGTAAAGCCAACATACCAGCATACATTCACTTAAAAAAATATGGAGCAGATCAACTTGAGAAAAGCAGCTGAAAAATAAGTAGAACTTGCAAAACAAGTTCAAATAGTGCGTCAAAAAAAACAAAAACTAAGTATATAGATTGGAACAAACTTCATACCAGGCATTAGTTGGAAGGATGAAAGAGTAAAGAAGTAAAGAAAGGGATGCTGACATAACCTAAGTACCGGTAATCGCTAGAAACACCTCCAGCCCCTAGGGCTGTGGTCACCCAGGTGTTATAACAGTAACTGTATAATGGAGCTTGCAGTCCTACATCAGGGGAGTAGAGCTGAGATTTCTTCAGCCTGAGAGCTGGAAGGAGGGTCCCTGCATAGTTGGTACTGAAGCCTCTGAGGTCAACAGTGCATGGTGCTTTGATGATGTTTGGGGGCATCATGAGACAGGGCATGATGTCTGGTGATGGTACCTGAGGGCCATGGCATAGCTGGTGCTGACAGTGCTAGCTTCCAGTGTAGGCTGGCACTTAACTCTCTTCTTCTATTGGAGTAGTGCCAACAGGATCTTAGAACAAAAATTAAGCTTTATTTTCCTTCCTCCTGCCTCCCAGTTGTCTATCATGTGCAGAATGTTACAAGATGCCACGTGCACGGGAGTATGGGAAATGTAGTTTGCAGTCTCCCAGCTCTAGCTGTGTGAGCAGACTGCAGCAAGATGGACTGGAAACCTAGAGACAAACATAAATAACCAAAGCACCGTTATGCCCGAAATAGCTTGTCGAGACCTGATTTTGTTCTTCAAGACAGGTCATAGGATGTTTCCAGTTCTGCATCTGTCGTTTGGCCTGGCAGTGATTAGAGTAAAACAGTTGACTGCATTTTTGAGGATACACAAGAATGTCAAGAATCAGCTGGCATCTGCACATCATGAGACTATCTGCCCACTGGGTGTTTTAGGCAACCACCCTTCCAACTCCCAGGGACAGAAATGCAATCTTTATTCAGTATAAAATACAATTCACTACAACTCAAAGTTAAAATGGAAACCCTTTGGTTGACGCAAAGGTTTTTCAAGTATGTAGGACACTCTGAAGTTTGGCCAGATTCAAAATTTATGATGTCTGGTCCATTCAAGCCTTCCTAAGAGTTCCGCCTTGTCCACTGTATACTCGAGAACTGGATCTCCTTCAGATATCCCAGCTTCAAAATCACCTCTCATCTCCACCTCACCCTCATCTCTTAATGCCACTCTATGGAAAGCAAAGTTCTCTGAAAACCATTCATTCCAATATATGAATAGCTACTTACTCTCCTGTAACCATTTCAAAGATAACTTGTATCTTAAACAGTGCTGGTCATCTCCAAATCAATCCTCTACTGTTAGAAGTTTAGCAAGAAGAGAAGGTTGGGGAGCAATAGAATCTCACTTTGGATTTTTCTGGCAAGTGAGGAGGCTCTCCTGAATTATTGAGTATGGAAGTGTATTAAAAGCCCAGAGAAAGAAAGATGGCAGCCACAGCAGCACAGTTTTTCTGTTTCTAAATCCACACATAAAAACAGACAGAACTCATAGATAGCAAGACCAAAACTCCCTAAACAGTATTTACAACAAAAGTGGATGACATATTATCCCATGCACACCAAAACACAAGCAGGTGGAGATGAGCCACTGGTAGCCAAAGAGTCACACAGTATCCATGTTTGTGTAGGAAGATGGCACCGGGGAGTGTGAGAAGCCCACAGTGTCTGGAAAGGGTTGGAGCAACGGAGCCACTAAGATGCTCACAAATGACCCCAGGGGCACTCTTCCAGGATGGGGTCCCTCCAGGGCAAAGCTATCCCTGGGCATACTAGCCACAGTCCCTGGGGCCTGCTGGTCTTTGGGGGACCCAAAGCTTACATTTCTTCTGAAATCAGAAGGAAAAAATTAGGTCAAGGGAAATATTCATTTAAATATCAACACAGTCATAAAGTATAATTTTTAACATTTTGAATGGAGGAAGCTGCCCTCAAGAGGCTAGGACTCACAGATGCCATGATATAGCCTAAGGTCCCTGCAGAGTGGAAACAGCTGGGAGTGGAAGCAACCATGAACAGGACAATGGGAACAACAGTGACAAAGTCAAGGAGAAATCCAGAGTCAGAGAAAGAGGAAGACAGCCAGGAAACCCGGGAAAGCAAGTCACTGCACTTTTACAAAAGGCAGCAGAAGAAGCAGCCCTGTGAAATTAGAAAAGCTACCCAGAATCCAGCCTCATCCTTAAAGTTCAAGAAAACTAATTTCATATAGAAAGGAACAACAGAAAAGTATTGAGGTCAAATCCAGACAATGTTATGATGAGAAAAAGAAGAAACCAAGCAGAAGAATAACATCCCAACAGACAATGAAAGCGCACCAGAAAGATGTGTCCTCAAAAAAGATCAAACCACCAGCCTGCTATTAAAACAAGCTAAGAAACATTAAGAAAAATATTAAGAAAATGATACATTACCTGAAAGTGCAACATAAATCTGTTAGAAAATCTCAGAGATAAAGTGACAGACTTCAGGAAAGAATAATTTAAAGAATAAAGTAAAAATCACTTTATTTAAAGTAAAAATCACTTTAGCAATGAAGACTAAACCAGAAGGAATACCAGCACTTATAGACACAGTAGGTAATGTCTCAAGTGAAATAGAAAGCAAAAAGGAGGAATTTTTAAACATCCAAAAGAGATGAAGAAATAGTCAAAAGGGATTCGAGGAAAACGATCAATATTGAAGGAAAGAAAAGGAAATCAAACCAATGATGAATAGGAGTTGCTGCTGATGAAAACCCAAACAAGAGAACAGACTAAATACTCAGAACAATAACTCAAAATTCTGAGTCCCCTGAACTAAGGATTTAGAGCTACAAATTGAAAGTGTGCACTGCATTCTTGAGAATCCAGAGCAACAAGCATCAAGACTAGTAAAAATTACTGGACTCTAAATATAAAGGAAAAGTTGGGGAGCATCTTAAGAAAAAAACTCATGACGTCTAAGAAAAAAGAAGTTCGATTATCATCAGGCTTTTCAACAGCCGTGCTTTATGCCAAAAGAAAGTAGAGTAGCAAACATATAGAAAATGTTAGCCCAGGATTTGCTGTCTAACAAAACTGACTTTCAAGAGTAGGGGGAACAGGTAAACTGTTATCAACATTAAGAATATTGTTCCCGTGAACCCTTCCTAGTAGAGACTGAGTTTATGCCTAGAAAGACATTAAGGTAAGGACTGGTAATAATAAATTAAGAACTGGTTTAATACATTAAGGACTGGTAATAATAAATAAGGACTGGCTTAATAAATTAAATGTATATTTATCTGTAAAAGTAAGAGGAAATTAGGGTTAAATTGCAGACAGTATGTTATGTAATGGTTATCAGCTCTGACCATGTAGTTATAACTAATAAATGGGAGGAGAGAGGGGAGAACATATATAAAAAGCTTTTTTTGAAAGTTTTCAGCTATCATATTGGTAGTAATATTTGTACTTTTATTATGAGACTGTTGTTTGTGTGATATGAGATACACACAGATGTGTCTTTATGGGACTTTCTTATTTTATCATTTTTGTTCCTTAAGAATTAAAATACAGTGTTTTAAAAACTAGGGAGGATAAGGTATAATAGAGATGGAACTATGGAAAGCAGGAAGAGATAGTGATGAAATAGAGAAATTAAGTAAAAGCTTTTATAATCTCCAACTTGAATTAGGATATAAGCAGGAATTCATGAAATATTATACTTTAAATGTGTGTATATATTTCTGAGCTTTGTGCATTTAAAAGGGCTAGAAACAATGACCTTTTTTCTCACTAAAATAAGAATTTCTGGGAGAAATGGCTAATTCTATTTCTAGGGCAAAAAATATGCAAAAGGAATCTGGAACATCTTATAATAGAGTGTGGCAAAGAAGCTATCAAAAACTAAGGTCACATCATGTCAAAATGATTCAGTAGCCAACAAAGAGACTCTAGAAGCCAAAGACTGGAGAAATCCACTTCCATAACGATAATCATTCCAATAGGTTAAACCCAGACAACTTAAGTTCATGAGTTCATAATGATATTGTTTTTTAAATAAGTATTGATGACCGTCACAAGATAGTGAATTAATTCATTATCTCCAAGAATGGAAATAAAGAATCCACTGAGGAGCCAACTAGTAGATGAAGTAGATGTCTATTTATATAAGTATTTCACCTATATGTAAAAAGGAAACAAAAGAATCAGAACATCACTGTTTTTGCGGCCTTCATGAATGAACAGATGTGGGCATTTTGTATCAGTGGCTGGTAAGATCACAGAAAATGAGAGAATGAGACAGGTGCTTAGGCGTTCAGGCATGTCTCACTCTGTGACCCCATGGACTGTGGCCCACCAGGCTCCTCTGTCTATGGGGATTCTCCAGAAATTCTGGAATGGGTTGCCATATCCATATAAGTATTTCACCTAATATGTAAAAAGGAAGCAACAGAATTAGAGCATTACTGTTTTCTTCATGAATGACTAATTGTGGGCATTTTGTATCAGTGGCTGGTAAGATCACAGAAAATGAGAGAACAAGATACTGTGTGCTTCAAATAGTCCTGCCAATGCCAAAAAGCATTATGGAAATGATGACTAAACTAGGAGGAACATTAGGTTATATAAAGACAACTTGCGTTTCTCCAAAGGGATCAAACCTGGATTGGATCCAGTCTTTGGATTCACCTGTCACTTTGCAGGAAATTCAAAAAACAGAGGAACATATTGATCTGCACTGAGGCATCACGTTTGCAGGATACAGATAATCGGAAAAGCTATAGTACAGGTGAAACCACCCAAGCTCGTCAGTAAAATGTAAAGAAATGAAAAGGATCTGGGAGAAACCTACAGATTACAAGGGACTTTAAAAACATATCAAATTTTTTTTTAATGGGCATAACTAAGCTACCATTTTTAGGAATGCAAGAAAACTCAAAGAAGAGATTACTCTAAAAGTCAGCATAATAGTTACGACCAGAGGGAGGGGGTTGTGCCTGTGATGGGTCAGGGGAAGCGGCTTCTGTTAGACAGTGTTCTCTTTCCTGACCTGGGTGGTGTTTGCCTTATAATAACTTACTGAGCCAGCATTTGATTTGTATGTTTTCTGTGTCTCTGGTTTACTTTACAATGAAAAGATCTGAAATCTAACAAGCCCAGAGAGCATCTTTCTGTGTCCCTGTTACTTCTCTTCCTGAAACAACTTGTTTATCTTTGTCCTCGCCTCTAACCCTCCCTAAGCTCCATCCTCTGACTTGTTTTTTCTTTCTTCCCTGTTATAGTAGATGATCAATGAATATTAGTCATGATTACAGACAAGAACATGGTGATTTGACAGCTTGCCCTGCCCACATACCCCTTCTCAGTGAGCAAAAACCTGGAATTCCTTATATCTAGGTCGCTATGCTTTGTCACAGGGTTTTCATCTAAGCCCACCCACAGGTGATAAAACTAAGGGTCTATGAAAATGAAAGTGAACGTTGCTCAGTCCTGTCCAGCTCTTTGCAACGCCATGGGCTATACAGTCCATGGAATTCTCCAGGGCAGAATACTGGAGTGGGTAGCCATTTCCTTATCCAGGGTATCTTCCCAACCAAGGGATTGAACCCAGATCTCCTGCATTGCGGGAAAATTCTTTACCAGCTCAGCTACCAGGAAAGCCCTATATAAGAGTCTATAGATTCATTTAACATATACTTGCTTCAGTTTATGCCACTTATAAGTGCTGGAATCTTGAATTTAAACTCAAGCCTTTCAGTGTCAGACGCAAGACCCTAAACATAACAACTAGCTAGACGAATACATTTCCTCTCTGTTGGAAAGTATGAATGTGAATTAAGAGAAGGATCCAGATCAAGGATGGAGAGACAGCCTTCAGGCCCTATCCAGCCACACCATCTATTTTTACATGGCCCCAAAACAAAAAATATCTTTTACATTTTTAAATGGTTAGAAAAAAGTAGGATAATACTTTGTGACATGTGAAACTTACATGAAACTCACATTTCCGTTTTCATTAATAAAATTTTATTGACATAAAGTCACACCCACCCATTTATACATTGTCTATGTTTAGACTTCCCTGGTGGCTCAGCTGGTAAAGAATCTGCCTGCAATGCGGGAGACCTGGGTTCTATCCCTGGGTTGGGAAGATCCCCTGGAGAAGGGAAAGGCTACCCATTCTAGTATTCTGGCCTGGAGAATTCCTTCTCCAAGGCAGCAGAGACTATCTATAAAGCCTACAACAGTAGCAGCAGAGACTATATTGCCTACAAAGCTTAAAATATATACTATCTGGCCATGTAGAGAAAAAGTTGAGTGACTTCTGAGCTAGAGAAGAAATGAGTGAAGAGAAAGGAGAGAAAGGAGAAAACAGCAGTAATCCAAAGCCCCAAGGCAGTGGAATCCATGAGCAAACAGAAGCTGTGAGTTGAAAAGAGCAGAGGCAGGCTGCCTGGGAGTTGTAGAAGCAGAAAACAAAGCAAGAGTGACTGAGATACCGTGATTTTAGAGGAACACGCGGCACTTCAATGCTTGTCCCATGAGACATGTTCTACGCTCGTTCGACAGTGGTTCACTGTCTCAGTTAGTGTTCTGCCTTATTTCTTTATGTTTCCATGTGATAAACACCCAGTCACCTGGGTATAAGTAGAGCACAGCTCTGTTTCTGCTAACCTGAAAAGGTCTAACACACAGCTTGGCTTTAATTCTCTTCTCTGACCCCAGGTTCCCCTCAATCTTCCGCCATGACCAGCAACAGCAACAAATGACTTGAGCTCATGATTGCGAGCTTAATGAAATGCTCACAAATTTTCTAAAATGTAAAGTCATAAGTCATCCTTTCCATTCCAATGCTTTTACCGGAGAGGAGATGTTACCATCTCAGTTTAAATTATCTAAACGTCCATTTCTTCTTGTATCTCCCTACCCAAGTCCCTACTCAGGGGATCTTCCTGACCCAGGGATCAAACCCAAGTCTCCTGTGGCTCCTGCATTCCAGGTGGATTCTCTACCACTTCACCACCAGGGAAGCCCCCCTAAGCAACAGTGATTAGTAGACAAAGCTTGATAGTTTGAGTATTTGGGATTCCTTTCAACACCATAGCCAAGACTCAAAATGCTCTTTTTAGGAATTTAATCTCATTTTATCAAGTGATACAAAACAGCTCTCTCCCAGGAACCCCTCAAACTGTGCTACAATTATTTCAGAATCATGTGTATATGGTGGATCAATTCTGGGATCATTCCTTGCTATGTCTTGTCTGAAATCTTAAGACCAAATAGGAAGAGAGTTAAGGAGCACAGCCTTGGGTAAGAGACCATATAGGTTGGCCCTGCCTCTGCCTCTTAGAATCTGTTGACCTTGGTCAGTTTCTTAGCCCTTTTAAACTGCAAGTCTTCTTATCTGCAAACTAGGATCAGATTTGTGCTTATCTCCTAGGGATAGTGGAGGATTAAATGAGATAAAGTACATCAAGTACTTAGAAGAGCCTCTGGCACTCAGTAAATGCTCAATAAATGTTCCTTCACCTCTCAACTGCATTATCTTCTGAACCGAAAACCCTGTTAGCAGAGGTGATTTAAGAAAACAGTATTAAAGTGAATTAGCTTTATGAGAAATTGTGGCCATTTTTGTTCTTTCAGTTAAAAATAGAGAGTTTCCAAAATAAATTTTCTTTTTACTAGTCTAAAAGTTGACCCGCTTCAAAAATGTTTCACATAGATGAGAGGCTTACACAGAATTATACTAAACTGATATTTATTAAATTTATATATATATATATATATATATAATCTGAACAGTTTAAAAAAGTAGACTCATCATCTAAAAAGTCTCTGGATATATACCTAGTGACCTCATTCTAGAGAATTAAAAAGTTAACCCAACTAAGACACACTTCTAATAATGCCCAAGGCATTGGATAAATATTTTAAATATGAGAATCTGTTAAGAATAAAGGCAGAAATCAGTTTTCCTTCATTTCACCTATAAGATTTTAATAATTAAGTGCAAAAAAGGACCAATTTTACATTTTCTGACAGCATTAGTTTGAATTCAATCAACTTACCCAATAATGAAATTTCTTAGCTCAAATTTTTAAATTACAATGAAAGATAAAGTAGAATGGAACGCCAGTGAATGTACAACACATGGCTCGCTTACATCTTCACTATTAGATGAGTCCCAGCCCACAAAGAGCTGCCTTCCAAAGCTACCCATCACTTGTCATGGTCCCTTTTTTCCACTGACAGCAAAACCAAAGAAAAGGCATTCTCTTCAGTCAACTTCAGAAAAACCCCCCGTTTTGAAATCAAAACCTGACTGTTACAGCCCTTTTTAAACCAGTACAGATGTACCATTCTCATAATGGTTATGTGAATAGAGGGTGACAAATAATACTTGATCTCCAGATGACCCCTTCCAAGTTTTCTGTCATGGCACTCATAAAATTAAGATGAGCCCCGTCTTGCACAGATTGACACAGATATGCAAATGACCTTTATGGGATCAGATGTCCTTTCTGTTTTGTTTGCAGATACTACACTCTGCATTCTTCTGGAGTCAGATCCAGGTTTTTGAATGTCAATCACAGCTCTCTCAGTCAATGCAGGTACAATAAAAGGATGAGAAAATATCATCATCTCCCTTTGGCACCAGCCCGGGCTGGCACCAGTGAAGTGCCGGTAAATACTTAACAACCAGTGGGGCTGGGACCTCGTTTGAATAATAAGCCCATTTCTGTGGTGTAAATTGACCCAATACTGAGCACCTTGATACTTGGCAATGAGTGCTATGTAAAATTTGCTAATATTAGTATTGTAAGTATTAGATTAGCTGTACAGAACTGCCAGAGTTGGCCTACCATATGTGGAAATAAAACCAGTACCATAACCCAGCTCAACTGACACCAAGAGTGAGATAAGACCCTGAGATGAAAGCTGAGAGTAAGGAAAAGCTAGAACGGAGGTCCCTGCTGTAATACAGTCTCAGTATGATGAGATTTGCTCACATTGAGCAGGGACTTGGACTGTCCTTCTTAGCTCACTTCCGATTCTTGCCCCACTCCATCTAGTCTGCAGTCGTCTGAAATACATGCTACATCCAGTTGTCTGTATCTATCCCTGTTGAGGCGTCACTGCCCCTTTGCAAACACTCAGCTTATATTCCAGTGAAGGCTAAAACCCATCCATGGAGTCAGCAATCTCACAGCCTTGTAAAGGAGGGCAGGCACCAAAAAAAATTTCCTTTTTTTTTTCATTAATGACACTTGCTGAGTGAGTTGATGAAAATCTGATCGGAAGCCGCTTGATTTGCTGAGTACTCAGGCTTCGATTGTCTTTCTTAGGATGCTTAACTTCAAGAGTCAGGTTCAGTTAGAGCCACTGGATATCTAAAGGACTTATTTCCAAATAGTTTCACAGTCCTTAGAATATTTAAGTCATTACTTTACCCATTTTTTAGATAGGTAAGTGCAATACAATAAAATGCTTTGCATTTTCAAGGAGCATAAATCAAGGTTCTTAAAATCACTCTAAGTTTGTTTTGACATTTTCTGTACTTTGTCACAATCAGAGAAGCACCACATATATGGTATTAATAAAACAAATGACATAACCTTGTACACCCTGATTTAACCCTTACAATAGCTTGAACCTCCATTCAGACCTGCTGGTGCACAGCTCAGTTTATAGCATCAGCAAATGTCCAGCCTGCACGGGTAACGCTACCATTCCCCAAGCCCTCAGCAATGCACATCTTTGCGCTTACCCAGGGCTTCCCTCATAGCTCAGTTGGTAAAGAATCCGCCTGCAGTGCAGGAGACTCCAGTTCAATTTCTGGGTCAGGAAGATCGCTGAAGAAGTAATAGGTTACCCACTCCAATTCATTCTTAGACTTACCTTGTAACTCAGCTGGTAAAGAACTCGCCTGCAATGCAGGAGACTTGAGTTCAATCCCTGGGTTGGGAAGATCCCCTGGAGAAGGGACCAGTTACCCACTCCTGTATTCTGGCCTGGAGAATTCCGTGGTCTGTATAGCCCATGAGGTCTCAAAGAGTCGGACACGACTGAGCAATTTTCACTTTCACAGGCTCATAAGAAGTCACAGAAAATCTCTCTTGCTGCTGCTGCTGCTGCTGCTGCTGCTGCTAAGTCGCTTCAGTCATGTCTGACTCTGTGCGACCCCATTGACGGCAGCCCACCAGGCTTCCCTGTCCCTAGGATTCTCCAGGCAAGAACACTGGATTGGGTTGCCATTTCCTTCTCCAGTGCATGGAAGTGAGAAGTAAAAGTGAAGTTGCTCAGTCGTGTTCGACTCTTAGCGACTCCATGGACTGAGCCTAGCAGGCTCCTCCGCCCATGGGATTTTCCAGGCAAGAGTACTGGAGTGGGGTGCCATTGCCTTCTCCAGAAAATCTCTCTTATGTGCTGTTAAAATATCTAAGTCTGTGGCAATCCACAGTTAGATCTTTAAAACGTCATTATTATGAAGTCTTGATGGTAAGACTCTAATAAGGGAACTTCAGATATCTGAGATTTTTTTTCCTTTGTTTCCTGGAAGCTCTCAGGCCAAGGCAACTGAAACAGAATCACTATTTCCTGTCTACAAAGATAGAATAGGGAAACATGAGATGTCTTTTTTGTAATTAAATCAATTTTGTAATTCTACAAAAATGCATTAAGCATTTACATGACTATAGTAGGCATTTTGCTCAGTACGGGGAGTATGAAATGAACAGGACACATTCCCTCATTTCTAAGCGCTGGGGTAGAGTGGTGGGATCATGGATGCAAATAATTCCAAAGGTATTGGACAATTGCTATATAAGTGAGATAAAGAGAAAACCAGGAAAGCACACAGGGTGGAAATTATAATCAGAGGATTATCTCCAAGGTCTTACTGTTTATGTTCTCCTTATTAAGCAACTTGGGACTTCCATTATTAATTATTTACACTGAGGCATATTCTTACTTTGTTTTTATAGTGGCATAATAAAATAGAAAATGTATCATCAAAAAAAGCCTATTAATAGTCCTGTTTAACTCGACTTCTTATGCCTAAAGTATCTTACTGTCTACTGTGCTCGGTTGCTCTGTCATGTCCAATTCTTTGCAGCCTCACAGACTGTAGACCACACGACTCCTCTGCCCATAGAATTTTCCAGGCAGGAATACTGGATTGGTTGCCACTTCCTACTTCAGGGGATCTTCCCAACCAGGGACTGAGCTTCCGCTCCTGCATCCGCTGCATCGGCAGGCAGACTCCTCACCACTAGCGCCACCTGGGAAGCCCCTTACTGTCTACTAAGATTTCTAAAAGGCAACGGCACCCCGCTCCAGTACTCTTGCCTGGAAAATCCCATGGATGGAGGAGCCTGGTGGGCTGCAGTCCATGGGGTCGCGAAGAGTCAGACAGGACTGAGCAACATCTCTTTCACTTTTCACTTTCATGCACTGGAGAAGGAAATGGCAACCCACTCCAGTGTTCTTGCCTGAGAATCCCAGGGACGGGGAAGCCTGGTGGGCTGCCGTCTATGGGGCCGCACAGAGTCAGACACGACTGAAGCAACTTAGCAGCAGCAGCAGCATGCCAATTATATTAACTTTAGAATCTGAAGTTAATTTACATAGCCAACATATTAGGCCCCAATTTACAACCTACCTATTTAGGGAACAGAATTTTGTATGATTATACCAATCTTTTGATAAAAAGTACTTCATATTAGGTTCATGCAAATATTGTGATTATGCTATACTCTATATAGAATCAGTGAGAGTTGGATAATATAGACAAATAGTTTCAGATACTGATTCATTCTCACCATGACAGGAAGAAAAATATTACACTTAACTTTACACAGTGATTAAAATGTTCGAAAAAAGAACTTATAAGAAAACAATGCATTTCAGCATAAAGACAAGGTGAGCAAGACACACCATTGCTTCCCAGGTATGTCTACAGCAGTGCCATCCAGAACAATTCCTATCTACACATCTCAGCTATCCTGGTTTTGTGACTAAAGCTGGGATGCCATACTGATATCTGGTTTTCATTTTCTCTCTTTGTCCTCCGGACCTGGTTACAGAAAGTATCTTATGAAATGTGTTGATGATTGATAAAAGTGAACTGAAATTAACTCTCTCCCCTATAATAATATAGGTGGATGAAGCATCCTTACAACAGCATCTTCCAGAACAGAGGTTGGCAAACTAGGGCTTGTGTGCTAAATGCAGCCTGCTGCCTGTTTTTTGTACAATCCATGAGATAAGAATGGATTCTACATTTTTAAATGGTGGAGGAAAAAGATATTTCCTGACCTGTAAAAGTTATAGGAAATTCAAATTTTAGTGTCAGTGAATAAAATTTTGTTGGAACACAGCTATGTTTACTCATTTATATCTGGTCTATAACAGCTTTCATGCCCCTATGGCAGAGCTGAATAGTTGCTATAGAGATGCTGTGGCCTGCAAAGCCAAAAATATTTACTATTTGGTGCTTTAGAGAAAACATTTGCCGATCCCTGTTCAAGAATATAGGTATTTCAGCTGTTCTTTTAAGGATCTTGAAAGCCTAATCCAGAATTAGGGAACAGGGTTTTCAGTTTGGGCAGGGGGGTTGATAGTAATAAGAAAAATCTTCCCCTATGTGATGGCACTATGACACATGATGTGCTTTCAAACTAAAATACTGAAATTCTCTAAAGATGTAAAAAGATTGAATAGACACTCAGCAATTCGGCATAATTTATATTTAGGCTTGCTTGAAGAGATGGGGCCGAATCTGAGGACCAGATAGATTATCCGGAAGAGAACTACTCTAAGGCCATGAGAACTACTCTAAGGCCATTATAACTTATTTAGAGTAACTTTTAGACTCTGATTTTGTGAAAATGTATTATCAAATTTCAAGGCCCTTGAACAGCTAAGAAGCAAAAGTGATATTGTTAGCATTTTGAAAGCTTCCACATCATTTTTTTGTGGGTATTCTCAATGTCTTTGTAATCTAAACCAAAAGATGTCAACCCATAATGGAGCACAAATGGTTATATATCATTTTCCTCATAGTTTCATATGAAAATGATTTAGACTTTTATTAAGATGTTTGGGATAAAAGGACCCAATCTTTATTTACAAGTTTTCTTTTTGTAATTAGCATTCTTTCAGAGCCAGTTTAGTCTGTCAGGTAAATCAGCATTTAGGGACTTTTATTGCTCAGATGCTAATGCCAGCTTCTCTTCACATACACTGTAGTATTCACTCCCAGAAGCAATAAACCATAATGGTCTCACCCACCAAGGCCTTTTAATTCATGGATCATAGATGTGATAAATCATAAGAACTCCTCGGGTACCCTCTTGTCTAAAATGGCCTGATTCTTGCAAGCCAGATGCAGAACACTTTTTCAGAGGGCATATGCTCAATTGAATAATATTCACATTCAAGAAGAGAGATCAAGTGTTTATGTGTAATAGAAGGATAATACACTTTGAAGTGAATGTTGACCCCTAGTTTGCTATGCTTCTATGGATGACAAAGGAGCTTTTTCCTAACATACCTTTGAGAATCCACTATTCATCTCCTAAAGGCAGTTATTGCATTTCAAGGAGGCAACTGCAGGAGATTAATTTTCTTCCTTTGTTAGAAGATGTTTTATTGTTGTTGTTTTCCCACCTTTTCTTGAGATATAATTGACATATAAAATTGCACAGTGTGATGACTTGTATAATTGCAAAATTATTATCACAGTAAGGTTAGTTAACACCTCACTTTCCATCACCTCACATAATTATCTTTTGTGTGTGGTGAGAACTTTTAAGATCTCTTAGCAATTTTCAAGTATATAATACAGCATTGTAAACTATCATCACTATGTTGTATGTTGCATTTTTTGAACACTTAGTCACCTTGTAACTAGAAGAGTGTGTGCTTAGATCGCAGCCACCATTTCCCCTTCTCTCCTGGCAACCACCAGTATACTCTCTATTTCTATGAGTTAAGTGTTTTTAAGAGCCCACATATGAGTGAGATCATACATCAGTATGATGTATTTGTATTTCTCTGTCTGACTTTTTTCACTTAGCCTAATGCCCATGCTTTCACAAATGGCAAGGTTTTCTTCTTTTTAATGGCTGCATAATATTCCATTGTGTATATTTGTCATATTTTCCTTACTATTCATTCAGTGAAGGACACAGGGTGTTTCCATATCTTGACCATTATAAAAAAAAATGCTGTAATGAACACAGGGGTGCATATACATTTGGGGTTTAATGTTTTTATTTCCTTACCCAGAAGTAGAATTGCTGGATTATATAGAAGTTCAGATCTGGATGCTTTTTATTTATTTTTCTTGGCTAACTTCTCTGGCTACAAATTCCAAGACTATATGGAACAGGAGTGATGAGAGTGGATACCCTTTTTTTGTTCCTCAGAGGAAAAGCTTTTCAACTTTTCTTCATTGAATATGTTAGTTGTGGCTTTGTCATATCTGGTCTTTATTATGTTGAGGTATGATCCTATAGCCAATTTGAGAGTTTTTATAATAAAAGGATGTTGAATTTTGTCAAATTCTTTTTCTGCATCTATGAGAGAGTCATATAATTTTAATAATTCATTCCATTAGTGTTTCACATTTATTGTAACACATTTATTGACTTGTATATGTTATGTTGAACCATCCTTGCATCCCAGGTGGATGATCATGGTATACAGACCTTTTAATCTGCTGTTGAATTATGTTTGCTAGTATTTTATTGAGAATTTTTACATTTATATTTATCAGGAATATTGGCCTATATTTTTGTTTTCTTGTACTGTCTTTATCTGGTGTTGATATCAGGGTAATGAAGACCTTATAAAATGAGTCTGGAAATGTTCCCGATGGAAAATATCTTGGGGAAAATATCATGGCATAACTTAGGACAGGGCAGGATACCCAAGTTCTCTTTGTTGTAACAAATACCCCAGGAAGGCTGGAGTCATAGAGGAAGGACCAGTTGAAAAAACTACTGTCAATAGAATTAACATTTAATTCAGCTTATCTTCCAGAGCACGTAGACCCCAGGCTGGGCCATAAGTAACACACATTGTCTCGTCGCTCAGAGTTCTGCCTATACATTTAGAAAAATCCGAGCTATCATATACAATGCCATACTTCTTGTCCTTCTTCTAGTCTTACACTAATAAAACTGTTGTCTCTTTCTCTTTCCTTCCAAATAACTGACCATCAGTGACATGACTGTCAACTGGACTCACCCCCCAAAAGCTGCCTTAGCCTCCTCTGGAGCAGCTTCTTGGGGCCATATGCATCACCTGACCCCTCTTCCCTCCTTCATCACCAGGTGGGGATCACAGATTTTTGTATACAACATGCATCTGACAAGGCTCTTCAGATGAATTAAAAAAAAAATAGCCACATCAATAATAATGTTTTAAAATATTCTGACCCTTTGTAGCATCAAAGTTGATGTTAGTTTTTAGGATTTCATTGGGTCTTCAGAGAGAAAAGAATCAATGACTATTGACATCCTGCAGCACAATTGGTGTTAGCGTATAGTGTGCTGTTGTATGTCTGAAAGGATTTAATTTTACTCTTTTTGAAGTGGGAAAAAAATCAGCCTTCAAGTTCTGGTTCCCACTTTTTTCAGTATTCAATAAATATCAAATATAAACTATATATGAATTTGAACACATTTGTTTACATGATTTTTTCACTTTTGCATTTATGCTAAGCAACATCCCAGAATTTCCACTCAGTGAGTTCTTTAGAATTAGCTGGTAAGACCTTGGAGTTTCAGTTCAATATTGATTTCTTGTTGAATAAATGCTATTCACACTTAGTAAAAAGGTCAATATTATTGCTAGTTAAGGAATGCCTAGGAAGCCTGTTCTGATGCTGAGAATCTGTATCCAATCTGACATAACATGTTTGCAAGACTTTGTTAATTCTGTATTTAACAGTGTTGTGAAATAAAGCCTTGCTTGTTTCCTCATCTGCAGAGGAAATGTGTAAGATAAAATGTGTAAAGATATTCATATTTTAAAATCTAACTGCTCTTACGAAGTTTAAGACATATGTATGCTTATCTTAAAAAAGTCATAAAAATGATTAAATGATGTGCAAAATAGTTGGTGGAGTTTAATAAAGGACAGTCGACTGTTTTATGTAAATGACCCACACTTGCAGAGACAATATTTGAAAAATCATCCAGTTTGCTTTCTTTGATAAGTCATTAGAGATTTTATCTGTTATCTTAGTTTTAGCAGAGGATTTAAGATCATCCTGTGCTATGGTTTTTTTTTCTCTCTCCTGAGTTATTTTTCTTAAGGTCATTCCGCAATGGAAATGAACCTACAAAGAAGGGTAAAGAAAGCATTGCTTTCTTGTAAAGACCTCAGAGAGTGGAGATTGAAAGTTGTGTTTTGGGACTAAGAATAGATTTCATATGTTCATTCTGTCCTTACTCTCTATTACCAGAGATAATTGAGAGTTGACTGGACTTAAATGAATAATGAATATACACCCAGTGCATCTTTTAATATATCTAAGAAAATGTTAGATTACTTTTAAGGAACTAACATCTCTTTGTATCTGTATTTTCTTAAATATAAGCCCACCATCGTTAGCAAATTTAGTCTGAAACAAATCAGACACCAAAGAAGTATCACAAATAAAATCAAGTGTGTGTGTGTGTTTAAGGGAAAGGAGGGAGGACAGGAGGGAGAGAATGAATAAAAGGTACATTTCTAGACTCTGGAAACATCAGAAAGTGATTCACTCTTGTTACTTTTAACCATGTTGATGAAGTATTACCTGAATGAACTGTTTCCAGATTTCTTAACCAGAATATGTTGAGGATATACACATAATTTACCCTTCTCCTAATGATGCAGGTCCATCATTATAACTATTGTACGGTGACTTTCTTAGACCATCAGTTCAGTTCATTTCAGTCGCTCAGTCATGTCCAACTTTTTGCAACCCCATGGACTGCAGCACACCAGGCTCTCTGTCCATCACTACTCCCAGAGCTTACTCAAACCATGTCCATTGTGTCACTGACACTTTTCAACAATTTCATCCTCTGTCATCACCTTCTCCTCCCACCTTCAATCTTTCCCAGCATCAGGGTCTTTTGAAATGAGTCAGTTCTTTGCGTCAGGTGGCCAAACTATTGGAACTTCAGCTTCAGCATCAGTCCTTCCAATGAATATTCAGGACTAATCTCCTTTAGGATGAACTTGTTGGATTTCCTTGCAGTCCAAGGGACTCTTAAGAATCTTCTCCAACATCACAGTTTAAAAGCATCCATTCTTCAGTGCTCATCCTTCTTTATGATCCAACTCTCACATCCATACATGACTACTGGAAAAACCATAGCTTTGACATTATATTAAACTTTGTTGGCAAAGTAATATCTCTGCTTTTTAATATGCTGTCTAGTTTGGTCATAGCTTTTCTTCCAAGGAGCAAGCATCTTTTAATTTCATGGCTGCAGTCACCATCTGCAGTGATTTTGGAGCCTCTCCCCCAAAATAAGTCTGTCACTGTTTCCATTGTTTACCCATCTATTTCCTATGAAGTGATGGGATGAGATGCCATCATCTTAGTTTTCTGAATGTTGAGTTTTAAGCCAACTTTTTCATTTTCACTCTCCTCTTTCACTTTCATCAAGAGGCTCTTTAGTTCATCTTCATCTTCTTCACATCTGAGGTTATTGATATTTCTCCTGGCAATCTTGATTCCAGCTTGTGCTTCATCCAGTCTGGCATTTCTCACAGTGTACTCTGCATAGAAGTTAAATAAGCAGGGTGACAATATACAGCCTTGACGTACCCCTTTCACAATTTGAAACCAGTCTGTTGTTCCACATCCAATTCTAACTGTTGCTTCTTGACCTTCATTCAGGTTTCTCAGGAGGCAGATAAGGTGGTCTAGTAGTCCCATTTCTTGAAGAATTTTCCAGTTTGTGGTGATCCACACAGTCAAAGGCTTTGACATAGTCAATAAAGCAGAAGTAGATATTTTTTGGAATTCTTTTGCCTTTTTGGCGATCCAGCAGATGTTGGCAATGATCTCTGGTTCCTCTGCCTTTTCTAAATCCAGCTTTAACATCTGGAAGTTCACGGTTCACATATTATTGAAGCTTGGCTTGGAGAATTTGGAGCGTTACTTGCTAGCGTGTGAGATGAGTGCAATTGTGCAGTAGTTTGAACATTCTTTGGCATTGCCTTTCTTTGGGATTGGAATGAAAACTGACCTTTTCCAGTCCTGTGGCCACTGCTGCGTTTTCCAGATTTGCTGGCATATTGAGTGGAGCACTTTCACAGCATCGTCTTTTAGGATTTGAAACAGCTCAACTGTAATTCCATCACATCCACTAGCTTTGTCCATAGTGATGCTTCCTAAGTCCCACTTGACTTAACATTCCAGGATGTCTGGCTCTAGGTGAGTGACACATCCTACTTTCCCTTTATATCAACTGAAGCCAGACAACCCAGCTTTTTTGAGTACCTCTCTCTACTTTTAATATTTTTTCAGTCAGCATTTTGCTTTTCATGCCTACAGATAGACTCTGATATTCTGTGTCTAAACCACTACACATTTCAAAGCCATATAGTCAAGTTTGTTAGAATTATATACAAAGTAAAAGTTGCTGAGAAAGAACTTAGACGTCCCTACAAGTCAAATGTGTAGTCTTTAGCCTAAGGACCTTTGATTATTTATTTACACCACTCAAAACAGTTCCTCTTTTTTTTCTTTTTTCTCCTTCCATTCTTTTCTTGATCAGTCAAAAATGGCCAACCACTGAATGCCATATAAGAAGGTATAAATTAATGATGGAATTGAGAATTTGACTAAAGATTGCTTGCATCATATGTGCATATATAAAATAATTTCCCTTGAAAAAGGTATTTCTAAATATACATGTATAGTGTATAATTGATGTATAAAGACATTTTCTATTAGGTAAAATTAGTTATGGTGGGAATGAGAATGAATGAGAGTTCCTGCTGCGTCGCATCACAGTGTGCATTTGGTGTTGTCAGTTGGATTTTGATCATTCGAATAAGTGTGCAGTCATACCTTGTTTTAGCTTACATTCCTTAATGACATGATTTGGAATATCCCTTCATATATTTGCTTGCCACCTGTGTATTTTCTTTGGTGAGATGTCTATTCAGGTTTTTTCCCATTTTTTAATCTGGTGGTTAATTTTCACATTATTCAGTTTTAAGTGTTCTTTGCATATTTTAAGTAACAAGTTTTTTTTAGACTTATCTTTTGCAAATATTTTCTTCAAGTCTGTGGCTGCACTTCTCAATTTCTTGACATTGTCTTTCACAGAGTGCAAGTTTTTCATTTCATTTACTCCCTTCATAGATCATGGTTTTGTTGTTGTATCTAAAAAGTCACCACTACATCCTAGAATATTAGGTTTGTTGCGATGTTACCTTTTAGGACTTTTCTAGTTCTGTGTTTTGCATTTAGGTCTATGGTCAGTTTTGAGAACATGATTTTTGGGAAAAATGTAAGGACTGTATCTAGATTCACACTTTTGCACGTGGATGTTCAGTTGTTCCAGCACCGGTTGGTGAAATGATTGTCTTTGATTTCTTGTATTGTTGCGGGTCAGATAACTACATTTATGTGGACCTATTTCTGAACTCTCTATTCTATCCCTCTGAGCAATTCTCTGTTCCTTTTCTAAAGCCACACTATGTTGATGGCTATAGCTTTATGGTAAGTTTTGAAGGTGGGTGGTATTTGTTCTCCAGCTTTGTTCTTCTCCTCAATATCATGTTGGGTATTTGGGGCCTTTTGCTTCTCCACATAAACTCTAGAAACAGTTCCTTAATATCTACAAATAACTTGTTGGGATTTTGATTGAGATTGTTCTGAATCTATAGATCACATTGAGAACTGACATCTTGACATTGAGTCTTCTTGTGTATCAGCATGGATTATCTCTCCAGTTATTCATTTAGTGTTTCTTTATAGTCTTTCACCAGTTTAGAATTTCCCCTCCTATACATACAGATTTTGTTAATATTTATGTAGACTTACACCTATTTTGAAAAGAATATATAGAATAGAGTATACAACAGAGCAGGGTAAAGGAGATCAGAGGTTACAGTGGATGGGGAAAGAGTCATTTTTGGTTTTATTTATTTATTTGGCTGGACCAGTTGCAGCATATGGGATCTAGTTCCCTGACAAGGGATGGAACCCTAGCCAACCCTGCCCCTGCATTGGGAGCACAGAGTCTCAGCCACTGGACCACCAGGGAAGTCCCTCATTTGCAATTTTAAATAAGTCTATCAAATGAAACCTCACTGAGAAAAAGAAATTTGAATGAAGACTTAAAGTAAATTCATCTGGTGTATTTAAGGAACAGCAAGAAGTTTGCAGAGTGGAATGAAAAGAGAGGATTCCAAAAGTTGAGGTCAAACACATAACAGAGGTTCAGATCCTGCAGGACCTCAGAAATCATTATAGGGACCATGGCTCTTGTGCTGAGTGACAGGTAGAACTACTGAAGGACTTCCAGCAAAGGCATGATATTATCTAACTTGTATTTTGAAAGGTTCAGTTTGGCTGCTGGGTTGAGAATACATAGTTAGGGGTGGATGAGTGCAGATGTGGTGGCTCAGCAGTAAAGAATCTTCCTGCAATGCAGGAGACCCAGGCTCCATCCCTGGATCAGGAAGCTCCCCTGGAGGAGGGCATGGCTACCCACTCCAGTATTCTTGTCTGGAGAATCCCATGGACAGAGGAGCCTGGCAGGCTACAGTTCATGGGGTCGCAAAGACACAACTGAAGCGACTGAGCTCACGTGGATGAGTGCAGATGAAGAGCAGAGCTGGGAGGCTATTGCAATAATACAGCAAAAGATGGTTGTAGCTCAACACAAGAGCAATTAAAGTGGAGAAAAGGTCAGAATCTGGATGTATCTTTAAGCCAGAGCCAAAGAAGAGTATCTTCTGATAGATCAGAAAATGGGGATGAGAGAAAGAGAGGGGTCAAATATGACCACCATGGATTTTGGCCAGAGGAACTGAAAGCGTTGGTGCTGCCATTGACTGAGATGGAAAGATGGCAGAAGGAATTTAGAATTCAGAAGCTCTGGGTCACACATATTTATTTTAAATTGTCTCTTTAGACAGTCATGTAGAAATGTTAAATAGATTATTTCCTATCTGAATTTAAGGAGTGAGAAAAAGAGATCTGAGGTGGAAATATAAATATGGAAAATGCCAGCACATAAATAGTACTGAAGTTTTAAGACTGGAGAGTTCACCGAAGGGTGAATCCAGAAAGAGAAAAGAGGATAAAGGACTGGGCCCTTGGGTCCTCCATAATCAAAAGGTTGGGGATAAGAATCCATGAAGGACCAGAAAAGGAGTGATGAGTAAAGTAGGAGGAAAATCAGAATACAGTGTCCTCAGATGTATAGAACAGTCTTTTGGACTCTGTGGGGGAGGGAGAGGGTGGGATGATTTGGGAGAATGGCATTGAAACATGTATAATATCATATAAGAAATGAATCCCCAGTCTAGGTTTGATGCAGGTTACAGGATGCTTGGGGCTGGTGCACTGGGATGACCCAGAGAGATGGTATGGAGAGGGAGGTAGGAGGGGGGTTCAGGATGGGGAACACATGTACACCTGTGGTGGATTTATGTTGATGTATGGCAAAACCAATACAGTATTGTAAAGTAAAATAAGATAAAATAATAATAATAATAATAAAAGAATACAGTATCCTGAAAGCCAAGTGAAGGAAAGGGTATCAGGGAAGAGGAAGTGATCACTGTGTCAAATGAGGCTGATGGAAACAAGTGAAATGAAGACTGAGATGGACCTTGGAATTTAGCAATATGGAGAGATCTTGGGCTGCCTTGTGGTTTCTGTGGATGAAAGCTTGATTAGATGTAAGGAAGATGGGACTAGAGCACTTGAATACATCAAGTATAGGTGATCCTTTAAGGGTTTTTTTCTTCAGGGAAGGTAAAAATTATTAATTAAATTAAAAGAGGCAGCAGATGGCAGAGAAGTTAAGATCAAGCTTTCTCTTTCTCTCTCTCTCTTTTCTTTTTTTTATAAGATGAAAGAATAGTTATGTATTTGGGATAATGGCCAAAAAAATAACCAGTGTGATAATATAGATGAGAGAGTAAAATTATTGATAACAAATGTGATAACATATTTTAGAGGGATTTGAAAGGCCATGTATAAAATACATATGTAAATTAACAAGTAACAAAGTAATATGTAGTCTGTAAATTCACCCTTTTGCATGTCATTCAAAATTCTGACCCATTGTACAATGATACAGGCTAGTCTTGATGTCTTATCTGATTAAAGTAACTAGTACTAGCCTATGTATTAGGTTTAACATCCTATCTAAAGTCAATTATATACCAAAGATTTGCAATAACATGAATCTCTAATTGGAGGTATGTTGGATGACTTATTTTTTTTTTAACCACTTGTTCAGTTCAGTCACTCAGTCATGTCCGACTCTTTGCGACCCTATGAACCACAGCACGCCACGCCTCCCTGTCCATCACCAACTCCCGGAGTCCACCCAAACCCATGTCCATTGATTCAGTGATGCCATCCAACCATCTCATCCTCTGTTGTCCCCTTCTCCTCCTCCCCTCAACCTTTCCCATATCAGGGTCTTTTCCAATGAGTCAGCTCTTCACATGAAGTGGACAAAGTATTCGAGTTTCAGCTTCAACAACAGTCCTTCCAATGAATACCCAGGACTAATCTCCTTTAGGATGGACTGGTTGGATCTCCTTGCAGTCCAAAGGACTCTCAAGAGTCTTCTCCAACACCACAGTTCAAAAGCATCAATTCTCTGGTGCTCAACTTTCTTTATAGTCCAACTCTCATATCCATACATGACCACTGGAAAAACCATAGCCTTGACTAGATGGAGCTTTGTTGGCAAAGTAATGTCTCTGCTTTTGAATATACTATCGAGGTTGGTCATAACTTTCCTTCTAAGGAGTAAGTGTCTTTTAATTTCATGGCTGCAATCACCAACTGCAGTGATTTTGGAACCCAGAAAAATAAAGTCAGCCACTGTTTCCCCATCTATTTGCCATGAAGTGATGGGACCTGATCCATGATCTTAGTTTTCTGAATGTTGAGCATTAAGCCAACTTTTTCACTCTCCTATTTCACTTTCATCAAGAGGCTTTTTAGTTCCTCTTCACTTTCTGCCATAAGGGTGGTGTCACCTGCATATCTGAGGTTATTGACATTTCTCCCAGCAATCTTGATTCCAGCTTGTGCTTCCTCCAGCCCAGCGTTTCTCATGATGTACTCTGCATAGAAGTTAAATAAGGATTATTATTAAACCCTGGATGGAGGTTCATGACATTGTATAGGAGACAGGAATCAAGACTATCCCCAAGAAAAATAAATGCATAAAAGCAAAATGGCTTTCTGAGGAGGCCTTACAAATAACTGTGAAAAGAAGGGAAGTGAAAAGCAAAGGGAAAAAGGAAAGATATACCAATTTGAATGCAGAGTTCCAAAGCATAGCAAGGGGAGATAAGAAAGCCTTCCTGAGAGATCAATGCAAAGAAATATAGGAAAACAATAGAATGGGAAAGACTAGAGATTTCTTCAAGAAAATTAGAGATACCAAGGGAACATTTTATGTAAAGATGGGCTCAATAAAGGACAGAAATGGTAGGGACCTAACAGAAGCAGAAGATATTAAGAATAGGTGGCAAGAATACACAGAAGAACTGTGTATTCTTCATGACCCAGATAATCACAGTGGTGTGACCACTCACCTAGATCTTCAAGATCTTCATGACCCAGATAATCACGATGGTGTGATTACTCACCTAGAGCCAGACATCCTGGAATGTGAAGTCAAGTGGGCCTTAGAAAGCATCACACAAACAAAGCTAGTGGAGGTGATGGAATTCCAGTTGAGCTATTTCAAATCCTGAAAGATGATGCTGTGAAAGTACTGTACTCAATATGCCAGCAAATTTGGAAAACACAGCAGTGGCCACAGGACTGGAAAAGGTCAGTTTTCATTCCAATCCCAAAGAAAGGCAATGCAAAAGAATGCTCAGACAACCACATAATTGCACTCATCTCACACACAAGTAAAGTAATGCTCAAATTCTCCAAGCCAGGCTTCAGGAATACGTGAACTGTGAACTTCTTGATGTTCAAGCTGGTTTTAGAAAAGGGAGATCAAATTGCCAACATCTGCTTGATCATCAAAAAAGCAAGAGAGTTCCAGAAAAACATCTATTTCTGCTTTATTGACTATGCCAAAGCCTTTGACTGTGTGGATCACAATAAACTGTGGAAAATTCTTCAAGAAATGGGGATACTAGGCCACTTGATCTGCCTCCTGAGAAATCTGTATGCAGGTCAGGAAGCAACAATTAAAACTGGACAGGGAACAACAGACTGGTTCCAAATAGGAAAAGGAGTACATCAAGGCTGTATATTGCCACCCTACATTTTTAACCACTTGAGACCTTGCTTATTACATATTTTCTTTTTCAGAGAATAAAATAAGTTGAATTAGTATTATTATCCAAAAAAAAATGCCCCAAACAGAATCATAGATCCAAGAAATGGGCAAAAATCTTCATAAAGTAAAAACAGTTCGCACCTCTTCCCTATCACCCTCAGTTAAACACATACTCACCATAAGTGACAAAGAACAGGTTCTCTCCAGAGTCCATCACCACAAAAGCAGGGGCTATTTGTAACACTTGTGAGTCAAATTGGAAATCGAAACTGAATGGTCTACAGTGAAGAATGTGCTAGCTGGGAGCAGACAGGCAGATAGATTCAGGAAGGTTCTTATTAAGCTCCCCGACAGAGAAGCAAAGTGTCTTCAGTCCAAAAATATGTTTGTCCTCAAAGTTATCTTCCCCTGGAGAAGGAAATGGCAATCCACTCCAGGATTCTTGCCTGGGAAATCCTATGGTCAGAGGACCCTGGCAGGCTATGGTCCATAGGGTGCCAGGAGTCGGACACAACTTGGCACGAGTTATCGTCTCGCTTTACCCTTGAAAACCTGTTGGATTCCAAACCTGATTCGACTGAGCCTACAGCAATATGCACTTATATAAAATGGTGACCCTTCCCCCTCTCATCTGAAATCACATTGTTTTAGTGTTTGTTACTAAATTAACCATACCCGCTGATGGTGCTAAATCTGAAAAAAGAACTCCAAATAAAACTTTGCTGGAGGACCATGCCTATGACCCATGCATCCCATGGATCCCACAGGGTAAGAGCAGAAGCTCTACCTCAGGACTTGTCACCCCCAAGTTCAGAAAAAGCCAAGAATTACCAACTCTCACCTTGTTTTTGGGCTTCCCAGGTGGCATTAGTGGTAAAGAACCTGCTTGCCAATGCAGGAGACCTAAGAGACACAGGTTCGTTCCCTGGGTCGGGAAGATCCCCTGGAGAAAGAAATGGCAGCCCACTCCAGTATTCTTGCCTGGAAAACCGCATTGACAAAGGGCCTGGTGGGCGACAGTTCACAGGGTTCCAAAGAATCAGACATGACTGTAGCAACTTAGCATGCATGCACCTTATTCTCAGCTCAGACACTCTGAAAGAGAACTTTCTCCTGGACAGAGTAGAGAGAGCATGGCATATTAAATTTCAGAGCCCAAATCCATCTTTGCAAAGGGTGGCTTTTTAGACAAGGAGCAGCATAAATACATTTAAACGCACATGTGGACTTAAATGCATGTTGATAGGATGAATCCAAGTGAATTTAATTGTAGAACACCATATGCTCCAATTATACATAAAGTCATGAAAAATCAAGGACTTAAACCATATAAATGATTAAATAAAATTGATTTTTAAAATATTTGCTCACACAAACTGCCTTTCTGTTTCTTAAGGATGTGTGCATAAAGGGTTAATATCATATATAAGGTAGATGTTTAATGGATAAATTTAAAAGCAGCTAAGAACATAGCATCCTGTGTATAACTTTCATAATTGTGCGTTTCTCCAGAGATAATGGATATCATTATCAGCAGCGCCTGTCCTAGGAAACTTGGCAAGGTTATGATTGTTTGTTACAGCTTTGGTTATATTAACATACATATTAATATTTATAAATATTTGATGTCATGTTAATTTTTCATATAAGATGATTTATGTAATGTTGCTGTGCCCTGTTAAGGGCATTTGCAATATGCTTCAAAAGGGAGCTGAATTGATGCATGTTCTTTAAGGGACTTGCCTGTATATCACTGTTCTTACAATGCATTATTCTGAACAAAAATGTTTCCAAATAAATTATGTGAATTGTGGATTTACTCCATTAACATTTTAAATAAAACATAAAGGAAAAGATCATGCTGAAACTATTTGCTGCATTTTTAAAAAGAGCTCTGTTCTCATGAAGCAGGACAAAGTTTACTGAAACACTCTTTTTCAAAAACGAAGTCAGCAAGTAAGCAATCCTTTTAAATTTTTGTTTTAAATTTTATTTAGTGTGTATAGCATGCAAACTAGGATATTTAGAAAAGGATATTAACTTGAGATGAGGAAAAATTGCAGTTCTCTTGTGTATCTTTGTCAAATTTCTTTTGCTGAAGTATATTTTATTGTGATCAAATTTGAATATTAAGGAAATTGAATAAAAATTAGGCCAGGTATGTATTATAAAGCAAATATAAGTTATTAAATGAATATTTGCTTCGGGTGAAAAAGTTAACTTGTTTTTAGAAAGTTTAAGCAGCGTTAAGCAGAAATTTAGTTTATATATATTATGGTGACTTGAAGCTAATAATATGCAGTATAAGGAATTATAGGTTCGTTTAGTAATTACAGCAGACTTTTCTAAATAGTTCGTCAGTCTGCATTACCAAATACTATTGTTATAGTGCTCTACTTTTTCATTTTGGATCAAAAGAGCCACAGAATAAAATCTGAAGAAAAACTCAAAAGCCTTGTTTTATGTGGTAATTCATTTCTCTGTTATAATAGATGTTACCTTTTACTACTTTTTTTTCTGTGTAGAAACTTTTTAGTGTAGTCCATAGTTATGCTGTTAGCAAAAGAACTATTAATAAAATTTGAGTTTTGGTGTACTTTTTTCTTTTTCAACAGTTTAAAAGATCCATTTAATTGTTCCTTTCTCCCTATTAAAAGAAACTTGAGATTCACATTTTATTTAAGGAGAAGAACTCAGTATTAATTATATTTGTCTTTCTATATATCCAAAAATGAAATATCACCCTATGGTATAACAATTAGAATTGACTCTGTAAATTTTAGAATTTTGGAAATCTTCATTTAAAGTATATCTATATAAGCCTTGAATTAAATATCTGTTCTTTCAATTTATCATCATATAATAATTGTTACTCTTTAATTCATCCCTTACACTAAATTAAGCCCTTGAAAAATTAAAAAATCAACTCAAGAAAGTAGTTTTTATTTGACATTCTAAATTTCAGTCTGCTCATTATCCACTTTCACAAAACTAACAATTAATTTGAATTTAAATGTATGACTTTTTCCCTTATATTTTCATATTCAAATTAATTCTGTCATCATGATTATTCATATTACAAAAAATTACACCAGGTCATGAGGGAGGAAAACGCCTCAATTTAAGGTTACACAGAAAGATCTGTGGCAACAAAGCATGTGGAAAAAATGAGAATAAGAGTTGCATTCCCAAGTGATAGCTAGCATTCCAAGGACTATATCACTATCAAGTCATTTTGAATTCACATAATAAATACCAAGTGAAAAAGAAAGTTGCTAAGGCAAATAGTTTTTAAAAAGCAGTAAGTAGTATATAAATTGTGTTAAGCATATATAATATGAGCTAGCACCTAAATATTGGAGAAGGCAATGGCACCCCACTCCAGTACTCTTGCCTGGAAAATCCCATGGATGGAGGAGCCTGGTAGGCTGCAGTCCATGGGGTCGCTAAGAGTCAGACATGACTGAGCGACTTCACTTTGACTTTTCACTTTTATGCATTGGAGAAGGAAATGGCAACCCACTCCACTATTCTTGCCTAGAGAATCCCAGGGATGGGGGAGCCTGATGGGCTGCCGTCTATGGGGTCGCACAGAGTCGGACACGACTCAAGTGACTTAGCAGCAGCAGCACCTAAATATGCTGAGCTTAGAATATTTATATTACAGATGTCAAAATCTACTTCTATTCCATAATGTGCAATATTAGACAAAGCAAAGGAAAATAGCACATAGGTATTTTTACATATAGACAAACATATCATCCAATTTTAACCCTTCAAAATTCTTGCTTCCTAAAGAAGTATTAAAAATTTTGAGGTATAATATTGTTTATGATCAAAAAGTTACAAAATAAAGTAACTGAAATTGTCAAATGCATCAGCAGGACCACTTCATTTGAAAGAGTATGATGTGTCACCAATCAGGGAAAACCCAGAAAATATAAAGGGGGCTCTAGGTATAAAAAGATAATCTGAAAAGGGTAATTAGAGAATGAATCCCACATAAAGAATGGTATTATACTTTATACTGCTGAAATAAGCCTTTTGACAACTGAGATTTGTAAATAAATCAGTCTTAAAGTTTTCTATGATGCACTGATTCTTTTATAGGTATAAACATGTATTAAGAAAATAGTAAATTAAGAAAAACTAAGGTAGATTCTTATTTGTATTATTTTTTAATCATCCAGCAGTGTATGCTGCCAAGTGACTGTGTTAATTTAGTTTATTTTAAAACAAAAGCAAACTACAAAGCTATAATAAGAAATTTAGATATAAAATGTAGACATCTATCTATCATCTATCTGTTAATCCATATACATAAGTAAACACACACACCAATATGCAGATATATCTGTGGGGATCTCCAAGTATACAACTCTATATTGAGTTAGCTAATAATTTTCCTGCTGTAAAGTTTCTAATCTAGTCATAATATTGCAAAGAAACAGAACCATAATCAAAATAGCTCACCACTCCAAATTAGTTCGTATTATTTTTCTAAATTTAGGCAGAGCAAATGTATGTATGCTTTATTCTTAAGTATGATTCAGAGAGAGAGAGTAGTCTATGAAATCATGATTACAAAAATAACATACAATTTAATTGAAATCTAGGATTTTATATTTGGGTCCAAGGTAAGTTATCAAGATTAAAGAATCAATGACCCTTCCAGATAAAAGTTTAACTGAATTGAAATACTAACCTGAAAAGCAGTTTGTCTAGATAAACATAATTCCACTAGTGGATTTTCACCAAAATTTGATATCAGAAAAAGATAATTATAGAAAATCAACACTAGTAAGATGAAATGGATCAAACTCATACACATACAAATCACATTTCTTTTTACAACTGATTGATCCTCAGTCACCAGGCTTTTGTGTTCATGAGATTCTCCAGGCAAGAGTACTGGAGTGGGTTGCCATTTCCGTCTCCAGGGGATCTTCGCAACTCAGGGGTTGAACCCAGGTCACCTGTGTTGCGGGCAGATTCTTTACCAACTGAGCTACGAGGGTGTTAACAGTCACCAAACTGTTCCACCATGGGTTTGAGTAGCAGCGTAATAAGTTAAGGCTTTACATCAACCACCTCAGAGGGCACTTTTTGAGAAATCTACTTCCCCCATCTGAAACAATCAACTTGGTCAATTTGCACATTTTCTTCACTATTTAGAAGTAGTAGTTATTGAATAGGTTCAATATAATGTATCACTCCAACAAAAGAGAACTCCTTTAGCAATCCTGTATACCATTCTTTCATCTTTGGATCTGTGTAGATGGTATTAAATAAATGTTTAAAATTAAGATAAAGTTAGAAGGCTTACAATATCACTCCAGAGAAACGATCACGTTAAGCCTAGGAATAAAACACTTCATAATTCATTTTGGTTTTTACTATATAAGTTGAATTGTAAGAACAATGATTGGTTAGATAGATGAAAGATATTAATTATAAACTCTATGGAAAACTTCAGAATTTTTAGGTGCTATCTCATTTGATTCTCACAATATTATTATTGGGACATAATAATATATAATGCAAAGATTTTCTGTTCCTTCTTGTGTGGAATTTAACCCAAAGGATGAAATGAAATTGTTACTTGACAAGCGGTTCAGTGTGTTGGCGATAACAGGGCTCTTTAGTGTATGAGGTGTATTCTTGGGCAAGACCATCTTTATAAACTAGCTAATTCTTTCAATAGCTCCCTATGACATAAACTGTTTTGACATAAATGTAAAATCTAAAGGTGGTGGGAATTGGTGGCAAAAAAAACATGTTTCCTGTAACTTAACACTCAACATATGGCCTGTCCATACATGTGAAATTAATGCACCCAGTACAGTCAACCATATAAGAGTTTATCGGTCATTATAGAGCACAACAAAATATGTTTTATCTGTACTAATATGCATATATTGTAAAGGTAACCTAAATTAATAAAGTGAGATCAGGCCAAGTTCACTTTTTTTATTTATGAATATGAGTCTGTTCTTTTATTAAGTCCTTTCTAAAATAACTCTTCCATCATAATATAGCATATCCATGAAGAAGCAAAGGTAAAGGGTTTATTTTTCTACCCCAGTTTCTGTTATTTATTTTAAATTCTGTCTTTGGGAAGAGTTATGGGTAATAATTTAGGGTTGACCTGTCACTGCATGATTAAGTATAAAAAAAACCATTCAAAAATCCCAAGAGTGAAAAGTTACAGGACACACGAAGAGTCGATAAGGATGTGTGCTTCTTCCTTCCACTGTGATCTACTGCTATTCAGAACAATTGATTAGACAGGTTCGTTATTGTTTTGCAACCACACATAAACCATTGTTATCCACATTTACTCCCCAAGGTGTTCTCATGGACAAGTTTCCAATGATTCATAATTTTAAGTAGCACCAAGCTTACAATTTGCCTGGTTTAACTTTCCTGGTCCTCTAAAAAGAATTACCAACTTCTACAAGCTGAAGGCCGTTGGAACAGTTACAGCCTTCCTGGAAATTTTTCATCAGAGTCACAAATGTTTATCATTCAAAATGTTTATTATATCTAAACCTTAGACTAGTGACTTAACTCTACCCTGCAGAGATTATTTATTGAAAAGAGAATCATCATTCTGGAAATGAAATCTTCTGCAAGTGTAACCTTAAGCCATCTTTTTTTTAATATTTCTTTTTATTTATTTATTTGGCTGTGCCAGGTCTTGGTTTCAACACAAGAACACAAGGGATCTTTAGTTGTGGCATGTGGGATCTAGTTCCTTGACCAGGGATCGAACCCAGGCTCCATGCATTGGAGCATGGAGGCTTAGCTACTGGACCATCAAGGATGTTCCTTAAGCCATTATTTTAATAGAGTAATATGTGCCAATGGTCCTAGTAACTTTAACTCAGATAAAGGAATGACATTATAAAATATGTTATATTGGAGGCAATTTTTATTGTAAATCTTTTTATACATAAGGATAGATGAATAACTTTATTTTGGAACAGGACTTAGAAAGTCTTGTCAAGTTCATTTTTTTCACATCATAAAGTAGTTAACTTTTTGCAAAAAACAGAATAAAGAAACAGAAAGAGGTGTTTTCTTTGTGGCATTCTCATTCGGGTTGTCTCTCTTTTAAGAGACATTTCTTTCACTAAGCTTGACTTTGTATTTTTGTGTGTACATGATTTTGTCTGTGTGTATATAAGCTAAACTAGTTTATGGTTCTATTCCTTCTGTTTCTAGTAAGGAGGAAATATGTGTCATCACTAAGTGTTCGGGCTTTGGAATCAGAGTTATCAATCCTGGCTCTTCCACTTACCTTGGATAAATGACTTACTTTTCAGTGAATTCATCTTTAAAATAGGAGAAATAACAGTAATTATTCTTGAAGTCGTTAATGATGATTTTAGGAGATAATGCGTGTTAGGTACATTATCTGCAAGAAAGAAGTTATGTAGGCAAGGTGAAGAGGGTGGGGGAGAAGTAAGGGGTAGGAGGAGGGGCTGAATTTGAGCCAGGTATACTCAATTTGAGCCAGCTAGTAGTTAAAACAGTATAAAAACAGTTATTTGAATGTTTCCCCCACTATTCACAAAAAGGACTTTAAATATGAAAGGTAAGAAAAAACAAGATCACATCCTTACGTATAACAGTAGTACTTTGTTGAAAGTCACATCCCTCAGAGACAAGTAATTGCAAAAGAAGGAAGTGATGGTAGGGTAAAGAGAATGATTTATGTTAAAAATTTAAGGGCTTTTGACTTGAGTGCTACTTCTGAAAAACCATTATCCTGGAAATAGCCTGAGATGCTGATCTGTAAAATGCCTGGTTCCAAAGACAGCTCATAATTTTTTTGATATATTTACTCTTGATTTCTGTTAAAAGTATACATGTTGAATGAGTCCCATTCCATCTCACACAAAGAATTCTTTAATTTTTGATAATAAATTGAACTAATACATATTTAAAATTTCATTCAAACTCTATATAATTTTAGAATCATACATGTATTTTCAAACAATGTGTTCAGCCAAAATTTGTACTTAGTAATCCAACCATTAACATACATAGAAAACATTAACTTACCATTTACTGACTTTACTACTCTTAAAAAATGATTCAAAATCCAACTTTGATGTGTTACTGAATTTTCCGCTGGAATTTCTTCAGACATTCTCACCTTCTTCATTTTGTGAATTTGGGTTTGTTCCTTAAACAGGAATGTGTCATTTTTGAAACGACTTCCACTAGATTTACTTGCAATAACTTCTCTTGAGGAGTGAAGTCTCTCAGTTGTGTCCAAATCTTCCGGACCCCATGGACTGTAAGCCTGCCGCACTCCTCTGTCCATAGGATTTTCCAGGCAAGAATACTGGTTACCATTTCCTTCTCCTCTCTTGAATAGGCTAATGATAAAAACTGAAATACCTAGCTGCGTTATCTAAAGTATTTAGCCCAGGGCTACACTTTTCAGACATCCCTGCGCACCGGAATGCTCTGGAAGTCTTGTTAAAAATGCTAATTTATTTGTTCCATCCTTGGAGATTCTGATTCCATAGAGCTAAGACAGGGCTCAGGAATGTACAATTTATTAAGAACTCCCAGGTGATTCTGATATACATAGTCTAGAGGTCACAATCAGAAAAACATTGGTCTAGGACTACTACCAATTTTGTCAGCCTGTTTAGTATCAAGATAATCATCAAATTTTAATATGGAACCTCTTTATTATCAAAGTCTTTGAAATACTGTAAAGGTTGATTTCTTTTTTAAAAGAATTTTATTGAAGTATAGTTGATGTGCAATGTTGTATCAGTTTCTTTTATATAGCAAAGTGACCAATATATGTATCTTTTTCATGTTATTTTCCATTATGGTTTAATCACAAGATGTTGAATATAGTTGTCTCTTCCTCCCAGCATCCTCCAAGTTTATCTTCAGTTTAAGGTCATTGTTCCTTCCCTTTCCCCTAACTCAGATTCTCCCTCTGCCAATTTCCTCTCTCTTTATAGACTGTTAGTATTCTCATGGCCTACTTTTTCTCCTCCTAGATATCTTATCCAAGGATAAAGGAAAGGAAAGGCACATCTTGGTCTTTCATAGATTTGGGGGATAAAAGTGCTGGATTTGGAGGCGAGGGCTAGCAAAGAAGTGACCAGTAGACAGGACATTTACTCTGCCCAGGCCAGATTCTTCTTTCTCCCAATCTTCTCTAGAAATGCCAGGCTTCTTCCATTTTCTCCTAAAACCCATCAGAACTCAGAGCTCCATCTTCATCAGAGAAATGAAAACTCAGATCACATAGCCTGTCAGAAGTTGCTTGATTCCAACCTGAGCCCTTTAGTCTTTTCATGGCCTTCCTTTACCACTCTCCTCTCTTAGGAATTTACTATTATCCAGAGCAAACCAGGCTCTGCGGTCCTCATGCTGAAGTGAGGCAAAGTGCACAAGAGTTTCAGTCAAGAGAATACCTAAGATGTTAGAAATACCTTTCCATGTCCCACTTGGGCAGCTTGTACTCTGAGAGTAGCACTGTTGAAAACAAACTATTCCACAGCCCATGAAGATGATGGCCGAGGCTCTCAGAACAAGCTCATGTGACTGTGATTGAATTTACCTCTGAAATCCAGATTTATGAATGATCCAGTTTCAGAGAGAAGTCAACTGGAATCAAACGCAGGCTTGGAGTGAAAATACAGAGTAAAAGATCAAAATCCCTATGGCTTTGAAATTTTCTAAAGTCTTGAGGAAGTCAGTTTTCTCACCATCTCCATTTCAGATGGGTGCAATAGTCCTGTGATGTGCCTGGCTATTTTGAGGAAATAGTATATGAGCATGAATTAGAACCTGAATGGCATGCATATGTTGATCGCACGGTCTTGTTGATGTGAATAGCTCTTCTGGCATTTGCAGACAAAATTTTGACTTCTTCTAAAATCAGCCTCACACACACCACACACACTTGTGGGCAAGATGTGAAATCCCCCCTCTGCTTCCCTGTCTTTAGTTGATATTTCACAGACAAGAAGTTTTCTGTGACTGAACCCTAAATGATCTGTTAATGATTTGGGATTTTAAACAGTTCACTCTGAAACCTGGTTCTTGTAATCAAGTTTGACATGAAAATAGTACTGTCATTAAACTCAAGGAAATACCATCGTTTAATGCTTAATCACATTAAATTTAAGATAATTTGTATGTCATGAAGTGCTATTTTGGAAACATGAATTTGAACTTCAGTACTCAACAGACCATGTATCTACACAGACGTTAGACTCAGAGAAGTTGGTATATTAAAAAAAACCTAATTATTAATTATATTTCAACACTTTAGAGGATACACACATGTAACTAAACTGCCAGTGATGACAAACATACCATGATTAATTTCTTATAGAAACACTGTTTCTTTCAAGGGGAAAACTCTTACCCTTTCACCTGTCTCATGAGTTCCTAGGAATATTCCTAGTCTCCAATATGAACAGCATTATTGTTGTTTATTGTTTTTTCCCCAAGCAGTTCTGATTGTTTATCCTACACGTTTTTGTGTGTAGATATTGTCTGGGTGGTGGAGGGGTAGGCATTAAGCTGGACTTCTTACAGGGTCAGTTTATAGAGTAAATTCTGAAAGGGCTGAGCAGAAGATTTACATTTTTAAGCTACATCATTCAAATTATATGGTGAGTAATACATATGTAAAGGATATTAACATGTACCTAACATGTCACCCACACGGGAGTTTTAGTCCTTTTTAGTAAAGAAAATTCCATTTACTTGACACAACTGATTTTGTCTGACTGCTGCAACCTATCATGATACCTTGAGCAAAACCACTGATGTCATTCAATAAGGAATTAAAATCTGTTATTAAAGAGAACCCCATTATAACATTATAACAATCTACAATTCAAATGAGAACACTGTTTCAACATAAAATGAAAAATCTGAACGAGGCTAAAGTATTTTCTAAATCAGAAAGAGCTTAGACTTCACTCCTCAGGTTTCTTAAATATGCTTCCAAGTACCCACTCAAAATTGTAGGATACATCTCTGTCTTCCCAGCCTCCAGATTCATACTTCTCATAATGCAGAGAAAGATCTTCCAAGAGGATCACCTCCCCCAGTGTTGCAAGGCTGTGTTAAACTCCATCCAACTTCTCAGCTCATTCTTATGCTTCTCCAATTTTACTGGATATGATCTTTTTATTGGGGTTCAGGGAAGCATGGCTAATGGCATCAGCAAGCTTTGTAATTTCTCACTGCCAGTTTTCTACACAACTTACACTTTTTGTCAGTCAAACTGCACCAAATTGCTCCAACAATTAATCTTAAAGCGCAGAAGTAGGGGGACTTTTAAATGGACCCCTTCTTGGGACTTTGTGTTTAAAAACAGAGAAGTTCCCATGGGTGACGGGGGTAAGTTAGCTTGTCCAGGCTCTGCCTTTGCTTCACTCTTGGCTCCCGCTCCCCGCCCCCCCCCCACCCAAAAAGAATGAATTACATTTCTCTTCTTGTCCTTTAAATGAATAGCATAGTTTGGGTGAAATTATCGGGCAATTGCATGCCTTTTATGCAGATAATGCTATTTGATGAAAGCGGTGTTTTGATCTGCTAAGGATAATACAGATCCAGGGTTGGATTCATTGGTAAGAGTAAAGCTGTCTTCTGTGATAACTTCATCTCAGCATGAGGTCAGACGGGGGAAAACTGGGATGGGGGATTAAAAAATGACACAGTCGGAGCAGAATTCAGTTCCCTGCTGCGCCCCTCGCTGCACACTATAGCTTATGTTTCTGATCTGTTATGGTATTGTCTGCCTTTCTCTCTCCGAGCAGAAAGAGATTGCTTAAAACTTTTCTTTTTTCAGCTACAGGGATTAGTTCTGTGCAGCTTTTTTAATTAAAGAAACGGTATCTTTTCAAGGCAATTTAAAGCAGTTAGGGAAAGACCATCAACATCTATAACTTGGTACTATTATCTGTGACAAAGTGGAAGCTGCAAATTTGATATTCAGGAGGAGGCAAGGGGAAGCCTTAGAGTTCTGCTGTGTTTTTAACCTTCCGCGATGGCTCAGATCCCTAAAGGAAGACTAGTAAATAAATTATTTTGTAAAAGTCCTGAATCTGTTTCCGTAAGAAGTAACTTCCAGCCGCTTTGCTTTTTAGCTTAGCTGAGCTTGCTTAATTAAATCTCCCCGATGAGAGCGAAGTGCACTTGAAAAGAGGTAAGAGGAAATAGATTTGCCTCTATATCCTTTTCTTTACCCAGAGATCATTTTTAAACATTTCCATTCGCCTGCAAGTGATAACAGTAGAAAATGTCTGCTTAATATGGGTAATTTGCATTTAAACAGTGCAAAGTACAACATTATGGCACTTTATCACCATGAACCTTTGCATTTGTGATAAGCGGTCATCATCTTTATTAATCTGAGGGGAGCATGGATTGAATCTCTCTTCAAGTGATGATGAATTTGTCAAGACATATACATTTGAGTAGAATTTATAGCTCAATTTAACCCACGGTAATGTTGAAAATCCTCAAATGTTTCAAATAAGGCCCGTATGGTTATCAGTTTACAAAGCATACAGGATCTCTGCTTCAGTTGCAACATACACATCTCCAACTAAATTCCATGCCAGATCAATTAGAAACACTCCCCCTGAGAAGACAGGAACAAACAGAGATTGTTTCCCCAATACCAGCTGAACCCTTGTCTTGAAGAAATGAGAAGCAGTAATCTCAGGCTCCTCACTTCTTACCAGTAAAAATCCAAAGGAAATTCAGAAGACAATAAAGGTTTCTTACATCGTGCCACGTTTGATAGAAAATTCTTAAGAGCATCTGCATATAATAGGTTCTCACCACGTTGTTCCTCACATTTCAATAAATGCTGCATCTTACTGAAAAAGAAGAAAATCAAATTGGCCTCTGCCTTTCCTATTATTTTTGTCTTTACTACTGCTTATGTTTCTGAGCTAAGTCCATTAAGCCCAGAGCTAAATTCATGTGGCTTGCTCTCACGACTCAAATGGTTAAACCACGCGCCATTACGAAACAGATAGGCAGGAAAATAGACAATCATACCTAACAAATATATTTTCAAAGTCAATGTTTTATTGGACATATTTTTTTTTAAAGAAAGTCAGGATGACTGAATACAAGGAACATATTTTAACCATGTGCTCACTCATTCATTCAACAACCATTTCTTAAGCATCTTCCACATGACAGTGCTTTGTGCTGGAACCCGTGGGTTTAAAGAGGAATAAAGCCCATGACTGATGCTCCAGGAGCTCTCCACTACTGGGAAAGACCCTTAGCAAAGGACAGGGCCATCACTTATAACACACAGAAAATACCGAGGAAGATCATTAACTGATGTTTTCAACTTTCATAAGTAGAAGGCGAGCTGAGAGTGCAGGACATTCTAGAGTAGAAAGTCGGCAAAGGGAGGAGAGGGGAGGACACTCCTGAAAAATGAGATTTCCAATGAATCTTATACTGAAAATGAGATTTCCAATGAATCTTATACTGAATTATAACCATGTGATTCCTAATTTTTTTGGTAACCTATGATAAAGTAAAAGTGAAAGTCGCTCAGTCGTGTCTGACTCTTTGCAACCCCATGGAACTCTCCAAGCCAGAATACTGGAATGGGTGGCCTATTGCTTCTCCAGAGGATCTTCCCAACTCAGGAACCAAACCAGGGTCTCCTACATTGCAGGTAGATTCTTGACCAGCTGAGCTACCAGGGAAGCCCTTTTTAACCTATGCTTACAAGTTAACTCACAGACTGGATTCTGAAATAGCTAACCAACATTGTATCATGAACAAAATTATCCTGTGTCACTAATTTGTGATAAATCTTGCTAGAGCCTACCTTAAATACCCTATATTAAGTTATAGGGTATTTACTAAGTTATTTATTAAGTTATAATACCCTATATTAACTTATACCAGAATACACTATATACTATATGTATACCTTAAATTCAGTACGTAATAAAAAGTTTATAGAAAACATGACAAACTTTACAAGGCCCTCCAGGATAACTATTCATGATAAAGGACACATCTTTTAGCGTGGAATGATGTGCATGCTTAGTCACTCAGTTGTGTCCGACTCTGTGACCCCATGAACTGTAGCCCACCAGGCTCCTCTGTCCGTGGGATTCTCCAGGCAAGAATACTGGAGTGGGTTGCCATGCCCTCCTCCAGGGGATCTTTCTGACCAGGCATTGAACCGGGGTCTCCTGTGCTGCAGGCGGATTCTTTACCATCTGAGCTACCAGGGAAGCCTATGGAACAATGTAGCAGGTTCTAAACCCATATATGGAGTTAACTCAAAATGTGAAAAGATGCCTCTGTGTTCCAAGTCAGCAGTTGGGTTACGTTCCACAGTTGCGTTCCGAAGGTCTGAGGTACTTGCAGGCTTGGTTTATGCAAAGGAACAGAAAGTAATGTCCCAGAAAAACAGGGTCCCATTTAAAGGTTGGTTTGTCTGATCACCAGGTCATTCAGTGGCTCTAAAAGGCTTGTGCCTTAAGAGAGCCCTATCTTGCTTAAATGAAAGGTAATGAGCATATTTTCCACTACAAACAGTCATTTAATTTTACGATTTTGTCAGTGATCAAGTCAGAGTATTTGTGCTGTGGTTTCCCTCAACCCAACAATCAAGGGAAATAGGTCACTTATTTTTGCAAAGGGGGGAAACAGAACGCCTGATGAGAACATTCGCACTCCCTGACACTGTGTGCAAGTCCAGTCTTAGCGATGTAGATTGTTCCAGGTTAATCGCTTGCTACTTGCAAAGTGATTTGTTTTCCTCAATGACTAGTAGCCCCAGTCTCTGTTTCAAGGGACTCATCACTTATTTGTTCTCAGTTGAGACATGTGAGGTGTGTTAGTCACTCAGTTGTGTCCGACTCTTGGGACCCCATCGACTGTAGCCCACAAGTCTCCTCTGTCCATGACATTCTCAGGCAAGAATACGGGAGTGGGTTGTCATTTCCTCCTTCAAGGGATCTTCCCGATCCAGGGATGGAAGCTGGGTCTCCTGCACTGCAGGCGGATTCTGTACCATCTGAGCCACCAGGGGAAGCCCCAGTTGAGACCTAACCTCCTTCCTATGCATTATTGGCTTTCCTGATCTTTTCAAAGGAGGAGCTGGGAGGTCAGGTGAATTTCTTCCCCTTCTCATCATCCTTTGGAGTCTGATCAGTAAGAAAGAATGCAGCCCAGGCAACTCCCCCATCTGAGTGCCCGGATCAGGCCTCTTCAGCCTCGGCTCCTTAGAGCAGGTGTAGTAAGTCCACAGAATACTCCAAAGTCCAGTGGTGTTGACAAGCCTCGGTGGAGAGCCTCCTACCTGCCTGTCCAGCGCTCTCCTTCTGCACGCCTGAAAGCCCCCCTGTCAAAGGAGGAAGTGGCTGTGGGGGGACCGTCTGCTCCTCACGGGAGGGAGGCAAGAACAGCTGCCACCCAGGCCCTACGCTCCAGGCTGGAGCTTTAGGACAGAAGGAGAAACCTAACAGCCTCCCTCCCGGGAAGGCTCTGTGAAGCTTATTATGATGGACAAGCATCACCTTCAGGCGGGAAGTGGTTGGAGCCTCAGAGCAGGTGCTGGCGGCCTTGCCTCAGCAGAGGGGCAAGAGATGCACCCCCCCCACCACCGCACACACCCCACCCCATCCCAGAGCCCAGGACACGGTCAGACCCTTCCCAACAGAAAAATGAGCTGGAGGGTCTGCCCACTGGCTTCCTCCCTCAGCTCTTTACAGAAGTTTGCAAGGGCTAAAGGCCTGCATTTCCAGGGGAGACAGTAGGGGGTACCAGGAGGGGAGCGTGGCAGCATTTTTTTTCCGGAGAGCTGCGTATCAGTGTGACAAGGGGGCCCCAAGGGAGGGCGATGCCGCCAGCTCCCTCGCATTATCCCCCCCGCACGACCGGCTGCATTAACCCGGCAAAGTCACCCGCAGCAGCCCGCCAGACATCGCAGTGAGGTCCAGAGGTTTGCAAAACAGACAGCGCCGTCTTGCATTTCTCCTTCTTGCTCGCTAGAGTTTTTATTGCAGCTGAGGGCACCGCTTGAGCAGGGGCCCCGTCCTGGCCCTCCCCCGACAACCGCTCAGTGAGGCAAAACGCCTGATGGTCACGTAGCAAGCTGCCTGCTTTCCAGGGATTCATTTGGAGGAGAAAGCGTGCGCTAGACTTTGGCACCGCACACCACCAGCTTTTCCTAAGGGCCTCAAACGATGGAAATTCTTTGTTAGGGAGGGAAAAATAAAGGAAGAAAAGGCGAAGCCCGAAACCTAACATAACACGCTGGATTGCAGGCTGCGCTTCCTCAGGCTTGAGTTCGTTGCTCAAGACACCTGCTTGCTTTGTCCACCAGCGACTCCTGGCAGAGAGTGCAAGGGGCCCGTATTAATGAGTTCTAGAGTCTTCTCTCTGCATCCAATTAGTGTGAATGTTCAGCATCACCTACTGAAAAACTTTGAATATCCTGTGTCAGGGAGCTGGACTCCAGTCAGGCTCCAAGATTTATTACCATTTCTAAATTTTATGAGTTCTATTGTTTCCTACGCTTATTACCAGCATTAGCTCTAATGAGGGTTCTGGGGGCGGGGGGAAGAGCTGAAAAGGAGAAACACTCACCCCAGCTCCCACCTGTTGTACCAGTAATTTAGCTCTTCTAACCCCTTTGGGATGGGTCCAAGTGTCTTTTCCATGTCTGTGTCTGTTCTGTGTGTGTGTGTGTGTGTGTGTGTGTGTGTGTGTATGTGTGTTCCCAGATAACAAGGCATGAAAGAACCAGGGCAGGGTGTTAACCTGGATACCCTAGGAAAGTTTTGAACACTTAATATGTTTTCGTGGAAACTGGTCTACAAGCAGTGATTTATGAATCACCTTTCCAGTTTCCTTCTGATCTTGTCAGGGATGCAAATTTTATGTTTGTGTGGTTGTCAGTCACATCTCCAGTGTACCTTCCTAAGTGACAAGTTTTCTTAAGAAAGAATGGCGAAATGAAGGGAGGCTAGTAATCTGCTCCCACCGTCTCGTTGCTGTTTTGTTTTTTCAAATGTGAAATACACGTGGCAGGAAGGAGGCTGATCCACCCCCAGGGCGACTATAGATTCTTCCTTCAAAGATGTGTTTGTGGTGCTTAGCATCACTGGTGCCCCAGGAGGCCCGGGAGCCGGTCCTGCTGCTCAAGTATGATTGCTACTTCTTAACGCAATGCGTGGCAGTGCGCTTTGTCACTTAGCAACTTCGGGAACTCAGACTGGGGGACTCGATACTCTAATTCAAGTTCATATATTCTTCTTGTCATTTCGATCCCCAGACTTTGGCAAAACTCTATCCTAAAGGTTCAAGCTTTTCTCCGAGGGCTTAGTTTGTGTCTGATTCTGCACCTGCTTACAAACGGAAGTATGTTTCCTCCGGCCCAAATAGGGTTAGATGCAGGTCTGTGGAATTCTGTTCTGAAGTTGAGCGCGGAGGTGGAAGGAGAAAGCTCCGCAGCCCCTCTGCCACGTTTCCAAGAACACGTCTGGGTGGCGCGGGACACTACTCCTCAGCAGCCCCTCGCCCCCCACCCCCAATACGCTAGGGCGCCCCAAGAGGAGCCAAGCGCGCTCCTGTCCTCCTGGAGCGAACACGTCCAGATTGAGCCACCGCTGGTCTCGGAACCGAAAGGTGCCCGCCGGTTCTCGGGGCCGAAGAGCCTGCGGTCTGCTCTGCTAAGGTCTTGGGCTGGCTGTTCCAAAACTCCGGAGCAGACTGAACTTAAAGCTACCCCGGGAGGGAGCCCTGTCTTCCTGCTAGGGTGGGCTGGGGTGGAGAAGCCCGGAGTTTCCCGGGGAACTTGAGTGAGTAAAAAGTGACAGTGCCTAGTGCACAGCCATAAACTTTTTTATTTCTTCCCAGAGCAAGCATCGTCTAGGCAGGGGTGGCCTTCGGTTGCTAATTTGAGGGGAGAACAGGGAGGAGGGGGAAAGAGAGAGAATGACTGCGGAGTGTGCAGCCTCTGGGACTCCAGAATCCTGTCCGGACCCGGGCGCGTTTGCTGCAGTCCTGGAGCTGAAACCCCAGGGCGGACACTTGTTCTTCGGCAGCGCAGCGTCGGGTTTGCTGATGAAGCCTGAGTTTAGACTCAGACTTTCCCTGTCCGAAGGTCATTTACACTTCTCAGCCTCAGACGAGAGGTCACTCTGGAAGGGAAGGCGCGGGTCATTTTCAGAGGCTCTGTGAAGGACGGGCCGCCTACCGGGGGGTGGAAATCCTTAATTACACCCTTCTGCCTCGAAATCTATCTTCCCGGCAGTGTCTTGCACTCCCACCTCCTCGGGTGACTCAGCTGACCTGAAATGCCCACCCTACGGAAGATCAAGAAAAGTAGTTTTGGAAGAAGGTTAGAGGTTTGATTACACAGAGAAGCGTTTACACTTAGGTCCAAAGCAATTACCGCCCCCTCCCCCTGCTCCTCCTCCGGGCCCCTCGAGGAGGACAGAACCCCCTCCCCTCCCCACGTGCCTACCCCAAGCAGTTTGCTGGCGCGTGTGAATTTCAGTGGGCGCTGTTTAAGTTCGTTAGTGTTTGCAATCAGCGGCCGGCAGACCCCTCGTCGGAGCCGCAGAGCCGGCCAGAGCCATTCATCAGCGTGAAGTGTTATTCATGGATGACCCCTAAATCGCGGCCAGGGTAGTAGATGCCCTGATTGGTCGCAGCACGGGAGCCTCGGTGCTTTCCCGAACCCGACGAGGCAGGGAGGAGGGCGGGAGGAAGGGAGGGGCGGCGAACGTGGTTCAGTCCGGCAAATCCCATTTGACAGAAAAAGGCAGAAAAGGGGGAATCTCTCTTTCCGAATAAAGGAGGAGAAGAAATAAAGTACCTGTCATCTTGACAAGTGGCGGCGCGGAGGAGTCCGGGATTATAAATGATCGCGGCCGGTCCAGCTCGCCCCGCGATTGGGCTCTCCCGCGAATCCGCACGGGGGAAGCGCATGGTAGGCTCCTCGGTTCGGCTCTTGCACTCTCTCGCGCGTACACACACACACACACACACACACACGGACACGTGTACGCGCCTGGGGCCCGGGCACTCTCGGCCCGGCGCGTCTCCCACGTCACCCCGTTCGGGTCCC
>SJXQ01008320.1:53584-256416 GCA_006408695.1 Aepyceros melampus | reverse complement strand
CGCGCTGGGTGGCGCCGCCAAGTTGGCCAGCCCCGGGGGCCCCGGAGCATCTCGGCGGCGGGCAGGCTCTCCCCGGGGCTGGCCTCCCGGGTCCGGCCTCCCCGTGCCCGCCCCTCCCCTCGCGCCTGACACCTCGGGCTGTCAGCTCAGGTGGGAACTTCGCGGGTTGCCTCTCGCCCGAGGATCTGGGCGCCGCGCCCCCCTGGATCGGGGAGCCCCGGGCTGCCTGATTCCCCGGGAAGGGCAGCTGGGCCGGGGCGCTCGGTGGGGGCAGGGAGCCCTGCCCTGCTCTGGTTGGGGTGATCCCCAGTTTCGTGGTGCAGCCCCGGGTCCTCTGTCTGAGTAGGAAGGAGTCTCGCAAGATCTTGTGGGGCTTCCAGCGAGTGAGGAGCCTGGGATGTCACCCCTCTTCCGGGGAAGTGGAAAATTGGCTTCTCCAACTCTCGGGGAGCCAAGTTGGGAAGGACTGGAGGCAGAAAGGGGCTGGGGTCGTGTAGGGAATGGTGGGTCTTGACTGCAACTTGAGCTCTTTGAAACTCCGGATGAGGCTGCAGGCAAACAAGCAAATATCCCGAACCAGGCATAACGGGCACAGATTTCTGAGTCTGCAACTTGGTCTCAAGACTGTATCGTGTTTTACAACAGAGTGAAATATTTTTACAGCAGCTTCAACTATCTTAGATGGAGGTGGGTTCGTGTTCGTCCGATCTCTGCTGGACCCCTTATGCAGTTTGAATTCCGTGACTGCCTCATCTCTAAGGTGGTTGCAGTGCTAACCTGCTATTAATTCTTATTGCGGAGGAAGGGTGAGGAGTAATTTTACCCTGTTATCCAGCAAATACTTTTTTGTTTACTGAAGTCATTGTAATTTAAAGCTAGAAGAAAGTTTCCGGGGGACTTTGGGATAAGTGCAGTGGAAGTGAGGAGGGAGCGCTGTCCAAACACTTTTACAGGGCCCCAGACAGCCGAGATACCGAGGACAGGACTGTCTCTTCATAATACTCTATTTCTTATCTTGTGACATGTATTTGTCAAACATTTGCAGGCTCTGGCAGAATCCACTGGGTGGTCTTTTCACTCGAAATAGAAATATGTTCAGGCATTACCTTTCCCTTCTGTTGTCAAAAGGAAAAAAAAAAAGACAGGACTGGCATCTTTCGAGAGCTTGGAAGAGTATCCCAAAAGATGGTATTGCAACCGAGCAGAACTTGGTGATTTGATTTCTTTGGGGAGTTTGTTTAAAATACCATGCACACACACACACACCCCCACCGCCCAGTTGCCTACCTGGAGAAGTACTTGTAGTCTTTTTAGTGTATTAGGAACAGAGTTTAGAATTAAGACTGTGTAATTAAAATTCATGATAGATTTTCATATTTCAGTTGAAACAAAAGATTTCACAAATATGCCAACAGTCTTGCTTTGTGCATTCCTTAATACATTCTTAATCATCTAAAACTTTTAGCTTATATTTCTTAGTATATGAAATTCTTGGAAGAGCCTTGAAACTTTCGATTTGTGATTGTAAATGCAGAGCAAATATTTAATTCTTGCTCTAAGAGTGAGAGGTTAGTTCAGTAATAAGACTTGCTAATCTCACTTTGAAATGTCACCGCATTCACAAATTATTCCTAAATTCTTTAAGGGGGGGTGGGGTTATAATGAGTTAGTTATTCTATTGTGCATTTCATGATTACATGTATCTCTCTCTGCTGTTGCATTTTTCTTAACCATCTTTTCTCTTTCCTTACGTGAATTTCAGTGTTCCTCTTACTCCAAGGTACTATTTTTTGTTAGGTGTAAGTATTTTTAATTTTTAAACAATGTATTTTGAGGGAAAGTAGTTTCTTTGAGTAAGACATTTATTATACACACTACACAATTTTAATGAAAAATGAACTTATATACTAATATCTGTAGTAGTGCTCATATATTTGGAAAATCTGTTAGCATTCTGTGCCAAGAGCATCAGTGTTAGCAGCCCATAGATAGTGAACATCGACCCTAATGAGGACTGCTTGGTTATCTGAGATAACCCAGACGATTTATAGTAGAATTCTGACTACTTATTTTTTGAAATTGAATCATTCTACATGGTTGTGTTTATTTTCTAGAAAGACACGTTTTAGGTAAATTATAGAGGCTTTTCTTACTGTGATCTTAGAGGCGTGTCATGAGTCTGTTGGGTTAGAAAAGAGAACCTGCTTTATTAGTCTGAAGACAAAGAAAGATAAGGATGCTTACCTCTGAATAGATGAAACCACTTAAATAGAGTGAAAAGTTGTAAATTTATTTGGAAAGAGAACCTAGCTAAACAATAATAATCCAGTTAGCAAGTTCAAGCTGGTCCTTCTTATCTTTGCTTCTGGGAGCCAAGAATAATTATTCTCTTTGTAAAAGAGTCGAGCAAATAAGAATCCAGACGCAAGTGTATTCCTATCAGTATGTGTTGAATGAGTATCAGAAATACTTGTTCAACTTTCAGCTGGATGTACAAGAAATTATATTTTTGCAGTAGCTGTGAAAGTGTGCTTATAAATGCTGAAGTTTATCCTTTTAATGACAGTACTGGTAAATAAGTCCTGAGGATGATCAAAGTCTGATAGAAAAGCACTAGAAAGACAACTTTATTAGTTTACTAATATTGGTTGTATAAATATATTTACCTCCTTTCTGTTAAGCTTTATTTTTCACTTAAAAAGACCTGGTCTCTGGGTGGCTGAGGAATGTCATCCAGGTATTACGCAGCATTAATGAATCATCTGCCCTTTTATTGAAGATGTGCTGTAGAAATCTATTAAGCATATTCAGTTATGCCTTACTTATCTACCAGTGTTTTGATAGTCAAATGTCCATTTTGACTGTTAGGACAACACACGTAGATGGAGAATAGCCGGAAACAATACAGTAATTTGCCATCAAACTTTTACTCTGATCTGCAACCAATTATACATTCCTTTGAATTTTCCATTAAAGTTATATTTGTTTTATAAAGTGGGATGAGAGTGGAGAAGAATTTAACATGCATTCAGAATAAAGACGTGCACTGCAAAGCTAATATAATAAACCATGCTACTGGAAAGTTTCAGCAACTGAGTCTTAGAAATTATCTCATGGAAGCTTCTTTGAGGACGTGTTCAGAACCTGATTTTGGTGATACCAGCTATTTTAAGAGTCCTGATGGAACTTTTGTGAGTAACAAAAGGAAAAAAAAATCTTACTTTCAAAACTGATTAATTGTTGTGTCTTATAAAAACTGATTTATTTCATACTTTTTTATACCGAGCATTACCATTATGAAGCTCTCCTTCTAATTGAGATTAATGTTTCTGAGCAAAGAAGTGGTTTGGAGGGCTGCATTCATTTTGAGTGCTGTTGTAATCAATTTTAGATACAGCATTCCACAATGGATCAGTTTGAATCCAGAGCTGCCTTATTATATAGAATTAACTTGTTAGTGATTGATAGTAATACTTCTATATCCTGAGAAGTCATTTGTTTTCAAACAAGTGTGATGGCTTGTACAAGTCTCAAAATACTGCTTTTCATAATTAAAACATCCTTTGAGGGACCTAATTTGAACTTTCTCTAAGAACTAGAATTGCATGAAGAAGCAATTCATTAATATGTCTTCGAATAAAATAGCCTCTCCCCAATACAGTAGGCCTCAAGGTGTGTTTTCTTGCTCATCAAAAGGTTTTATCACTTTTGGGGTGTAAGTGGCAAACATACATTTAGGTTATTTCCTTTTTTGTTTATTATCAACATTCTAGTTGAATTTTTGAAGGATTTCTTAGAATTATAGATCTACAGCTCATGCATGTATTATAACTTATTTCACAAGGCGGTAGGTATAATCCTGACAATGAAAGGTAATGCATGTGGAGGTAATTCTTTATCCTCTTTGGAAACCTGGAAAAATGGTGAATGGTATTGTCCCTACTGTGATATTTGCATTTGTTTCTTAGTTGTGTCTAGCCAGTCTCAGCTTTATCAGCTTTTCATTCTTTTCTGAAAGACCACATTAAGGTTTCCTTGGGCTTTGGTCCATATTGCATTGCTTACTGTGCTACATGCTTGTAGTCTCATAAAATAAAATATTAAAAGCATAGACTATAAGATTAACACAGGTAAGTATTCTAATATAGCAAGAATGTGCAGGATTTTTAAATAAAGGTGGAACTGCTTTATAGGTTCATATGAAGTTCCATAGTGGCATTGTCCTTGGTTTTCAGGGAAAAAAGACTTTGTAGGAAATGTGTTTGTTAGTTTTCACTTTCTTTTCTGTATTAATGGATTATTTACATTGCATCAGTGTTTTTCCAGTTACGGACATTCATTAAAAACAATTTTAACACTTAACTAATGCCCTTAAATAGCCATTTTCAAAGCATTCTTCTAGCCAGTCATTAGAACATAGACTATCAAAATGCAGAAACATGCTGTAAGATTTATAGATGTTTCATATACCAGACCACAATAGAATTCATTCACTGAAAGAATTTTGTTGAAATTCTTTTGCTAGTTTTGATTCAATAACTGATGACTGGCTAGCTAGAACAAGCTACGTAGTAGTCTCATAAAAGACAGCATCCATTCAAACCTGTTTGTTTCTACTTTAAATAAATCTCTGTACAAATAATGTCAGTATCATAGAATGTACTCATAAACCATGCGAGTAAAGAACTGAAACCGCATCAGATATCAGATGGTGATGATAATGTTGGCGAGGAGGTTCTTACTGCCCTGGTGATACTTTCGCAGTCTTGGAAGGGCTACTTCTGACTTTTCAAACAAATCCGTGATAGGTGGCAGTCTTAACTGAGTTCCATGACTTCAGTGAAATAATAGATGGTTCTAATGCAATAAAGAACATGTGTAGGATGAAATGTATCATTCTATCAAACTATACTATAGTTGTGTTCTTTATTGTAGAGTAGGAGTTGATAACCACTTATGGGGATGTGGCAGTTTAAAAGTCCTTTTCTGCACATTTGAGGTCCTCTGGCATGCAAAACAGAGAGCATCCTTTTTGAAAATGAGGTGTTTTGAGAAAAATAGGTGCGTATATTCCCATTTGGATATACATGTTCAATTATAGAAAAGTTAGGTGAGATGCTGTTTACTGACAAAGTATCTTCAAGTATTGTACAATACTTTTTACTTCTATTAGAGATACTGGGGAGAAGGGGGGAAGATGTGATTTGAGTTTCCAGGGGAGAACATCATATTACTTAATAGTAATCATATTATCCATTGTTTCATAATAATAATTTTATAACTAGGTCTACTGGATCTCTGCCTGAAAACCAAAAGAATATGCGGAAAGAGACCAGAAGAAAAAAGAAAGGGGGGTTGGGGGGGAGGGAGGGAGGAAGGGAGAGGGGAGGAGAGGAAGAGGAGGCAATATGGTTATGAAAATCTGTTATAAAAAGTGATGGTCTTTTGAGCACTGTCTGTGTTTAGCAGCATATTTGACAGGAAAAGCAGTCTATAAAGGGCGTATTTGGTCATTTAAGTTAACTGGGTAAGTACAAGAGAAAATTAACTTCTAGTTTTTTTTTTTTTGAAAAAAGAAAGGGGGGTTGGGGGGGAGGGAGGGAGGAAGGGAGAGGGGAGGAGAGGAAGAGGAGGCAATATGGTTATGAAAATCTGTTATAAAAAGTGATGGTCTTTTGAGCACTGTCTGTGTTTAGCAGCATATTTGACAGGAAAAGCAGTCTATAAAGGGCGTATTTGGTCATTTAAGTTAACTGGGTAAGTACAAGAGAAAATTAACTTCTAGTTTTTTTTTTTTCACTTTTAAGTATGTGCATTTTAAGTTCCTGCATGGGAATTTGAACTTCATTGTCTTTTTAAAAAAAATTCATTCAAGAAATTCTAAATATTGTATATGGTTCTTCATATTGTTGAGGAAAGGAAGCGTATTAACAGCTCTGTTTTATAAGGATACTTTCTTTGTATATGGGACTTATAATTTAATAATTATAAATTTTATGCAGAGATGTATAAGAAACATTCAGGTTATTTTAAAGACTCATTTAGGAGGTAACTAATGAGATCACTTATCTCTGAAAATCAGGCTTGTAACCAATACATTTCCATCATACTGCCATTTCTTCGGTGATCAGTTACACTTGCCAGAATTGTTGTGATAATTCCTCTTGAGATGGCCATAATTTAGACAGAAATAACAGCATGGTGATGACTGTCTGCCTTCAGTCCAATTCTAAGCACTTCTGAATAGTGGGGTGATGTGAATTTGTGGTCCCTGCTTCGCCAGGAAAAAAAGAGAAAAGCTATTCTCTTATTAGAATGGATGATTTCACCTCAAGTTAAGCTTGACGAATCTTTTATGATTAGAACTGTGGACCCCTATCGGTGTGAGGGGGGTGCAGTATCTTGATAACAGGGGCGTTTCTAAAGAAGAGGTCCTTCTTTCCTCAAGAGCATGTTAGCACCTGCGCTGTGCTCAGCATTTGGCTTCTCTGCTGGAGAGGTATCTTAGGACAGCTCATGGACTTGGATCACACACTGGAAGGTATGTTCTACAGACAGTCATAGGACAGGATTGAAATGACTTTCATTTAGTTTTAATTTTTCATGCAGTATGAAATTCATGAAGTATTTTAATGTATTGGCAGGAAGCACATGCAGATACATTCATGTTGGGATGTGTTTATTTCAGTAATTATCATAGTGAACCTATTGAAAAGTATACTTATGGTTTATTCTCATCTGCCAAATGCTCTTTTGAAGTTTAGCATCTCTGCTAATACTTGTATCAGAGAATTTGGAATTTGTCAACATGGAAGTGGGAAAAATTGGCGAAGAACTGGTACTTTAAAATAGCTCAAAAAAAAAAAATGCTGGCACAGGGGTTGTCATTTAAAAGAATTATGAAAACCAGGAGAAGACAGATGTAAATTTTATTTCTTCAGAATTTATAATAACTTCCAGCTAAAGAAAGCTGACAGTCCTATAGTTCTAGAAGAACAAACGTGACTCTTTTTTCCCCTCCGAAGAATTAGAAAAAAAAGTATCTTGAACAGCATTATTACATTTTGATAAGCAAAAAATGAAATGAATGTTTGAAAATGTAAACTCTTTCCTCTTGCATTTTGTATAATAACCAGGGTAATAAAGGTAGGAAAGAACTGCAAATAGTAACTAATCTAGTAATTCAAATAAATAGAGAAAAGTAACTCACTCTAATATCATAAAGGAATAAAAGCTATAGTTTAACCAACCTTTTTTTTTTTTTTGTCTCTTGATTGGCACAGATTTAAGGCATTCTTCTTACAGGGATGTTGCTAAATTTTATGATAGCATCAGTAGTAGTTAGAGAAAAATTTGATATAATCAAAAATAACTAAAAGATTAACCCTTATCATCTTCACTAATACTTTAAGAAATATCCCTAAAGAATTAGAATGCTTTTGAAAATAACCATACTTTCTAGTAAAAATAGAATATGTTAGTTACCTTTCAAAGCTGTTGATGACTTTGGGTTCAGCAAGGGGTGAAGACTGAAGTGAACTTCTTGCCTGATATTATTATTCAAATTAGAACAGACATTTTCCATCTGTAATATATTTCTATGTTTATATTTTACTTTGGGTTCATTTTCAACTTCTCTTTTTCCCGTGAAGCTGCTAGTATATTTCACACTTAAAATAGATTTTCATTTAAATAAAGATGAAAGTTCTGACTCATGGGTAAGATATACCTGCCAGTTGTTGTTTAGTCACTAAGTCATGAACCTGGCTGACCAGAATTCAGTCACTTGGAGTAACTTTTATATTTCCACTTAACTTTTTCTAGCCAAATATCCATAGAATAGCCTGTTCTATATTTCCTGTGATTGAAAATTAAAATAGAGCAAACTTCTTATTTAGTGATTACTTTTGCCGCACAATGTTCAGTCTCTGAATGAGACGATTCTGGCATCACAAAAATTTTGTCAACAGTGTTGGCTTGTTGATTTGCCAACAAAATCCTTTTTCTTTGTAACCAATTTTAAAAACTACATGTGTGGCAGGGACTTGAGAAATCAATACTTTGCTAAAGATTAAAATACTTTAATATTTACTGTCCTGTGTTTTGACGGTGATATAATTTTTTATTTTCTAATTTGTATAATATTAGGTGATGAAGTGTGTGTATAGTGTTATTACTTTCAAGGCAAATATATCATTGCAAACAATGAAATTTTACAATTAGATTTATTTTAAAAGTTATTTATGTAAAGATTTGAAGTATAATAAATTGCAGTTTAAAATACAGCCTCAAACAGAAAAGTCCTCATTTTATGCTTTTTCAAATTGTTTTATTAATGTGTGTGTGTGTGTGTAAATGAACCTTAAATTTAATCTATTTAAACTTATGGCTTTTATCTTTTATATGTTTCCACTATTCAGAACCTCAGATTTGTGTTTATATGGGTATTATAGTCTATAATTAAGAAATTTTAAAATATTAGGAATCAAAACCTTCACTAGCTCCAGACTAAGTTTTTAAAGAAACCTAAAAGGAATTAAGATGACTAGATAAATCTGGTGTTCATGAAATCATTAAAATACTTTGAATTAGCAAATACCCCATTTTACATAATCTAGATACTTGAAGACTATTTGTTAATACATATGTGTGCAATGTCCACACAGATAATGAAAAAAGTTACTTATTACAAAAATGAGAGATGATTGATGTATTTGTACTATTGTCCTTCAGTTGCCTAGCATGAATTTGTAAAATAAATGGTACATTTTAAGATACGTCATTTACTGATATTCTGCTTTCAAGTCGTTTGCAGTAAGGTTCATGTAATCCTGCATTTCATTTAAGTGTGATGTCAGCAAGTTGGATCAACCTTGCATCAGTATAGCCAGTACAGAAGTCTAATCTGTTTTTCTTTAAGTTTTGCATAAAATCTGCACCTTCCAACAAAATAGTTCCACTCCACCATGCCAGTGTTTGATATCTTTGATGAATGAAAGAAAGATAAAGGGGAGGACGAGTACTTGTTTTGTAAGGGCCATCAATTAATTCTCCTCACATCGTCTGATGAAAGTAGCTTTTAAAAACTGCATTGTGTTTCAGATAGGAATTGTCACAGATCGAGGTTGGTGAATTTCCTGTTTAGCTATTAGCAAAGGATAACATGAGTTACTTAAGACAGATCATTAATGTATCACATCTTAAATATATTTATCACGTTTAAGGAATATGAATTAGTTGCATAAGTACCACTTGAGCTTTGCAAAGTCTATAACTCACTTTGGAAATTTTAAATGTTGACAAAAAGCAAAATATTAGCTCTTAGTCTTGGAGACTGTTACTAGTACCTTTGGGGAACTGTTTTATTGTTTATTGTTTTGTTTTTCTTTTTTTAAAAAACAGTCATGTCATTCCTTCTAGGTATTTCTTATTTAATTTTAAGACTGAGACGTAAGCATGTTTTATTTACAAAGAGATATAAATTATTTGTACATGTTAGGCTTTAGAGTATCTCAATGTGTTCTGGGTGAAGTTTTGGTTCTTTTAGGATTAAGATTCATTGGTATAAATGGCTAATTTTGGTTGAGGAGTGTTACATAGTTTTTAAGTCCTCGTTATTACTTTTAAAAGAATATCCCATCAGGAAGAGGAAGCTTTGTGGATAAGCTGCCACTCTTTGATGAAGGATTATATATTCTCCCCTAATTCTGTGATCCCATAGTCTATTACACAGTGGTTTTATCAAGTAGCACTAGACTAGCCTGGCCAGCATTTCATTTCCTTTAAAAAGTTAATTGGTTCCTTTCCTAAATCTAATATTTATGTAGAACTGTAGTCTAAACATGTGTTTTAGGCATTGACAGATTCAACTCCTAAAATCCGAAGGTTCATAATTTGATGCAAGATAACGAAGCCCGAGAAGTTTGGGAAGATACTTTTCCCTTCTACCAGATGACCAGTGAACTGATTATTGCCTGGTTCTCAGTCCTTTAAGTGGTTTGCCTACTCAGTGAAGTTTTCTGGGTCCGTGACCAGATTGAAGTTCTTTGTAAGCTTTCTCCTTGTAAGTAATAGTGAGGGCAACTCGAGAAAGACATAAAAGCATATAAAAATGCCACATATTACAAAGGTTAGTTAAATTTCTCTGAATTTTTATGTAAAAAGTGAGCATGTTTTGATCAGATATTTTTTTAAAGAAAGAATTATCCTCTTATTTTATTATATTCCCATTTAGAATGAACAATTCTAAAGAAAATTGTGAGAGAAGGGCGTCATGTTCAAAGGAGACCTTTTTTGTTCAAAGAATACATTAAATTGAGTAGTCAGGCAGGACAATTAATTGTATTTATATTTGTATCAGTTTTTACTCAGTGTCAGTCATAGAAGACCATTTCGTCCTATTCAAGAATCAAATATGAGTTAAGACATTTTCATTATAAAACATAAGTGATGCCACCAAAAAGGCACAATTTATTATAGACAATTAATTTACCTTAATAAATGGGTTCGTATTTCTGAGCCTTATAGCTTCTAAACATTTAATAAGAGTAGCAAAGTTTCTGTAAAAATTGAAAAGTGAAGAAGTAACTTTTTTTTTTACAATTAAAATAATTCTGATTTTTCTATACTTATTCATTGAAACATACAGTATAAACTTCAGATGACCTTATAATGTTCATATCCTATTCTGAGTTATTATCCTTGTAAGATTTCATGTAAAGATAAGTATATATCCATTCTGAAAGATATATGACTCAAACATTTTCTATTTTTAGATCTTAAATTGAAAGTATTTGTAAGGAAACTACTTTAAAAATTATCTTTCATGATCACTTTAGTATGACAATTGCTTTTTCAAGCCTTTATAAAAGATTCTAGATTTTTATAATTAGAATAAATATGATTTTAAAAAATAAATACTACCTAAAACTAACAAGAGGTAATGAAGTTTCAGTTAATATTTTTAGAAGAACAAGAATTTAAATAAAACTATAAACTATTTTATATAAATATTGTCCACATGTCCAGTTTGTTATCAGTAAGACACAGGTTTAATACATTTTTTAATTAATAACCTGTTTTAAAAAGAATCATCACGTTTACCATTTCTGATTCTTACAGAGTATTTCTGTTTTCATTTTGTGTATAAAGTAGTACAGATTAAGGATTTTAAAGAGCAGGCTTTCTTTCTATCTTTCATCAGCTCTGTAGCTGAACCCTGACAATCCCCTTCTTCATTATTCTAAGCCACTATCAGATTCTAATCTTTGCTGTCTCCACAGCTGTTTGAGGATTTTTTTTTTTTTGCAAATGTAATTACAAATGCATGTGTTTTGTGCACCTCACTTCCTATCAGTGTGGATAAAGAGAGTAGGAGGGTGGTGTGTGTAGGTCCGTGGATGAGTCTGCTCCTTTTCAGATCATTATGTCAGCAGTTATTAGGAAGAACTGCAAGAATTAAAACACAACAACTGACTTCACTGATACTGGAAAATAAAAATCACTGAAAATTTAATAATTTCTCCAGATCAAGTACATTTTTATGGACTTATGCAACACTAAATCAAGTAGTTACACATTTCCACGGGTCATTTTTCTAAAGTGATGATCACAATTTAAGCAAATCACTATAGTTCTTTTTCACTTTTTAAAAACCTATTAAAACCAATAAAAATATGAGATTGTATAAAGAAATTTATTAATCTCTTCCATTTATTTTGATGTACCCAGTTGGGGAACGATTGATGTCACATGAGCACTTAACAAATGTACCGTGATTTACTCGGGTAGATATTAGAGAGAGTGCTTTTTGAAAGAAAATTCAACATATTTGCTTGCATTAATATTATTTATAGAACAAAATTGGAAACTGTAGCTATATATGGCCTTAAGTCATGTTAAATTTATCATCTTTAGAGGACAGGCTGTCTTTATCTGTAATGTCTCTGTTATATTATATCAGAATTATTTCCCATCTCTGAGTATAACAGGATTGGCTGATCTCTAGGAATATGTACAGGTACTTACTGAGATTAGAAAAGTGTAGAAAATCACTGAGGTCAATATCTACAAAGATGTGTATATACACAGTTACTTTTGTTTCCTTCTTATTGGAGACTATAGAGAATATCTGTTGCCTGGTGAGAATTCTTTGGAGTACCAGGAGGCAGGATGAGGTGGGTCAGTCAGGCTTCTTTTGGAGAAGATAGCCATTGCGCATGACCCATCCTTTTTCGACTTCTTTTCACGTTTGCCTCCTGAGTGTGGGAAAAGGCATTCAAATCATCAGGCCAAAATACGAAAAGTGCCTAGTTTCATGCTTAGTTTACCCTCAGGGAAAGTTTTAATAATAGTTTAGGAAATAATTGTACTATTTACTGCTCAAACTTAAAATTTCCCCTTTTATATTTAATATATTAGAGACCAATAATGAACCACTGCCATCATACCTATAAAAATTACAAGGGTATATAAACTCCATAAAGCTCTTCCTTAATTTGAATATCTCTCTTCACTTTTAGCATGTACGCTGCTCCCCAGGGGCATTTTTCCACTGCCAATTCATTGAAATCAAACCCCATGTGATTTGTGAGTGTTCTATGTCCAAGCAACTATGTTCTAGGGGAGATTAAAGGACATAAGACATGATCTTAGATCCCTAGGAAGTCTTCACTTCTGGTTGGGCGTGATATAAAAGGTAACCAACAGTCATTAAGGTTGTTAAGAAAGCCAAAGGAAGTGATGAAAAGATTACTACTGTGGTCAAATTGTACTCTAATAGCCCATGAAACTTTGAAATGCCAGAGAACTTAAGGGAATACCGAAACTTAAGAGTTTGTAGCAATGGAAACAACATACAGACCTTAGCAGTACCTTGAAACTCTATGGGACATTAGAAAGGACCCTGGGAGATAACCACTAGCACACATCCGAAGTGCCAAGGGGCTCACAGATTCTGAAAGGACTAGACAGATGAGTGAATTAGAACAGAAACCTTCTCCACCCCACACACGCACAGCCACCGACGCCCCAAAAGAGGGGGCTTCGGGAGCCAGTGACCTGGGAACAGCAGAGGTTGGCCATCTGCTGCCTTCCCGGTGGAATCATCTGGCAAATTGTTTGTCGCACACTTGCCCACACCAACCCCATGAAGACAGAGACCACCCCCCCTCCTGAGCTCAGCACAGCCGCAGCTTGGAGCACAGCACCCGGCCCCAAGGAGGCCCTCAGTAAATAATTGATACAGGATTGAAATCTGCCCTCACTCCACATCAGTGTCAAATGTCCTCACTAGCGAACCACTCCCTTTTCCGAAAGGCTTGTGGCCTCTAAACTCAGGTCACCCTTATCTGGGACCACTCAAGTCCCGAATCACAGCACCCGGCCCCAAGGAGGCCCTCAGTAAATAATTGATACAGGATTGAAATCTGCCCTCACTCCACATCAGTGTCAAATGTCCTCACTAGCGAACCACTCCCTTTTCCGAAAGGCTTGTGGCCTCTAAACTCAGGTCACCCTTATCTGGGACCACTCAAGTCCCGAAAGTGCATGATTCTATTATTTTCAGATTGCCTGCAATTCCTGTTAAACCTGTAGTGCCAACGAAGAGGGGTCAGCCTTGAGCTGGGAACAGTAAAAGTGGCTGCGGCCTGTAGAACTCCAGAAAAAAACAGGAGTTGATGTACAGAAATCAGGGGACTCCAGGAGAGGGAACCAAAATAGCAAAGAGAGATCAAGAGATCAACACCCCCCCAATGACTTCTTGAATAGGTAACCCGCATGAGTGCGATTGACCGGGTTATTTGCATGTTACGTTTTCAGGTCTCCACAGATTACTTTGAGTAGGCGCTCTCATATTCTTTAATGTATGTCGTTCTCTGTGTTTTTTTGTTTTTCCAATTTGCAAAGAGACAGAGGGACAGAGGAATGTTTCACTGATATGAGAAAAAGCAAGGGAGTGAGTTTGATAATAAATGGCATTGACACAGCCCCAGAGTCAGAGATGCAGGGAGTGATGGACTCTGTGTGCTGCAGAGCATGGGCTTCGTTGGAGAGGGGACACCCCGTTGTACCTCTCAACGCATCGCTGCTGCCATGTGGAGGTGAAGCAATGTTGCCAGATTGTGAGATTTTTCAAGAAATACCAGAATATGAATTATATAGATGCAGGGAGTGACGGACTCTGTGTGCTGCAGAGCATGGGCTTCGTTGGAGAGGGGACACCCCGTTGTACCTCTCAACTCATCGCTGCTGCCATGTGGAGGTGAAGCAATGTTGCCAGATTGTGAGATTTTTCAAGAAATACCAGAATATGAATTATATGCAATCTCTAGATTTTTGAATGCTGGCTCATAAAAAAAAGAAAAAAAAAACAACAAACCACAAAACACACAGATAAAACACAACATGGCTGAGGCTGGATTTGACAGTTGGGCCACGGTTTTGCAACCTGTGATGTGGAGGCAGCACTCTGCATATGTATTTGGTGGGGAGGGGCACGGGTAAGCAGAGGGTCTCCCCGTGGAGAAATCTGCCATGAGTTTGGAGAGAGAGCTTGGGTCCAGATTGTGGATTATCTTAAATGTCATCCACTTCTCCCCACTTTGGAGAAGAACACGTTTTCAGTTTGCAGTACACTTTTCCCTGCTTTAAAACAGAAACCGGGGCTGCCAGCAAGCCTTCTGGAAGTGTTTCTCGTGCCGAGGCAGCAAAGGGTTAAGTGGCAGGAACAAGTTAGACTTGGACCCTTCCGACCCACTACTTCACACCCTTCTCTCCTGCATCTAGTCTTCTTCGCATCAGGGACTGGATAGGCTAGGTCTTGACACCCTTAACACACCTATTCTTCGGGGAGAACTTCAGGAGCCAGCTGTGGCTAATGTGGTGGTGTTCAGTCACTCAGTCATGTCCGACTCTTTGCGACCCCATGGACGGCAGCACTCCAGACTCACCTGCCCTTCACTGTCTCCCAGAGTTTGCTCAAACTCATGTCCATTGAGTCGGTGATGCCCTCCAACTATCTCATCCTCTGTCACCCTCTTTTCCTCTTGCCCTCAATCTTTCCCAGCATCAGGGTCTTTTCCAATGAGTTGGCCCTTCGCATCAGGTGGCCAAAGTATTAGAGCTTTAGCATCAGTCCTTCCAATGAATATTCAGAGTTGATTTCCTCTAGGATTGATCCTAAAGGTAATCCTAGAGGAAATCAACCCTGATTCAGTTCAGTTCGGTCACTCAGTTGTGTCCACTCTTTGCGACCCCATGAATGCAACACGCTGNGTGACTTAGTAGTAGTAGTAGTGACTAGACGGACCTTAGTCAGCAAAGTAATGTCTCTGCTTTTGAATATACTATCTAGGTTGGTCATAACTTTTCTTCCAAGGAGTAAGCGTCTTTTAATTTCATGGCTGCAATCACCATCTGTAGTGATTTTGGAACCCCCCAAAATAAAGTCTGACACTGTTTCCACTGTTTCCCCATCTATTTCCCATGAAGTGATGGGACCAGATGCCATGATCTTCATTTTCTGAATGTTGAGCTTTAAGCCAACTTTTTCACTCTCCTCTTTCACTTTCATCAAGAGGCTTTTTAGTTCCTCTTCAACCCTGATTGCTAATCCTAAAGGAAATAGCTAATGTCGTGTTTTGTATGAAATTTGAATATGGTCTGAATCTAGATTCTAAAATCTACAGGAAAAGGAAAATCCAAAGTTAGTATGGTATCTTGGGTTAGGTCGTGCCCATGGTCTTCACTGAATAAAAAGAATACTTTTAGATTCCTATGGCATGGTATTTTCCATCGTCTTGTGGTTTCTGAGTTGGGCTCTGGCCCTAAGCAGTTTGCTTAGATCCCTTTTCTGTCATTTATTTGCTCTGTGATCTTGGCTCCCTCCCCTCCATCTCTGAGTTTCACGTCCCCACCTGAACAACAGGTTGGTATGAAGGCTGGTGACACTGCCATCGTAAGGAGCCTGGCAGGTGCCCTGCACTCAGACCATGCCAGGCCGTGAGGACTTCAGTCACTGGAGTGGCTGTTAGTAGAACCTTAGAGGGAACACTGAGCTCACTAGGATAGCTTCATGTAGGTTTTGGAGCCAGATTTGGAGAACACAATTCAAGCCCTAACTGTACTGCTTGGTTAGTTTCACCTTCATGAAGCTGAGATGCTAACAACATCCCCACATGAAGGCTGGTTGTGAGGATGAGGTGAGATCAGGCACTGAGAGGGCTCACGCAGTGTCTGATATGTTGCGAGCCCTAAATAGCCCGCGTGAGTGTGTGTGTGTCTTGGGAGAGGGCCACACCCTTCTCCAGCAGCCAGACTGGGCCATTGTTAGCTCTAAATTAGGTAAAAAATAACAACAAAAGCAGTCACAGGGCTACTTCTGTTTACTTGGGCCAGCCACTAGAATCTTACTTTGAATTGATGAATAACTCTTGATGGTGATGATTCTCTGACCTGCCACGTTACTGATGAGATGTCGTGTGTTTAAGGGGAGGCGCTGACCTGTGAATACCCAGAAGAATGCCAGCATGCCATGTCTTACCAGGGAGTGACATACACAGCCCTGATGAGAGCAGTGGTCCAGAATCACTTAGAGAAGAAAAGGGGGCAGTGCCTGCAACACATTTTGCAAATACTTATGGAAACAGGTGAAAAGACTTTTGACATTTCCAGGAGTGTAAGATTCATCTTTAAAATTTACACATCTCCTACTAATGGCAGACAACTGCGATATTTTATGGTGGAAAATAGCTCTGTCTTGACAGGGTCAGCGTTTTAAGTAGATTTTGGTTCATTTTTTTCAAAGTGGAGCTATGTGCTCACCTTTTGTCCAGCTTACCGTTGGAATGACCTAAGTGTATACTGTGTTACCCACAATCTTTTGAAGATTCCAGGAAATTTTTCCTTGGAATCTGGTGGCCAGCGGGACTTCCCTGGGGGTCCAGTGGTTAGGGCTGCACTTTCCAGTGCAGGGGGTGTGAGTTTGATCCCTGCTCAGCGAGCTGAGCCTCTCATGTCTTTTTTCAGCTCTTAACCTCTTCATCGAGTTCTATTTATTAAGCATCTCTACGAGTCCAGTGTCAGTTGAGGCTCTGTGAGAAAAGAGTGCAAAAATATAGAAGGCGTATATTTTCAGAGTCCCAAAGGAATGCATAATAATTAAACAGTAGTGCTAACAACGTGGAGCTGTGTTCATTTGGAAGATGTAACACAGGCTCTCTACTCCACAGGAACAGAGAGCAACATGGACGGTGGGGTCAGTTCAGTGTCGCCTCAACTCCATCATTTCCAGGACAGTATTCCTGATCTCAGGCTCGAGGAGCCAGGCTGCCCCTGCTGTATTTGCACCCTCTTGAGCACAGGCACATAAATGTAAGAACCATCCCCTGACAACCCTGTTCTTCAGCGCCCGTGTGCCATCCATCAGCAGCTCCTGCCGACGTGCCCTCCGCTGGGTTTCTGAAGCCGCCCCTGCTCTCCCTCCTCCCCACCAGCCCCCTGGCTCGGCTCTCATCATTCCCCATCTTGATGGTGCAGGCAAGGTGTCTTCTAGCTGGGCTTCCCGCACCAAGTCTCACGTGTCTCTAGTCCATTTTCCTAGACTGCCCCAGAGAGGACTCTCCCTAATCTTCTCATCTAAGCATGTCACTCTCCTGAGCTCACACTGGCTCCTCTTTACCTGCAGGAGGAAGCCCAGATTTCTCAGCATGGTCCTTGGGGTATATTCTGCATGGTGTGGCCAGGACTGTGCTGACCCCACCTCCTAGTGGGTCTCTGGTGCACAGTGTGGGGCTCACAAGTCCGCTTACTCTTTTCCCAAGCACAGGACAAGCCTTCCCCCTTCTCTAGGTAGCAGCATTCTCTGTGAAACTGTCCCATGACTGTCAGCACAATTCCTGGTTCACCTCTCTCTTTCTCTGTCCCTATAGTATAGCATTTGGAGGTAAATGCTATTTTACCTCATTCTGCACTTTCAGCTTATTAGATTGAAAGAGTTCTAAGGAAGGAATGTAAAGATCATACAAGGAAGCATCTTATTTTAAAATGGGACAAAACCAAGGCTGAGAAATAAGTAGCCAGGTAGCTCAGTGGTTAAAAGTCTACATGCAATGCAGGACACTCAGTTCCAATTCCTGAGGAGGATCAGGAAGACCTCCTGGAGAAGGGAGTGGCAACCCACTCCAGTATCCTTGCCTGGAGAATCCCGTGGACAGAGGAGCCTGGTGGGCTACAGTCCATGGGTTCACAGAGATAGAGCCAGACATGACTGAAATGCCTGAGCACAGCGTACACTAGCCATGCATGCCTTGGAGTCATCCCTGCACTTGATCTCAGCATCCTCCAGGCTGCCCTGTGACACCTTCCCCTACCTCTCCCTGCGTCTTAGCTGCTCCTTCTCTGCTGCAGTAGTGTCCTGGCCTCTTCTAGTTGGCCCACAAATACCGGAGTTCCCCAGAAACTAGCCCTTAGCCCTGCCTTCCCAGTGTATCGGTTCCCCCAACCACCATGATATCATTGATTCCCATGGTTTCAGTGCCGACCCATAGGTAGACAGTTTACAGTGATTCCACTCCACACACCTCCTAGCAAAGATCTATGCATCTAGGGGACCGTATAATCTATCGTCTGAACGTGGATAATGTGAGAGTGAAAGTGGGCTGGAAACGGTAAGATGCCAGCACAGCAAGCACACACCGAGGTAGTCCTGGGCCAGCACGTCCATTCTTTGATCATGGTGGGCACACGCAACCCCTTGGCACAGGCTCTTAGGCATGTCAAGTGCTCCTAAAACTAACGTGAGAGCTGAACTTGGGATCTTTCCCTCAGCCTCTCTCCCTGACCCCAAATGCAGGGGACAATACGACTGTCCGCCTAGTAATCAGAGCAGAAACCTTGGCGGTTTCCTTCACTACGCTCTCTATTCCAGTTCATCACAGTGTCTAGTTTATTCGTATGCGACTTTCTAAATGCTTCATGAAACCATATGCTTCTTTCGTCTCCACCACCTTGCTAATCTGGGGTCCTGTGACACCTGGGTGGGAGCCTTTCATTAGCTTCCTGATTGGTTCCTTGGCAGTCAGTCTGGACCCCCCTCCAACTCACTGTCTGCATCACAGCCAGAGTGATCTTTTAAGTATGCAGAAAGGATGCTCTCACCCCTTGCTTAAGACAACACATAATACAACCCTCCTCGTTATGTCTTTCTTTCCCACTTGCTTGTGAAGCCCGTAAAGCCTGGGACCTTGCTGGTGTGCTCTCCTCTGTTTTATCAGTAACGTGACATGGCATATCATATGCAGTCCTTGATGAACTCTTACTGCTTAAGATGGATGAATGAAAGCCTCAGCTTTCTAAAACCCGGCTTCAGACTACTAGTTCTGGAGTCTCTATGTTCTTTTCCCCTGAAGGTTTTAACCATCTTGAATGTGGATGCCGGGTCATTCTATTATTTACTATTTTATTCTTTCTCATTTTGGAAAATGGACCCTTCCTGTCTACCCTGTGTGTGTTCAGTAATTTTTAACCGTAACTACACCCAAGAATCAGCTGGGAAGCTCTCAAAACACACCAGTGCCAGGATTTCACCCCAGACTGATTAATGAGACTCTTAGAGTTGGGACCTGGTCATAGTCAGTAAGTTTAAAGAGTTTCCCAGGTGTCTCTAAAGCCCAGTCAGGATTGGGAAATCATTGATTTAAATCTATTCAGCCTTCAAGTTCCATCTCAAACACGATCTCCAGGGAAACAGAGGTCTCCTGATTTTTTTCTAAAGACTCAGTAGCATGTAGTAGAGCAATTAAATGGTCAAGACTTAACTATTTTAGGATTTCTCTTCCTTCATGAGGCTGAGATTATGCATTATATTTAGGAGGCATCTGATGTGGGAGAAGTTACTTTATAATTGCCTTTTATTTGACCCCTGTGCACTTGTCATTTTGCAAAAAGATTTAGGAGTCATAAGCAAGATCAGTCTTTATAAACTGATCTGGGATTTGTGACTGCCACTGTGACTGGACATGACAGCAAGTTTTCTTACAAATTCCATCTGAGTCCTGACCCTCTGGTCAGCTGTCTTGAGTCATGTGGTCAACTGAGGCCCAGATACACATGGTCCATGTTCATTTTGGAGGAGCGAGCTAAGCAGATGTCCTCTTAAACTACTTAGGACATCAGCTTTCTGTCAGGATCTCCGAGACCTTTAGGAAATGTTCTTACAGCTGCACGATTCTATTCTGTGTTTGCAGCGTGCAGCAAGTTGAATAGAAACCTAAAAGCAGGCTGAGTGAGTCATCTTTCTCTCATCCTTTGTGGGTGGAGCAGGGGCAGGTGGAAAGGCAAATTCTTACACGTATGCCTGTGGTCATTAACCAGGTGACTCCACTGACCCCACATTTAGCACTGCTAAAGGATCTTACATATAGCGCCGCTGTTTTGCAAGGATGTTTTCCCACAGGCATAATACAATAGCAGGTTTTTAAAACACAGCTTCTTCAGGTTCAGCAGCAACTTTCTACGGGAAACTAAAAAAGCAGATAACTTCACAGCACCTTTTCTTAAACTCGTTCTCTTGAGCTTTGGTGCTGCTGTTAGAACTGAAGGTAGAGGGAAGAGACCCCAGAGTCAACAGCCTTCAGCACCAATGAATCTCGAAGCATCCTTTTTAGGGGCATCATCCTCTGGAGCCAATTTTGCCATTATTTTGCAGCTTCCTAAGTGGCAATTCACCCCCAAACCATAAAACAGTTAGTAAAAATGCCCAGACTATGGAAGTAATATTTTGAGTAGTTTTCTGGGAACTTTGAAATTTATTTCTAATTACTGCTGCCTTTTAAAAAAAAACCCAGATATTTACAGAGGTATCATTATTTATTTAATTGCTAATTTAAGACAAAATATCAACAAGGTAGAGAGAAGCATATTTTGAACTAAGTTGGTTTAGTGGATGGCATTCCATGTTGGCTTTAGAACGGGATATTAAAGTGAATTATCTATAAAATGGAGCTAATCAAATGTGAGCTTTGGGGTGCTCTCTATGCTTAGCAATGAATCCACAGAAGCTAAGTGGACTTCAAGTTCAGTATTTATGTAAAACCACCAAGATAACATCTCACTGTGTCATCTTTGCTGAGGCTCAAGCTGACTGACTACAATGGCTGGCATTTTCACTGTTCTCACACTTATAAAAATAAAATCAGAAAGCAGGAGAGGATACAGAAAGACATCTGGTATTACAAAATGAAGGCATTTATCAGAAAGGATGCCTTTTTTCCTCTTGAAAACTACAGAAAGTTTGCTTCTTTCAATTATGCTTAGAAGTATAGATTTCACATAATTAGGAGAAAGTTGAATGAATAACGGGAAGTTGAAATACGTGGTTTGTCTTGGATAAGAGTTTAACTTTATTTCTCTGTTAAATAGCTTGCCTCGATATATTGATTATGCTAATTCACAATCTAAGTGTATAATTAGCTTCAGGAAGTACATCACAGGGATAGAATTTGATAAAGAATGGAGTGACACACTGAGAAGAAAGAATTCTTGTGCTTACCTAAGGAAATGACTTATTACTTCCCTTGTAGAGCTACACTTGTTTTATGATATAGGTTATCAGTACATGCATTAAATTTGGATGATAATATAATGATATTTAGTAAATGGACAAGCTTGAATTTCCACTCATACTTTATACCTTTCGTAGCTAGGTGAGTTATAGATAATTATAAATTAGAGACTAGATTCAGAAGCTGCACATGAAATTAACCACAGCATCATCTTACTGTTCTTCTTCAGTATTTGTAAGTCACTGTTGTGAGTATATTGTTGTGACTAACCACCTCCCTCTCCCCTAAATAAAGTCATCTTCATAAAGGCAGTATGCCATATATACAACTTTAGAATGCAGCTTTAAATGTAACACAGATTGTATGTATACGAGCTTGTTCTCATTTGGGTAATTTGTGTTAAATTTTCTTCTCTAAGCTGATGCCTTTTAGTGCCTCAGTCTTCTGATTTTATCTTTTCATTTGTGTGGACAATTTTCCATTTATTATGTGTTCTCAAGAAAGAATACACTATGTACAATTACTTATGACATTTGTCTAATTTAAAAATTTTTTTGTGTGTATATTCACAGGCTTAAAAATTCATATAGTTCATAGTGATTATGGTTTAAAATGAGAATTATATGTGGGAAATACATATGTATTTATATGTATAATGTGCAATATATATTTTTATAATATATAAATTTATAAATATATATAAACGTATATATGTGGACATATATACATATGTATGTACATATTCATACTATATATAACTACATAGCATATATGTACATATATGTATATGTACACACATATACATACTTTTGTGTTGATGGATTTCACCTCTAAATGTCTGTACATTTGACTACTGTTAATCAATGCTTCTTGAAGATTAATTAGATTAGATTAATTCATAAATCAAATGATTGAAGCCTGAAGTCTAGCTAGTTAGGTTGGTTAATTCTGTCCCCTCAGATACATTAACTGAATACAAAATTTGCAATGCAGCATTTCAGAAGACCCTGCCGATTCTATCATCAGCTTTAGACATTTATTGTAAAGATCATTTTAAAGTCTAATGGAGATGACATGAAGACTGTCCCCAGAATTCAAACCTGGGTGCAGTTCAATCTGCACCAGGAAAAGAAGTCTCTTGAGACAGACTTAATTCTTATAAAGAAAAAATATATAATTTACCACCATCTAAAATATTGATGAAATATGTGAGAGTTTTTAGAAGAGATTTTATCCTACATTTAGTATCAGAAAATTCTGTATATTTAAAATCTTTCTTTTGCCCAAATCAAGTAGAATTTCCAGTAATGATGAAAAATTTATGATTTTGGACCATTTTGTTTACCAAATGTCTAGTGTGAGATATCTCTGATGGAATAATCACTTCCAGTGTAATTTACTATAGGTTTGTTAACAGCAGAAGACCTCTCTGTTGGGGTTAAGAATATTTAATCCTTTAAAGCTGACATATATAACATGTAGCTATGTCAGCTACAGCTGTTTCTAAACATCAGTAACAAAATTATAGACAGGTTTTGAAGCTTCTGTGGTGGGAATGAATACATCTGAGGATTCAACTTGCTGACAGTGTTTATGTAATTTAATCTTACCATCTGGTAGAAAGTAAACATTTTTTTTATAAAATTAAAGTTTATAAAGTGAATCTCTTATACTTTCCAATTGTTGTGAGTGGCACATTTAAATGTAGTTTCTGGAAAAATGAATGGAGATTCCATATCCACTGTTTTGAGATGAATACTAGATGAATACTGTTGCAGTTTCATCTGCATTAGCTCCTTAAACAGTAAACAAATGGGAACTTCAGCTAAAAAGCCTGTTTCACGCTACTTGCGTTCCTCTAAGATAGCATGCATGTTTTTCTTCTTTCCATTTTACACAAAAGAAACCAAGACCCAGCAGTGCTTCTGAGATTATGTCAGTGATCTCAGAAAAACTGATGCCACAAATAAAATACATTGCTAAACTTAAATGATTTCTTCTCAACATTCCCTGATTTTTCCCATTACATAGTAATAGTTATACAATATGCATTTAGCCATGATGTGAGTGGCATAATCCAGTATGTTCACTTTGCAAGTAGCCCTTTTCCCTTTTCGTAGAAGTCGGCAAATTAGAAATTTGTGAAACTGACAAATTAGTCCACAAACTCTGCCAAGTTCAAACTTTATAAATCTGACCTAAATGTTTTCCTTGAAAAAAATACATAGGCTGATGGACTTTTGTGTTTATAGTTGCACCCTGTGTTAAATTGAAAGTCTATACTCTATGTTGATATAATAAAATTTAATTAGTTGTAAGTCAGGTTTTGGTTTAGTGGTAATTAGTTTAGTGTATAATTATTACATCTAATAGCAATCTGAAATCTGCAAGCATTTTGATCTTTTTCCAAGTTAAGGAAAAAAAACCCTGAAAGATTTATAACAGAAATAGCAATAATCAAATCAATTAGCTAATTTCATTAGACAAATTATGGACAGTGTTAACTGGCAACATAAAATTTTGGTGATGACATACATGTGTCATGCTGAGCTAGTACATAAAATATTTTAAAATGGATTTTTTTCTTATTAAACATAAAGCAGTCTAACGTGACTTCTGATGTTTCTTTATTTTTAAAATGCATTACCTATAATTTTATATAACAATTTAATGTTATTCATGTAAAAACTAAAGTATTATGATTGTCAGGCTTTACAAATCAAGGAACTTTTATTACAAAACTTGAAAATCATCTTTAATTCATTGAGTTCTGACAAATATTCCCAATTTTACTTGTATGTATTGCCTACTTTCAACAGGATACAAAGTAGTTTGCAGCGGACAAAATAATTATACAAAAGTACACTATTTAAATAAATCTTCACAAACTTTTTAAGTTAGTAAGTTAAATAAAGTTAAAAATGTAATGTCTCTCCAAATTACACAGGTAGTATTGTATTTAACGGATCTATTTGTAGCAAAGACTAAATGAAGGCCAATAATATTTACTTTTGCCATTTTCTTACCTATGTCAATCCCTTTCTCCAATAGAAGCACTGTTTTTTCATATATGATCCAAGTACCATCTCATTTCAATTTTTTAATTATGTTTAAAACCTTTTTTTTCCTGCAAGTTTATTGTTACTTTTAAAATTTAAACCCAGATAAATCTGTTGTAATCCACAGTGCAGTTCAGTACCAAGTGTGTTTTCCACATCAAAGATCATGTGCCTCATTGTTAATCTCTTTGAATTTAAAACGTTTAGCTTAAAGATATAAGAAAGTGAAGAGTGCCACCTCTGTACAAGTGGCTGAGTTGGAATCAAAAGGCTATTATATAGTTTTAAATGAATTTCTATAGCTTACTAACTGATTTTTATAGACAGATCTAAGGTTTACTACAAGTGTATGGAAAAGAAATTTTCGATTTCTTTGATAATATTTCTTTCTTCCTCATTCTACTTTATTAGTAAAGGGTCTATTTTGACTTCAAAAGAGGTCTTATGATCATTTCCATTTGGCAAGGAGAAAGAAGTGATTTGAAATAAAATATTCATGAACTGACATAATTAAAAATATTAACGGAGACATCTAAATTGGCTTTACAGTACACCATTATAAATATTTATTTAGATCATTGCAAAATGTCTGTTGTGATGTACACGTTTTACATAGAATATCATTTCAGTTTTTTAAAATTTGATTTTATATTTATTTAAGTTGAATTTATATGAACACATGCTCTTATGGCATTAATGCTGAGTCTTTATACAAGAAGCATTTAAGGCAGACCTAGTAGGTGAACACCCTGGAAGAGGAAATGACAGCCCACTCCAGTATTTTTGCCTGGAGAATTCCATGGACAGAGGAGGCTGTCCACGGCAGGCTCAGTCTATGAGGTCGCAAGAGTCAGACATGACTGAGCAACTAACACACACACAGTTGGTGAACAACACAGAACTGAGGGCGGATAGAAAGGATGCTAAGAGGAGACGCCCCCACCCCAACCAGCAGACAGTCTTCAGTGTGAGATACATGCTCATTGAAGTTAGCAGTACAAAATATTATATAATCAGGTGCCAAGTGAGAGGGATTTAATAAAAGATGAAGTTGGATTGTTGCTTGAGGCTATTTCTCAGTGGAGGTACCATCCATTCTTAGCTTGGTAATCAACCTTATGAAATTTGACTTCCTCCTTTCTCTGGCTGTGGAACCAAATACACAAGGTCATCCTTAATAAATCCATGATCTGTTTACTAATTTATATTGGGGAATAACCCTGTGTCCAAAATGTTTTTATTGATTACCTTGAGAACTGGCAATCAGAGCACCCAAAAAAACTGAAAAAAACTCTAGTCATAAAGTTACTGGGTAAATTTAAAATGTATTCCTTCATCAGTTCAATAAGCTGCTGGTTGATTCCTACTCTGTGCGAAGATCCATGTTAAGTTCAGTGAGAAATGGAATACCTTGGTGGCTGCTGCCATCTAGAAACAGGCAGAGTATTAAGATATATCTGTAGAGTCCAGACTCCAAGTGATAAGCCTGATGTTTTAGTGAATATCTTACCTGAACCATGCCAGAACTTGGAGAATCCTTTCTGTAATATTATAAAACAGATGTGCCTGATGTGCAGTGTATTTTAAAATTCTGTTCTGTGTACCCATGTGAATAAACACCAAGAGTTGACTTTGTAACCACGTGAATATGAATGAAAATAAGAATCCGAAGAAGATTCTTATATTTTTTTTTTGTCCTGGGTCTTGAGAGTAAATGTTTAAAAAAAAAAAAAAAAAAAACCCAGCTATTTCTGTTTCCAGTCTGACTCTCTAACAAGAGAGAGTGGAGAATGACAAGCAGGTTTTGTTTTGTTTTTAATTTTTTATTTGAATATAGTTGTTTTACAATGTTGCGTTTTTACTATACAGCAGTGTGAATCAGCTATATGTATATACATACATATATATGTATATACACACACACACACATATATATCCACTCTTTTTTTTTAGAGCAGTTTTTAAAATGTATGTTTAGTCAACAAATCTTTGATGTTCCCTGAGCTAAGAATTCAGCACCTAAGAAATAGCCCTAAGGGGTCAGGGCTGACCCAGCTCCTGCCCTCATATGTGGACGGTGGCAGTGGAACAGCAGAGGAAAAGTTTAGTAGGAGTTGAGAATTAAGGGCAAAAGTCTGGGGAAATATGCATTCAGTGACATGCATTTGAACCCCAACAATAAAGTTGTCTCTGGAAACACTGGCTTCCCTGATGGCTCAGTCAGTAAAGAGTCTGCCTGCAATACAGGAGACCTGGGTTTCATTCCCAGGTTGGGAAGATCCCCTGGAGAAGGAAATGGCAACCCACTCCAGTATTCTTGCCTCGAGAATCTCACAGATGAGCCTGGTGGGCTACAGTCCATGGGGTCACAAACAGTCGGACTCAACTAAGTAACTATCTTTCTTTCTGGAAATACTTGGAAGAGGGAGGGTCAGAGGCCTCCGATTTAGTAAAGTCTTCAATATGGGAGCGATAAAATGATCAGAAACCAGTCCTGGGAATGGAAGTTACCACTGGGGAGTTTGTAAAATTGTCAAAGCCATATGCACAGACATTGGCTGGTGTGACCAGCAGTTTCAAAGAAGAAAGAGTGGCAGATAATATGGAAAGACTCTGAAGAATGACGTTTGAAGGAGAGCCAAAATTGATTAGGAGATGAGTATCATTTGCCTGTAGACTCAAGGACATGGTGGTGGGAAACAAGACCTGGAATATGGAAAATATACAATTTGTTACACCTACAGGAAGTTTAAAAATAATCTGTGGTTGAAGATTAGGCCAGTGCCTTTCCCGTGTAAGTCCTCCTCAGCTGTATCTGACAAAGATTTTTAATGTACCTTATAAATGTGGACTTTGGGATCACTTCTTTGTTGGTATCAAATAGAAAAAGTTGCTATTTTTTAATTAAGACTATGTTATAATACATAGCATTAAGAATACAGTTACTTTTTTGTAAATCATAAACCATCATTCAAAAAACGGACTTATGTAAATTGATTACTAAAACATTACTTTTTTTTTTTTCCAGAAATTAAGATTCATTTACTCAAAAATTGTGATTTAGGTATGTAATTTAGCTTGATGGTCCAAGTATGTTGTCTCAGGAAATTTCTCTTTATCCATTAACTGAATAAATTTTGATGCTAGGAGTTAGATTGGTTAGATAAGAATTGTTTCCTAAATTAATAGTTTCATGTAAATAAAAGCAAACATACATCATCTATTAGGAATTTAATTTACATACAATATAAAGTCAGAATTGATTCCTTATTTTTCCTCCTTATTCTTTTGGGATTCTGGAAACACATATGTAAGTGTCTATGGCTGCAAAGCAGCTCTGGATAATTGCCTATTTTCATTTCATAGTTGGCATTGTTTTTGTGTGTGTTTTTTTTTCTCTGCTGCTACTGATTTCATCTGAAGAAAGCCTTTTTAGTACTAATTCTCACTCTTACACACACTCACACACACACACACACACACACACACACACACATATATTTTAACAGGGAGGTTGTACCGTCAAGATCAGATTAACTGAGTAACCCACAATAGTGGAAAAAGTCAGTTAAATACTTAGGGGGAGTAGGAGTCAGATTAACCCCACCAGGGAAAGAGGGACAGTTGAACTAATATTAGGAAGTAGAGAAAATAATTGAAACTGGAGAACTCCAGTCCATTAATCTGGAGGTTCCTTGTATAACCAATGAGCTTTAATATCCAATTTAATGAAAGATGCTTATTTCACTTGCCAGAGCAGAAAAATTAATTGGTAGCTATAATTTAAGTTTGGTCTCCTTTCTAATTGAAAGAATGTCTAAAGGGAGGTGAAAAAAAGAAAAACATTTTCATTCCACTCATTTTCAATTTTAAATTCCTTTTTTTTGAAAAGTTTTATTAGAAGTATTGACATTTTCATTATTTCAATTGGATATTTAATTTGTTACACACTGTTGGTAAGTAGGAAAAGAAAAACCTCTTGAAAGACAGCAGACAGTTTAATGAACATGAAGTCTATTCTCTGAGTTTGCAGGGTGTGAGGAATCCACCTGTCCAGGAAGAACCTGGCATGTGACAATGTTTTGGGAAGTACATGTTAAAGCAGATACATGGTCATATATATTTTATCTTTTTATCATGTTAGAAATTAATTTTATTAGTGACTCCTCACAACCCATGTTTTTTTTTGTTTTGTTTTGTTTTGTTTTTGAGAACTTCATTGGCAGCTGGCTAAACCCTGATGCTATGCTGAGTGACTGATGCTCACATTTTGGGCCGTTTCTCATTTACCTGTATTACCTCAGGCTTCTGGCCCACCTAATTTAAATATAAATATATTAATAAATATACGTATCAAGTATTTCCAGAACACAAAGTCTGCATGTTAGTGAACACAGAAATAGTTCACAGTTTTTGTGTCTTTCTTTTCATTACTCCTCTGCATAATTCTAAAATCAAGACAAAATTCCTCTGAGTGAATGCACAGAAGAGCCACCAGAATAAAGAGGCCCACAGGAGTGTGGCCTATTTAAAACATCTGAAGATAACTTACAGAAGACCCTCCTGCTTTTTTTCCTCTGCCGAAGAGACAGGGGCAGCACGGGAAAGCTGGTGGCTGTGTCAGTGTCCCTTTCTCTCCTGGCTTGAGGACGGGCGATGCCAGAACAGTGTGTCCCCTGGAAATGATTCCCGGCCCAGTCTGTCTTCCTGGTGGTACAGGAAAAGCCAGCACAGGTGGGAAATACCCCATCCACTTCCAGATCGAGCCCACATGCTTTTGCCTATTTTATGCACGTGGGGTCCCATAGGTGTTTATGGAATGCTGAGGTGATGCCTCTGTGGCTCTGGGAGTAGAGACTGGTCTACACAATTGAAATGACCCACCGTCCGACAGTGAATGAACTACTCTATGGTCAATTCAACCATTTTGTGTTGTGTAGTGAATGACTTATTTGATCAAACCTAACTATGCCTTGAACAATTTAAATATCTTAGCGAATGTGCTAGGTCTTATGAAAGGTACAGGATAAATTTTCTCTGCATCTGTGTAGAGACCAGCATCATCAGACACAATAGACATGATTAGCAGAACAACTGGTTTCCAGTTGGCCTGTAGCAGATCACATTCAGACAGTGGAGGATTACTTAAATGACCAGCATAGTGGTTAAGAGTGTGGGCTTCAAAATGAAACCACCTTGTTGACTTACGCTCTACCACGTACTGCCTTGGGGTTTGGGGCAAATTATCTACTCTCTAGATAGATAAGTTGGATGGCATCACTGACTCAATGCATGTGAGTTTGAGCAAGCTCTGGAAGTTAGTGATGAACAGGGAAGCCTGGTGTGCTGCAGTCCATGGGGTCACAAAGAGTCAGACATGACTGAGTGACTGAACTGAACTGATCTACTCTCTGTGGTTCAATGTTATCATCTTCAAAGTGAAGATAATAATATGTACCTCATGTTTGTAGTGAGGCTGAAAACTCAAGACACATAATTAGCACTCAGCTAACTTATATGCAGAGTACATCATGAGAAACACTGGGCTGGAAGAAGCACAAGCTGGGATCAAGATTGCAGTGAGAAATATCAATAACCTCAGAGATGCAGATGACACCACCCTTATGGCAGAAAGTGAATAGGAACTAAAAAGCCTCTTGATGAAAGTGAAAGAGGAGAGTGAAAAAGTTGCCTTAAAGCTCACTATTCAGAAAATGAAGATCATGGCATCTGGTCCCATCATTTCATGGCAAATAGATGGGGAAACAGTAGAAAGAGTGTCAGACTTTATTTTTGGGGGCTCCCAAATCACTGCAGATGGTAATTGCAGCCATGAAATTAAAAGACGCTTACTCCTTGGAAGAAAAGTTATGCTCAACCTAGATAGCATATTCAAAAGCAGAGACATTACTTTGCCAACAAAGGTCCGTCTAGTCAAGGCTATGATTTTTCCAGTAGTCATGTATGGATGTGAGAGTTGGACTGTGAAGAAGGCTGAGTGCCGAAGAATTGATGCTTTTAAACTGTGGTGTTGGAGAAGACTCTTGCGAGTCCCTTGGACTGCAAGGAGGTCCAACCAGTCCATTCTGAAGGAGATCAACCCTGGGATTTCTTTGGAAGGAATGATGCTAAAGCTGAAGCTCCAGTACTTTTGCCACCTCATGCGAAGAGTTGACTCATTGGAAAAGACTCTGATGCTGGGAGGGATTGGAGGCAGGAGGATAAGGGGAGACAGAGGATGAGATGGCTGGATGGCATCACGGGCTCGATGGACATGTGTCTGAGTGAACTCCGAAAGATGCTGATGGACAGGGAGGCCCAGCGTGCTGCGATTCATGGGGTCGCAGAGAGTCGGACACGACTGAGCGACTGAACTGAAGTGTCTTTTCTTAGCAGCAGTATTCAATAAGTGAACGCCTAGTATATCCTTTTGGAGAAGGAAATGGCAACCCACTCCAGTGTTCTTGCCTAGAGAATCCCAGGGACAGAGGAGCCTAGTGGGCTGCCGTCTGTGGGGTCGCACAGAGTCGGACATGACTGAAGTCACATAGCAGCAGCAGCAGCAACAGCAGTATATCCTTTAGTTTGGAAGTGAATATTCTTCTAGAATCACAAGTTCTAAAGTAAGCTGCTGCAATTATTTTTAAAATAATCCCTGACATTTAATAATGTTTTAAAGTTGGCAGGACTGTTTTCATGTATCTTTAAGCTTTGATACACTGTTTTTGTCCAAGCCTTAGGAGATGGGCAGGAGAAATGTTGGAATTTTAGAGATGGTTGGTTTGAAGTGAGCCTTAAGATGACCTATGAGTCAATGATGAGTGCCATGAGGCCTGGAATGGCCATTGCTGGTAGTCAGGTGGCACTTAATAAAGGATCCTAATTTCCCTTTGCCTCATATTTACCATTCATCATCAAACTGTCATCATTAGAGACACAATCACAAGCTAAATCCTTTTTAATGAGCAGTCAGGATGATCCAACATGGAGCCAGATGAAGTACTCCGGAACACTTTCATTCTCTCAGTCTGAAAAATACCTGACTTCCTTGTCAGCTCCTCACTCGAAGCCCTTCACAAGAACCACGTGTCCAGGCCCTGGTCCATCTATGGTCCTTTGGATTCATCAAGCTGATGCTCCTGAATCATGCTATATGGGGGAAATTTCTGCTATGAAACCACTCTGAAAATTCCCAAATGAGGTGGTTACAGAACTCTCTTGCAATCTAGATGGAAATAAAAAAGAATTTTATTCATTTAAATTATCAGGGCTTCCCTGGTGGCTCAGTGGTAAAGAATGTGCCTGCCAATGTAGGAGATGTTGGTTTGATCACTGACACGGGACGATCCCACGTGCCGCGGAGCAACTAAGCCCCTGTGCCGCAACTATTGAGTCTGTGCTCCCGAGCCTGGGTGCCACAGCTACTGAGGCCATGGCCTAGAGCCCGTGTGTCACAAGACAAGCCATTGCAATGAGAAGCCTGTGACTGCAGGTAGAGAGTAGCTCCAGCTTGTGTCAACTAGAGAAAAGCCAACACAGCAACCAAGACCCAGCATAGCCAAAAATAATAACCAAACATATTTTAAATGATCAGATATTTGACACACATGTTTTCTTTTGTTCTGCTCTCAAAACTACTGAAATGCTTGTTGCTTATTGAAAGTTTCGAGGTTCAGATGAGCCCACAGTTAAACTGCTGGAGAGAAGTCATAGGATTTAATCTCTGAGCAAAAGTTACAAATGTCTGTACAATGTTTTATACATTTTGACATGAAGTTTTTGCTCCCATAAGAGTTAGCTCCTGTTCAAACATTGTGTGTTTGATGTATGCAAAATATTTGTATCTCCTTAGTAGAATCTAAGCACCCCAAGGGCAGGAATGGTGTTTTGTAATTCTGTTACATCCTAAAAACCAGAGCATCACATTTAATACCTTTCACCTAGTCAAAAGATAGATGATTGCATTGCACATCCATAACTTAAACTTCTGTGCCTTTAATAACCCCGGATGTCTCCAAGATTTGTGGCAGCTGAGAACATTCAGATAACTAAATTGCCCACTTTTATTCTCTTAGATAGATGGCATCAATTTCTACTGCCTCACCAAAAAATTATGTAGGCCAAGGATAGAACTTTCCTTATAAATTTTACAACCAGCTCCTGAGAGGCTAGAGAAAGATCGTTGCCTTCACAGCACTGTTGATCTTCTTTGTGGCTTTTGTTGTGATTCAAACAATGTGACAGAAGCCGTCCCCCAAGGAGGAGTTTAACAGATTCAAGAGAGATGAACCTACAAATATACATACTAAGTCTCCATAAAATCTATGTCTTGCATGCTCAGGAATTCTCTTTTTTTTAGGCCTTATGATTTCTCATAATATGTGTTTCCCTTCAAAATGGAACAGCAAATTTTGTTAGCTGTGGAATATTTTAGTTAAATGGTTTTAAAAATTAACAAGTTGAACTCATTACTTAATTATTTCTTAGGGAAAAAATAAAACAACTTCATAATCATTTTCCTATAGTATCTGTGAGGCTTCCAACTTTTCCCAAACAATTATCATTCTGTATTTTACCCTGGGACCAATTAAGCTTTCTAAAAAATTTTTTCCAGTTAATTCCTTTATATCAGCTTCTTAAACAGGTGATGTGGTTATTAGACTTCATCTATACATCCCTGTGAATTTTCAATCCAAATATTTCAAAGCAAAAGTCAGTATTGGAATGAAGGAAACCAGAGTCTGTATTTTAGAGCAGGAAGTGAAATCATTTGTTTTTAGTCCTTTCTGTGATTTTAACTCTTAACTATTCACTGATTGGTTTTGTGTCTTCAAGGTGAGATTTTTTTTGTATTAAGTAATCAAAATAAACTTTTAAACTTGCCAAGCAAAAACGTTATCTAAATCTCACATTTAAGTTAGATTTAATTTTGAAACGCTTTTAAGGACCCCTGTTACTCATTCTCTTGGTGGTCTTTCAAAAGCCAGGTGTCTGGGATTGTCTCCAGGCTGCTCTAAAAGCACCCCGGGCTTTGGATTAATACACGAGAGCTGCCTTTTATTTCAAGATGCCTATTTACATAATGCCTGTTCATTTAAACTCACTTGGAATGTGTGGCCAGGATGAACCCAAACCAGAGTGGGTCAGCAGTGCACAGGCTTGTTTTTTCATTGAATTAATTTTAAAATATTTCTCTCTTCCAAAGCTGGAATGGAAAAAAAAAAAAAAAGTTACCGTGGAGGCGTTTCTTAATTCAAGTGCTATATATCTCAATTTTAGAATAAACCCTGGATACTTATCTCAATACATAATAGAACAGGAATTTTAAAAACTCAGTGTCTATTATTAAACCCTTCAGTACTATAAAGTGTTAGAACTTATATACAGTACAACAGGACATATATATTGCAAACCTCAGAGTAATCTCTGTTCTGACACCATCACTTCTTTTGCACAAAATACATTTCCTTAATCCTTTGATTCAACTTTCAAGTTCAAAAAGCATCTTGGTGTGTGGATGTGGCTGTGTAGAATATGAAGATTTTTCATGTAACTTTTGTCTTCTAAATATTATTTTTAAATACAGTAAGTCAAATGTAATGTTATGGGATAAGATGCTTCTTTAATATTAGACTGACATGAATTTTGAATATGTTAGGAGCTTAGTTAAGAAAAGCCTTAACCTTTGTCATTTTGTTCAGACCTCACATTCAAATCCACTTTTGTGTTCTTTCTCCAGAAGGTTGGACGGTATCAGCTTTGTATTATGGGCAGGGATCCACTTCACTAAATTGCAGCCTGTTTTAAGTATTTACTTAAGTATTTGGGAGACTGAGGGCCTTAATAGTTGCAGTTGCACGCACACCAGAAATATAAATAAAGCCTGCTTTCAGAGTAAAAAAAAAATTTTTTTTTGAAGGATTTTCTTCTTAAAATAATGTGAACTTTGAATTAGGAGAATGCTGCTTTGAGAAGTTTATTTTCATTTGCAACATTTTAATGCTTGTTTTTCCTTGGCTTTTACCAAATGACTTGAGCTTGAAAATGTTGATGTTTAGTTACATATTTATAGAGGATGCTAATCTCCCCCGTGTGTCTGCATTGCTTGCTTCTGTGTTTCTCCCCTAGAGCAGAGTTAATGTGATGTTTATCTGCTGTTACACTTTCCTATCTTTTTGAAATCCTACTTTGACATCTTTCTTTAGCATATATTTATGCAGCGATTAAATCTCATCTTCCTTTATAGCATCTCCAGATGCTGTATAGTAAAGAGAGCATTTTTTTGTTTTAATTCTTTAGGTTGAATAAGTTTCAGAAATCATTCTATGTGAATAAATGGCTAGGCCTTTTCTATTTCAATACTATTCAGTATGCATGTAACCTATAAATTATTTTTTATTATGCTTCTGAATAAAAGTCATTTGTTTCTTGGTAACAGTATTTTTATTGGGAACCATATTTGTTAAATAACACTTCATTTAGCTTTCTTTTATTTTGTTAGTATCTCGTTGTTCTTTCCCTTCACAGATCACATCCATTTGTTAATTTTAATTTTATTTCATTTATTAGATGATGATTATTGTTTCTGGCCATCATCTGGCCCCATAAGACTTCTTATGAAATTCTGAAATTTTTAGCAGAGATGAGTTCATTTTGTTGTTAATGGCTATATGAATGAGCCAGCTCTGTGATGTTTAAAACAAATAAAAACCCAGCAACTAAATAAAACAACAAGACAGTTAAGATTTTGAAAGAATGAAACAACTTGCTCCGAAATTGCAATCAAGTAGTCTAAATACATAAACTCATCAGGACTGTTTCATTTCTTCCTTTTCTATCCCCCTTGAACCTTGAACCTAACAATAGGAAATAATAGAAAACCAAAGCCGCGCTATGGCTCACTAACACCCTTAAAAGGCATCTGACTATGACTGGATGTGAATGAGTGTTCCCCCAAATCTTTTGCTGAAAGATGGGGCCTCCTGAGGGAATCTTTAATTGTTTCCCCCTTTTTTCTCTGCGGGAGCCACAGAGCTCAGCTTAACAAAACCAGTATTAGTGAGGAGATCAAAACCAAACCTCTAATGTGGTCAGTATTTGACCACCTTTTTATAAAGTTAATCAAACCTGTTAAGAAAAAAATGTAAAGTAGCAGAATGTAATATTCTGAAAGGAAATTCCAAAGTATAAAATTCTAGCAATTTGACCCTGTAGCAGGTGTTTACTTAAAAAAAAAAAAAAGCCAACTGATTTTTTTCAGTGAAGCCAATTGGTCAGTTGGGATAAAAGGGTTACTTCATTTACATGTAGATCTGCTTTATAAATCCAAGTCAACTGTTTCAAGATTTGTGTCAGATTATTTATATTCAGTGTTGCTTTACTTTCGTATCCCATTTGGCAAGTGTGAAAAGATAATGGGATGCATTATCAATCACCAATAATATTTCATTAAAAATGAATCAGTTATAAGTATCCCATTATGCTTTTGGCTGATGTTTTGCTTGCTTGTTTAACTTGATTGTAAAAAGAATTTTTAAAAAAAGATTTAATAGATAGTATATCCTTTGACTTTAAAACATAAATCAGTGGTCACAACTCTGCATGGTCACATGTAAACTCTTATCTGACTGATATAACGAAATCCCAATATAAATGTGTAAAATTTTCTCCTTCTGATGAATCATTGCTGATGGAAAATAACTGCAGCATCCAGTTGGATACTTTTAACCCCCTTAGGTCATTGATGAGAAAGGGTAGGAAATTTTTAGACTTGGTTCTAACAAAGTGCAGGTTGTTTTGGATGTCATATCGTTGAAGGGCAAGCCCTTGCTTCAAGGATCACTTCAGTTATTCTGCAATGCCTAAATGATCCCAATCGTATTTCATTTCTATTTTGCATGAATGAACTACTCCCTATTAAAATGTTAATATCTCCTGGTCATTTATATCTCATAACTTCTGGTCACTTATTTCTAAGCTTGAACTTTTACATATCCAAATTCGTCCTATATGAAGGAGAGAACAAGTTCAGAGTGATGAGGTACAAACAGCATGACAGCACAGATTTCCTGGTGTTGGTGCAGAAGTTCCAGGAGGTGGAAGAAGGGTTCTAGATAAAAATAAATGGCCTCTAGATTGCCCTAATAGAAAACTGTAATATGTGAAGCCCTTGAAATGCGTCAGGGACAGGCACAGTGCATTTCCACACTGGCAGGATTATATACATCTCTTGGTGATCTAGTTCTTCCGAGTGGCAATGTTATGAGCTCACCTACTGAAACAGTGATGTCCAGGAGCATGACTCTGACCCCGAACTCCTGGTTCTAAGCTCAGCTCTACTGTTTACTAGTGTGTGTTCTCAGCAGGTAACTACTATGAGCCTTGGTCTCCTCCTTGGTAAAATTCTTCCCTGCTAGAATTTTTTGGAGGATGAGGTGGTATTATTGAGTATATAAAAAGAACCCACTGGGCCACTGGCCCATGGTTTGTTATTTTAAATCACCCACTTTTAAAAGTATCCAAATGTTGCAAACAAGCAAGCAATTTATAATCAAAACCCAACATACCACTAATCTGTTATGATTAGCTAAGGAAGACTCAGGACAAATCCCTTGTCACCCTTTTTCATTAAATTATTCTAATTAGGAAAAAAAAGATTGAACACAAAAAGAAGTCAAATAAGTGTGATTCAAAGTGAAATAACTTAAAATCACAGTCATATATTGTGATACATTATGCTGAAATATTAGATTTCAGAATATCTTAATGGACAAACTAGCTCTCTGGCTTCAGCCCTCTGGGAGTTTCTAACCAGAAGTTACTGTGTTTAGTTAACTTTGTTTCAGTTTGTTGCAGTTTTCTTACTCTGGTATAGATCAGGATTCATTGCAGAAGTAGGTGCTGACTTCATTTTTATTAGTTAGAATCTATTTTCTTTCCTGATTGTTCATCTAAGTATCATTATATACCTTTTGAGGGGTTAAATGACTAGTTTAAAGTAAGAAAAGAAATCATTGGCACAGTTAAATTTCTAAATTGGACATATTTAACCAAAACCCTACTAGAAGCAATTTACTTCTTGATGTTTGACTTACTGTTTTCTCCAAAATGTTTGTCTATGTCAAGAGACTAACAAAGAAATAGTAGCAATTGCTATAGTGGAAATGTCAAAAAGCTGTGGAATTTCGACTAAAACTTGGATGGTTAATTTTTGTCGTATTTGGGAAAATGAGATAAAATGAATAAAACATGATTTATTCTGAATCTTCATTCCAATTAAAATGAGTATGCATCAGTTTGATGAGAATATTAGATGAGACTTGAACAATTAACATATTAACAAGGGAAAAAATATGGAATTGCAGAAAATTAAGGGTGAAATTAATTTTTCAAAGATGAGAACTGGAGTTTAGACGTTTCTGGGAAATACTGAAAGCTACCTCTGTCACCACAAACCCACCTAGCTGGTGGTGCATTGTTCTTAGCAAGTGCGTGCTCAGTTGCTTCCATCGTGTCCGACTCTTTGTGACCCTGTGGACTGTAGCCTGCCAGGCTCTTCTGCCCAAGGGTTTCTCCAAGAGTACTAGAGTGGGTTGCCATGCCCTCCTCTAGGGCATCTTCCTGACCCAGGGATCAAACCCGCATCTCTAATGTCTCCTGCATTGGCAAGCAAGTTCTTTACCTCTAGTGGTAACTGGGAAGCCTGCATTGCTTCTAACTGATCATTTAAGCTTTTTTAAGCTTTCGTGCTCAAAAAGAATTGAGATAGAGGTTTTGTCCTTATTTCTTGCCTGTGGAAAGGACCTTGATTATAGTTCATTAATATGCAGTTACAGAACCAAGGATAACTTTGGTAGAAATAATTTCTACTCCCATGAACTCAAGGGAAGTCTCTGAGAATGATAAGGAATGGATTGGGAAAGGATAATTTCCTTGCCTTCTTTTCTGGTTATTTCTGCTGAACTTTAACATAGTGTGAGACCAGATAACATATGTCCATTTTTTATCAGCATTTTCATTTTTACCATGTCCTGAACCATGTGCATATTTATCGAACTGTCCTGAGTAGAAGCATGCCAAGATTGTAGGAGTTATTTCTGAAAAAGCAGCAAACCTTATCTAGATCATATTATATTAACACAGCATGTATTTATTTTACATATTTGTTTTCTGTTTTTTCTCATTGAAGTATGCTAATTTACTCGATCTTTAGTGGGAAAAAAAAAAAAAAAAACACAACCATGTTTCTTCCAGTACCTAATTTAGTAAAGTTGAAAATATATTCCATATTAAATTTAAAAATGTAGTTTACTACATTTATGTAAAATTCAACCTTGATATAGAGAGTAGTAGTTCTATTTTATTATTCCAAAGTAAATGTTTTATGTATTTTGTAAAATGCTGACCGCAGTTTGATTCCTCAACTTCAAAAAGTTCAATATTATAAGAAATGATTTGAAATGACAACAAGAGTGCTTCAGGTGAGACAAGCAGAATATTTTGGTACAACAAAGATTTTTAAACAGCCTATATGAAAAGGTTATTACAGTCATTCCCAATAGATCTCTAGGTTTCTAAGACTGTCATTTCTGGGATAGAAGTTAATCAAATCCTTTGAATGAGTGTGCAAATCACTTTCCTCGACCTCTGGGGACTTATATAGGAACTTTCTTTCCTTAAAGAGTTTACAATTAGATGAAGAAGCAAGATAAAATTATAATCATAACCAAATCTCTAAAATAACCATTGTCTCAAAAGACTTAACCACTTAATAAAATATGCTTCATGATGCTGAAAATATAATTGCAACTATAAAGGGATGCCTGAATATTTTTTAGATAAGGAGTGGATTTCCCATGGCTTGGATGCAAACTTTTAGTTTCTGAAAGAATTAAAGCATGTTTTTAAAATTTAAAGAAATGTTTTCAAAATAAAGAGAGCCAGTCTATTTCTGTTGCTGCTACTACTAAGTTGCTTCAGTTGTGTCCGACTCTGTGCGACCCCATAGACGGCAGCCCACCAGGCTCTGCCATCCCTGGGATTCTCCAAGCAAGAACACTGGAGTGGGTTGCCATTTCCTTCTCCAATGCATGAAAGTGGAAAGTGAAAATTGAAAATGAAGTCACTGAGTGATGTCCAACTCTCAGCGACCTCATGGACTGCAGCCTACCAGGCTCCTCCGTCCATGGGATTTTCCAGGCAAGAGTACTGGAGTGGGGTGCCATTGCCTTCTCCATTAGTTGCACATATAACTCAGTATTCCTGGTCTTATTTGGGGGAAAATATAGACTGAATACCTGTCTAATCCTCACAGAGATGAAATGGTGTGTGGTCTTGCGAATGGAAAGATGGATCTCTTCCTTTTTGATTTAAAGTGTTTTGTTATAATCCGATGAAAATCATCTATTTTGTACAGAGTTTGGGTAATACACAGAAGCTGTCCAATGCAAGTTCTCAGTATGGTTTGGGTATCACCCATCAGTTCTAAAATCATTTCATTGGCTCTTTATTATGTCACTTTAATCATCCAAGCAGTATAACCTGTTTTCTCATTTCCACTAACTTCAGTGCTGTTGTTGGCTTCCGGTCAGCTATTGAACAAAGTTCTCGGTGGATGGCACCATAGCATAAACAGAGAGATCTTTTCAAACACTTACCACTGATTGAACAGAGACTGTTTTACATATTCTTTACAGTGATCTGTTGTTTTGACTATATTGGAAACCTGATCAAAGCCAGTGTGAGTCATACTGAATCTTTGACTTTTCTGAATTTGAGGTCAATATTGGAGTGAAGAACTCAGAAAGAAGAAGAAGAAGAAAAAAAAAAAACAAACCCTTTCATTCTTACCTAGACAACAAAGGCCTTTTAGCCATTGCTATCTCGTTAGTCTTTTCTGAGTAGTCTCACCAGACAGAGAGCTAGTCAGTTATAATTCCATCATTACTCTTTCTAACAGCCCTTCAAGCCTTCTGCTCTTCAAAGTATTGCAGACAGCGCAGAGCACTGTAGGCATTTGGACTCAGCACTCAGAGCAGGGAGCTGAAACAAAACGATGCCAACTGACTTTAAGGCAATTTCCTTCCCTCTGTGGAAATTTCTGCTTCTCATATTGAATCGATTCACTGAGTGAAACTTGACCTCTTGTTAGAGTGCATACACTTTGCAATGTGCTCAAGTAATTCAAAATGAAATACCAGTTGTATATAGAAAACACAGGAACCTGACTGTAGTACATCCAGCTTATTTCAAAAATGAGCATGTCTTTAAAAATCTGCTTTTCTATTAAGAGGGCTACATTTACCACACATTAGATGTTTCTGCTCATTGTAAGATAATTAAAGTAATGGATTCTAGCCTGAATTATCATTGTAAGCACACAGTTAAGCTTTCTTTATATATGGAAGCTGAAAAAGGAAAATGGCACAATTAATTAAAAGAAAAAGAAAGCTCTCTTTTTAAAGTGGGTATGTTTGACCTCATATATGATGATGATCAGTTTCCTACATGTGCGTGCACACCCATGTTTGTGCATGCGTGTCCCATGTGTCCATGGGAGATAAAGCGTTCATATTAATTTTTTGTCAGTATCAAAAGGTAGGGAAAGTTAGTAGATTTATGAGTACAAGAGATAATATTTGGATGAAATTGGTATGTAATCACTTCTGAAATGTGTAACTATTTAAATTATTCCTCTTACAAAATTTGCCTATGTCAAAGATAACTTCTGATATTTATTGATCAATGCCATTGAATTTATACTGAAGGAAAATGGACATGTTTTTAATAACAGAAGACCCCTTGCTTGTTTTTAATGGCAGGTTACTTATTTCACTGGAACTTGTTACATTTATTACATATTCTTGAGTGAGGAGTAATGTTAAGCCACATCTACGTGCACAGAATGAATAGACTCCAAAACAGCCGATTTTTTGACTTCTTGATTGATACTGATGACTGCATTTGTCTTAACTGAGTGCCAATTTATGCCAGTGACATGAGTTTTTTTTTAAATATGTTTACATGAACTCAAATAGCTTGGGTAAGAAATATACTAACATATCTTCTAAATATTATATATATTTGCATATAATTCTATTTTGTTGAATAATTTGTGTTAGGCATCTCATTTCTCCAGATTTTCTAATATTCAGGCAGTTGGCATGCGGGTGGAAGTAGGAGGTATTGGCAGAGATTCTAGTGTGTCTTCAGATCTTTAATAAATGTAATTAGTTGAATTTTATGCCTTGCCTTTTCTTTTTAATAGTGAAGCAATTGCAGTGTAAAAAAGAGCAGTTGTTTGACTATATTATTTAATTAAACAGACTTTCTTCCCTCATTCTTTCAAAAGAAAAGCAGATATTCAAAGCATTAAGAGAAAAAAAAGAGATTAAAAATAATGGTCTGTAAATTTTGCAAAGTATATAAGGAAACCTCATTAATTCTGGATATTTAAAATATAAACAAAATCAAAATAGATATGAGAAAAATATAAGGAGAGAAGTCTTCTGAAGAAAAACATGCAAATTCATTCTAGTTCTTTAAAAAAAACACTTTAAAAATAACGATAAACAAAAGCAAGACTATTATCAGAATTCATTAGTAAATTAATAGCAGATGGTTCCCTGTGGGACCAAGTTTGTGAAACTGTGAATATCTTTTAAAGGTTATATTTCTCTGTTTATGTACACTCGCTATCTTTGAGTAGCAGAAGATTTAAATTTTTGTAGAGACTAGTAATTATCTGTCAACTCTCCTTAAATGAAGAATAACACCTAAATGGGAAAGTACCCTTTTTAGAAATATTTTTATCTTTCCTGCCCCTATTTTTTGAAGAGCAGAGCTCAGAAATGGGCTTGCTCATTGCATGAAAGCTTTGCTCTGGTAGCAGAAGCTATTAAAGGAAAGAATTCTTTGGTTGAACAGAAATTAATTAGGAAAAAATGGGGATGAAAAGGAAAGCTCTTAAGTCAGTGCCTTAAAAAAAAAAAAAAAAGATTCTAACAGCTGTAATATGAGAGAACATACGAACACATTTTTTAATATAATTATATGGAAAAGACATTTTTATATTTCCCTCTTCTGGCATAAAAAGAGTTTTTTGTCAAGCACTAACAATTTATTCCTTATGGAAACTGCTGTATTATTGTCTGATGGCCATTTTAGATCCATAAAACGAAATGGATTAAAGAAAATTAAACAGTATTTTTAAGTGTCTACAGCTTGTGGCATGTTAACAACAATCTATGTGAAACACCACCAAACATGAAGCTTGTGTTTCCAAGACTTTTTTGTACTGTAATACTAATACAGTCCTTCAATACTTAACTCTGAAAATTTGGTTCAAAATATAACTGTGAAAAGTCCCAATAATTTGGGGGAGGTAAAATGAGATATGACCAAATGTAAGTAAAGGTATGTTAATTGTGTATATTATACATATATATATATATATTCATTCTGTGGCACATTATTTGTTATAGGTATTTTCAAATTAGATAAATGAAATGAGTACTTCCTGAGTAAAATTGCATTCGAACTCAGAATTGTCATTGAATGTGTGATTTTTAGCTAAACCCACTAAACTCACCAGCCTCAGTTTCCCTGTGTGTAGATGAGATCAGATACCTCTTTTAAAACTCTCAGGACATCTCATGATCCTTTAGTCCTCAGATCATCCTCTGACATTAAGTTAAACACCCAGAAGCAGCTCAGTATCGCTCAGCCCTAGCAAAAGCTGTGTGGTGCTCCCTACCGGTGTGAAACCTGCTGTTGGTGGGTCTTCTGGGCTGCAAAGAGTGGCCAGAGGTCCTTTTTTTGAACTGAATTGAGTATGACTTGGTGAGCTACTGTGCTTTTGCATATAATTAAATGAATGAAGACAAACAAAACTGACAAGGAATGAAGGATAAGGCTTGACGGGATCAAACGGCCAGGGTGTCAAAGCTCTAAGTAATTGCAAAGAGGGAAGCATGATTCCTCTAATAATTGGAGTCCCTTGGAGCCAAGCCAACAGCCTTTTCCAAAGGATCCTGACCTGCTGAGCACTCTAGATGTGCAATGAATGTTTGCTGATGGACTCATGTCTACCTTGGCAGTCACAATCTCTATGTCCCTTCAATGTGAAACTTCAACTTCATTGCTTTTAATTCAACATCTTTTAAAAACCTGTATGCTAGAGTTGAGAAAGGATTATGTTAAATGTTTATATGGTAAAGCCAGCTTCAAGGAGAGCTATAACATGGAGGGAATGAAAGTTAAGTGGAGAATTTTTCAAAATTAAAAAAAGCAGAATATTAAAATGAATCCAGTTCTGTTATGGAGGTATACACCCACTGAAATTTATGGTGAAATATCAGTGTTGTTCCTCTTGTGTGTCACATAGTAGAGTGTGACCGGTGACTTTGAGGTCTGATTCTTGGTGGCCCTCTTTATCCCTGTGCTGGAAGACAGTGTAACTTGAGCTCAGTGAGACAATTTTTCTGGATTAAGTGGGCAAGATCAATCAAATGGCACCCTTCATCCATCCTTTGCACTTGGTTGTCATACCAAAATAAAATTCTATGATGCATGAACTCGGTAATGAGTAGGAGATTTTAACTCTAGTCATTACAGTACACCTAAACTTAGATATATTAATGTACATATCAGAAAGTTCAAAGTTGGACAAAAGACCCTTTAGGAAACCAGACCTGGAAACCAGGTAGCATGTCCCCTTGAGATGAGAAGACTGATTTTGTGGGTGGCATGTAGTCTCAGGCCCATCCCACGTTCTCTGGAGGATTTCCGAGGCGTACATCTGGGTAAACATGGTTTCAGTTCAACCCCATGTGTCCCCAAGGTTGTTGCATTTGGTGGTCTGGAATATTTCCAAAAGGGTATGGAGTGCAGTTTGGAAGAAGCATAATTAGTCTTGCCTATAAATCAGCAAGCACGTGCGTGTGTGTGTGCCAGCCTGCATGAGTGTCCACAGATAGCCTACTCATACGTTGGCCCATAAGAGGGACTTACTAATTTGTGCTAAAGTCCTCTCTGTCTAGAATCATTTCATCTGCTTAGAGCCAGATTCGCGGGTAGAGAAGGCAGGTATCTGCATGTTTGAGTACAACTTGCTGGATCTTACCATTAGAAAACTTTCTTTCTTTTTTTTTTCCAAAGGGCGTTAATTATTCTTAGAGTTGTTTTGTGGTTTCCTTTCTGAAAAATCTAAAATGAGTAAAACTAAAAATTAAAAATGACTAATGAGTTGGGAAGATTAACAACTATTCTGAGTTTTATAGCACATTTGTTTTCTATAAATACATCATTATATGCATATGCTTTTATTAATACAAATTGAGTGTAGTTGCAAATTTAAAGAAAAAGAAATTTATCATTTCCTCATTTGGGTACTTAAAATTTTCCCCCTAAACATTCCATGGACCCTTAGAATGAGCTGAACAAATACTTTCTAAATTAATTTGCTCCGACAGTACTGACATTCTTAAGTATTTCTGGTATGGCTCTGACTATGTCAGTAATTTAGACAATTACTAAATTATAATAATTTAATTTAGTAATTCAATTTAGATAACTACAGAAAACAGTGTGAAAAATCACACAAATATTTAAACAAACATTCATCGTTCTTCATGTGCACCTGACCTCTGAAAGCTTGCTCAAACTACCTGGACACAAGGAGACTTTCTATCCCCTCATTTGATAGCATTACAACTGGACATCCTCGAAAGTACCTCATTTCCTGTGGTTTGTAATAGCACCTTGCTGTGCCAAGGTTCATAGGGCACTTGAAGCCAACTGTCCATTTATAATTATACCCTGATGAAAATTAGCATCCCAGTGGATACTTGAGAACTGAACTTACCTGGAGGTGTCAAGTTTAAATGTCAGGATTTTTTTTTTTTTTCTTTCTCATGTTCCATGTCTTACAAACTGAAATTTTCTATTGAAAAAAGTTTATCATCAGTGATATAACCCTAGTATAATTCCAGTTTTGCCCACATAAATAATATGTTGAAAAGGGAAGGGGGAGAATGTATTGGAGGCTTCCAAGTTTTCATATAATACTGAAGAAAAAAAATTCCTTTAGTGTTGCTTTAACTTTAGAATCTGACTTGATTTCATTTATCTGACATTGGCGTAGATCCACAAGGTAACATACAATTATTTACCTATTTATTGAGCTCCTGCTCTAAATGGGGCTCTATCCTCTGCAACCATTTTAACCCTGTGTTACAAAAGTCACGTTGATTTTTATTCATAGCAGTGGCAGAAGGATTTTAGAAAGAAATGTAAGGTCTGAAATTATTTTATGAAAATTTTCATTTTGTGATTAGAGTATTATTGAACTTGGGTTATAAAGAAGATTTCAGCTTTGCTAAAATTTCATTTGTATAATAAGGGCTTGAAATTCTTGGCCTTCATCTGCATAAAAATTGAGTCCCAATTTTTCAGGCTAGCATTCAAAGCCCTCTTTAATATGATTCCATCCTTATTTCTTTTCTGCTATGCACTCATCCCTCTGAGGTTTCCTGAAGTCTTCTTGACCTCTGGAAACTGTAGCTTCCCACTCCTTCCCCTCTCCCAAGCTCTGTCCTCCTCTTAGAATGTCCCCTTTTTGCCAGTTTCACTCAAGTGCATGCCTGAGATTAGAAAACCATCCCAAAGGCTGCCTCTCTTAAAGCATCATGACAGATCATTCCATTGGAAATTCTCCTTCCCCACCATATGTTATATCACACTTGGGAAACTCAGTGCAGTTGGTTTTATCTAGAATTCTTGCAATGAGTGTCTGTTTAACCTTTTAGGATCATTAGGTCCTAGATATTAGGAACAATATCTGCTGGTTTCCCCTTATATCCTATTTACCAATAAATGCCTCACCATTTTGGTTGAACCTAAGATGGATTTCTAGGCTCCTGGACTGGAGTTTGTCCTGAATACTCTTACTCCAAGGATTCTGCTATCCATCAGAGATCTGAGGGCTTTTTTTTGTATCAGGATTTCCTTCCAACATTGCCACTAGAATAATTGCATTGTTTTCAAGTAGATTAGAATTCTGTTTTAGATTGGAAACTCTAGTCTACTTTGGCATCCCTGATTGGTTACAATTTGAGCTTCCTGACTGTATGAGTAGAAATTATTATAGTCATTATTACATAATTATTTTAGAGGAAGATTTAGCAAACTGGCCCACAGATCAAGTCAGGGCCCCCTATCTGTTTTGTTTGGCCTGGGTTCTAAGAATTTTTTGTTGTTGTTGTTGTTGTTTTTTTTTTTTTTACATTTTTAAGTAGATGAAAAGAAATGAGAAGAATATTGAATGACATGGGACATTTCAATTATGTGAAATGTCCTGTCTCTGCTGTCCATTAATAATTGTATTGGAACTCAGCCTCCTGCATTTGTTTACATACTGCTGGTGGCTGCTCTGTGTCCTGATGACAGAGCTAGACAGTTGTGCCTAGGACATGTGACCACCCCCAGAGCCTAATTCCCATCTGGCTCTTTACAGAAGACGTTTTTCAACTTTATTTGAGAGTAGCTGAAAACATATTTCTTGTCAAGATTGTCAGCTCTTTAAGACAAAGTCCATCTTTGTGTCTCCTCCTTACCCTCCAAATGTATGGCTCTCTGGCACTTCTCTAAATATTTGTTTATTGTTTGGTTTATTGCTATTTGCCAGAAGTCGGGTTAGAGCATCGTGAAACAGCAGACAGGGTGATTTACATCAGTAAGATTTGTGCCTTTCATTAGTGACTGGCATGCAGTGAAAGTCAGCAGAGACTCCAGTCATTTTTGGCCGGCTACGTGTTGATTATTATTTGGCTACTTCGGCCCGTTTCCTGACATGTCGTTCTTTCATGTTTTACAGAAAACACGAGTTCTCCCTTTACAATGTGGTTTCCATTTATTCCCAAGGGTGTTTCTGCATTAGTTTTTGATTAATGGAATGTTTTCTCCTTTCCCAAGATAAGTGAGGGGGGGAGTGCAACCTATCTAAATTGCATCTGGTGTGTGGATAAGGGCTGGACAACTCCTTTGTGAGCTAAGCACAGTTAAGTCCATGGATTTAGGTTTTAAAAAATAAGTAAATAAACAAAAAGGCACTGGCTCTTTTTTCTTTATGCCAGCCCCAGAGCTCTCCTAAAACTTTTCGCTGTCGCTGGAAAAATAAAGACCAAAGTCTTGTGAAATCTTGTTCTATTTCGGCATATGTGCTGAACCAGGAATTAGTCACCTAATCCTTCTATCATTATCATATTTTGTTTGCTTTCTGAACTTTAGCGATGGGGTTTCCGAGGCTTCTTTCATCCTGACCTGAAGGTAAGCATTGTTGTTTCCTGTTAAAGTATTATTCAGCATTAAGGGCACCATCACGCGATTGAGGTTTAAGGACCCTAGGAGAAGACTCTTTTAGAGAAGTGCATTTCATTGATAAACAAGTGTCTGAAAAATGAATGGGGAAAAAATGTCAGGAGTATAAAAAAAGAAGTGTGTAACATTCATTAAAGTGTTTGTTAAATAATGTATTCAGTCTGACTATGTTTCCCAGCCTCTCCTTGGCCCATTATATGTTCTAGTAAATTAAAGCTCGGAAATCTTGTCAGAGTTATAATACTCAAACTGACATCTAATTCCCCCAGACAATAGGTACAAGCCTGCCAGACTCTCTAATTCTTTCTAGTCTTTACATTTATTGATTCTTTTGTCGACCTGTTTCATTCAATCTATTACAAACACACTGGTTAAAAAGTGTGAAGTTTACCACATTTGACTGGAGGCATATTAAAAACAATCGAGTCCCAACATACGTGCCACCCATCCCGGGGGTGTAGCTCTTAATCTCAGCAACATTTTTATCTATAATTACTACATTAGATTTGAAGTGGCCAGCTTGATTAAAAAGATTGACATGTTTATTTTTTGGCTCACCTCTTTGGGTAGATGTGGATTTGATTTTTCTATTGTGTGTGACCCTGTATTACAAATATTTTATTAGTTGAACAAGAGCCCCCCCCTTTTTTTGGAAGTTACCACATTTGATCAGAGATTGAAGTCCCTTCATTACAGTTAAGCAGGAGATTGCGTGTGCCTGGATTTTCACTAACACAGAAATTATAAATTGGTTTGTATTTCAGAATGTTTTTTAGAGTTTATGATTATTGAGATTGTTGTTGAAATATTTATAAATACTTCATCAGATGGCCTCCACGTCTTGATGGTTCATGTTAAGCTTTTACAGAATTAACATAATATGCTTCTTATTGTGTGCCATTCCTCAGGATTATGCCTCTTCTACACATCTGATGTTGTAAAACATACTGTGTAAATAATTGATAATAAACAAACAAATTCTGCTTTTGCCCTGGTGTACTTCACCAGTTTCAAGACTTTGAAGTCCTGTAAATAATTTATGGCCCTTATTAGTGCAGGCAAATCAAACGGTACCCTTGATCCGAGCTGCTTTTTGTCCTCGTCGTTTCTGAACAGAATTGTTAAGTGATGCTTCTGATTGGTAACTAAACGGAACACCACTGAAAATCACTGTGGCATGCCTGCTGATATATACTGATGCACGCAGCATTGCCAAGCCATTGGTATTTACACTAATGGAATTTGTAGACTACTGGAATATATTCTGAAACCAGGACTTGCTATATCTTTTCAGTGTGCTTTTCATTTACCTATGACTTCTTCCCCGGTGCATGTTAAGAAGTGAATTTTCACTCAATATGCATTTCTTGGCAAAGATACAAGCATGCTGCAAAACATGAACTGAAATATCAAAAGACAGATTATATAATCTTTTTTTAACTCCTAAAAGCTTAGGCAGTATGCCAACTAGCCAGACTAAATAATCCACAATGGTACAATAGTCTTTCTTGGGTGTGGAAAATGCAAGCATGTGAGAGTGAAAAGTGAAGTTTCAGAAGTTATGAAAGATTTATGACTTAAACATTTTGTTCTCCTCGTGGTCTGTGTTATTTATAATTACATGAATCTTAACCAAAGGTTCCATTGATTTCATAATGAATTCAAATAGAGATTTTAGTTTCTGAGTGACCTTTAAAGATTGGACTGGTTCTTCATGTTTTTTTTTCCTAAAAGTTTTCTGTTTTGATGAATTTTTTTTTCTTTCACCCTAGAAGTATTCAGACATAACGGATAGGATTACTTCAGACTGGTTATAACTGCAAGGCAGATGAAATAAAATGTAACTAATACAGTTGTAGACACACACATTTATATATTCAGAAGGACGCCTTTATAATTGTTTCACTCAAACAAGCTGTGTAAGGAGAAATTTTGTCCCATTTTTAGGGGCTCAGCATAACAAGAGCAGTGTATGCTGTGTCCCCTTTTATGATATTTCCCATCTCTTAGAGGGGTTTGATTTCCAAGAAAGTCCTATAGGAAGTGTTTTTCCTTCACACCACCACACCTGAGGTATCTCCCCTCTGTGATGGGGGTTTGATTACCAGCGAGGGTCAACTGTTCAGGCTGTCCTTTTGAAGTGGATAACAGAGAGTATTTTAAGGCATGGGTCCACGACCTCCAGGATCTAATGCCTGATGATCTAAGGTGGAGCTGATTCCGTGAAAAAATTGTCTTCCATCAAACTGGTCCCTTGTACCAAAAAGTTTGGAGACTGCTGTTTTAAAGTACAATGCCACACCGAGAGGTAGCTTTTAAAATAACATCTTTTAAAACTCTTAAAATAACAGCATAAATATAGCCTATGGTGTGCTTAGTCACTCAGTTGTGTCCAGCTCTTTGCGACCCCATGGATTGTAGCCTGCCATGCTCCTCTGTCCATGGGATTTCCCATGCAAGAACACTAGGGCATGTTGCCATGCCCTCCTCCAGTGGGTCTCCCTGTCCCAGGGATCGAACTCTTGTCTCCTGCAGCTCCTGCATTGCAGGCGGTTTCTTTGCCACTGCACCACCTGGGAAGCCCAAAACACAGCCTTACCACATTTTGAATATTAACTGATAATCATGCTGGATATCAATTACACTAATACGAATTTTGAATTTTAATTACTAACCATAACCCTAAATTATCATGTCAATATGCTGTGCAAGACATTTAAAACAAAATGCAAATGTCACAAAAATAAAAGATTTGCCTCCATTGTAAATGTTAACTCAAGTTAACTTCAAGCACTCATTATGACTTTTTATGAAGGAAACCACATCCCTCCATTAGATTCTCAGAAAAAAAAAAAAAAAACCCAAAAACTCTAACCTTGAAAACTTACCCGAGGCCCTGGCTAGACCTCAACTCCTGCAAGCAGCTTGTCTCTTCGAAATCAATAACCCTTCTGGCAACTTCTTTTCAGGGCCAAGATTAACTGCCCTGGAAAGAGAGCTTATCTTGGATTGAACTCCAGGAAAGAGCTAACAATCCTCTTTGGGTTCTACTTGCTCATGTCTGTCTGCTGGGAGTCTTCTAAGAATTGTCCCTGAATGTCAGCACTGGAGAATAGTGCTTTCATTCCAATGCCATCCCCTAGGTCCTAGCGCCCAGGAGGAGGGAATTTACTTGGACTGTGCTAGTTGGTGGTGCTACTGGTAAAGAATCTGCCTGCCAATGCAGGAGACACAAGAGATGGGGTTTGATCTGTGGGTCAGGAAGATCCCCTGGAGGAGGAAATGGCAACTCACTCCAGTACTCTTGCCTGGAGAATCCCATGGACTGAGGAGCCTGGTGGGATACAGTCCACGGGGTTGCAGAGAGTCGGACACGACTGAGCTCAAGCACGGCTCTAACTAGCTTAACTAGAGCCATGCCACTGTTTTCCCAAGCCAAGGCCAAGGATCAGAGCTTTATGAAAGGAGTTCCTATAGATCTTCTGATTTACTGGAAGTAACACTTAAGTGGTTGACGATGAATTGTCACATGTCTCAGGGCATTGGCAATAGAGCATCCAGGAAATCAGTGTGGGATTGCCAGTTATGAAGGTCAGCAACTCTCAATGGCCAGAGGAAATACACCACATAGGAAAAGGAGCCTCTTCTCAAGGATCAATCTGAGCAAGTTCTGCGGTGGCAGGAGGTGAACCTGGTCCTTGACACCAGCTTCTTGGCCTTCATCCCTATTCATTGTCACCACACTGTCCAGGTGGAAAGCTACATGTGGACTCAAATTCTCAGGAGCTGATGGTGGAAAAGGAATAGAAGGCCTGTCCCTGCTTCAGCAGAAGATTTCCAGTCATTCTTTTAGCTATAGCATCACTTTTGTAAGGAAAGTTCTGATCATTGAAGACATTTTTTTTTCTCTTTTTCTTTGTTGTATCATTGTGTACCCATTTCAAGGGAGCATGTGAGGAAGTTTTAGGACATACCTTGCTAGCCTCACTCTGTACCCAAATCAAAGACATGTAGAGCAGCCCTGCTTTCAGACGAAGTACTGTGCTTGCCCCGGGCCTTTGTCCATCCCCTTCTCTCCTTTTCTCTCCCTGTGAAATGCTATTTATCGGTCTGGTCATTCTGACAGTGGCAAGGGGACTCAACACCTAACTCAAAAGAATTCCTTTTTTAACCTTTCTTCACTTTCTTTTCCATCCTCAGAACCCCTACTGTAACTTTATTGACCTATTATAATTTCACAATATAAGCTCCTTCCAGCAGCTTCTGTTTCTACCTACTATTACTTTATTTGTGAATCTATTTCCTATACAAATGGCAAGCCCCATTTAAAACTTTTAGTTATGTTTTGAATCTCATTGTCTTGACTCTTTTTTATTGATGTATAAGTATTAGTCCCTCAGTTGTGTCCAACTCTTGGCCATCCATGGACTGTAGCCCACCAAACTCTTCTGTCCATGAAATTCTCCAGGCAAGAATACTGAAGTGGGTTGCCATTTCCTCCTCAGTTGCTGATGTATAGTTGATTTATAATACTATATTAGTTTCAGGTATATAACCGAGTGATTCAATATTTTTATAGATTATACTCTAAAATTATTTACAAAATAATGGCTGTATTTCCCTGTGCTGCTCAGTACATCCTTGCTGCTTATTTATTTTAGGCCTAGTAGCTTGCAGCAGCAGCAGCTTGTATATCTCAATCCTCTACTCCTATCTTGTCCCTCCCTCTCTCCATCTCCCCATTGGTAGCTACTAGTTCTCTATATCTGTGACTTTGTTTCTGTTTTGTTATATACATTCCTTTGTTTTGTTTTTAGATTTCACATGTAAGTGATAACATAGAGTGTTAGTTTTTCTCTGTCTGACTTATTTCACTAAGTATAATACCCTCTAGGTCCTTCTATATTGCTACAAATGGGAGAACTTTATTCTTTTTCATGACAGTAATATTTCATTGTATATATGTACCACATCTTCTTTATCCATTCATCTGTTAATGGGAGCTTGGATTGCTTCCATGTCTTGGCTATTGTAAATAATACTGCTGTGAACTTTGAGTTTGCATGTATCTTTTTCAATTAGTGCTTTCATTTTCTTTGAATATATACCCAGCAGTGAAATTGATGGATTATATGGTAGTTCTATTTTTAGATATTTGAGGAGGATTATTCTCGTCTCCTACAAGTGTTTTAAATGGAATTACACTGAAGAAGTAGACATTCAGTGTTTCACATTTGTTAGGTTGGTTTCCCTAATTGTTCACATCTGAAGTCTAGGACTGTGATAATCCCCTCACTACTCCATATCTCCTAGCAGTGGGTTAAAAATGGAGCTACCGTGACCTTCTCCATCATGGGGGGAGCCTGGCACAGGGAATAGCCCATTTCACCATGGGGGCTACATTCTCAATTCAACAAGTGTAGTTCTGTTCTTCCCTCTGAGGGTTAATTTCACCAAAGGATACTATTCATAGGATAAAAAATTTCCTAACCACTGTTTTGATGGCATAATAAAAATTCAATAAATAAGTATTTCACTATGGTATAATTTAGGGAAATAAGAAGTTGTAGCTCAGTAACACACACAAAAAAAGTATAAAATACCATAGACATGTACTATGGTGAGGGTAAGCATCTTTTGTTTATAAATGGTTGAAATATAGTGACAATAAATTTATTTAATCCAAGAGATTTAGAGCAGATGCTTCCTCGTGCATAACTTGAAGTGGCCTTTGAATAGGGATTCAGAGCTGCTCAGAAATGCATTGCCAGTTTGTTAAGCTTGCTCTCCTGTTTGACAGGGAGATAAAAACTGGGAAGGCCTGGAGTAGATTCCTGATGTAGGACTCTTACCGTGTTCCATAACAAGTCTACAGATTAGGGATTCATTTGCAGTAATGAACTTCTCAAGTTCCCATCACTTAGTTGTCAGTCATGTACACTTTAGTGTGTACTGCTTTCATCAGGAAATCAGATTACTGTTGCTGAGGGAAGAGGCATGTAGACTGAAGGTGAGGTGAGGTGAGAGGTTATGGGAACTTGGGGCAGTAGGATGGTGGCACCCCCAGGTGGAGTGCCAGAATCAGAGAGGCTGCCACGCGGGCCCCGGGTTTCCACTAAGACCCAAGCAGTCCTCTCAGTCACTGAGGTGAACCTCACAGAATGTTGCTGACAGCATGCCACTTTGGTGAGAGGAGAAGGGACAGGTAGCACAAGCCTTAAACGGCTGGTGGTCATGCATGAGGGGCAGTTCGAATGAAGCCAACGAGCAAAGTCAGGGTGGTGGGAAAGGGTGCAGGCGACAAAGGAGGCAGGGGTCAGGTGGCGTGGGTTGGATAGGGGGTCAAGGCTGGCTGCCTGGAGACTGAAGACTCCACGACGAGGGACAGAGAAATGGGAAGAAAGGAGTAGTGATAAAAGTGTCAGCTGAGATCCACAACCGTGATCTGGGAAGTACTGGAAAGTCACAAACGGGAGTGGGCGAGGAGCTCAATGGGGTAAGATCCAAAGGGAAGAAGCCAAAGCAAACTGTGACCACAGAAAGTTCTCAACACATAAAGGAAGGTGACAGGCCTTGTCTACTTCTGCTTTGCTTTCATCTCGTTCTTCAAACTATACGAAAGCATATATCAGTAAGATTCGTACAAAAATGTAAGTGTAGTTTATTTTTGTGTATGGTGTTAGAAAGTGTTCTAGTTTCATTCTTTTACAAGTGGTTGACCAGTTTTCCCAGCATCACTAGTAAAAGAGATTGTCTTTAATCCATTGTATATTCTTGCCTCCTTTGTCAAAGATAAGGTGTCCATAGGTGTGTGGATTTATCTCTGGGCTTTCTATTTTGTTCCATTGATCTATATTTCTGTCTTTGTGCCAGTACCATACTGTCTTGATGACTGTGGCTTTGTGGTAGAGCCTGAAGTCAGGCAGGTTGATTCCTCTAGTTCCATTCTTCTTTCTCAAGATGGCTTTAGCTATTCGAGGTTTTTTGTATTTCCATACAAATTGTGAAATTATTTGTTCTAGCTCTGAAAAATACTGTTGGTAACTTGATAGGGATTACATTGAATCTATAGATTGCTTTGAGTAGTATAATCATTTTCACTATGTTGATTCTTCTGATCCATGAACATGGTATATTTCTCCATCTATTAGTGTCCCCTTTGATTTCTTTCACCAGTGTTTTATAGTTTTCTATATATAGGTATTTAGTTTCTTATGGAGAACAGTGTGGAGATTCCTTAAAATACTGGAAATAGAACTGCCTTATGACCCAGCAATCCCACTGCTGGGCATACACACCAAGAAAAGCAGAATTGAAAGAGACACATGTCCCCAATGTTCATCGCAGCACTGTTTATAATAGCCAGGACATGGAAGCAACCTAGCTGTCCATCAGCAGATGAATGGATAAGAAAGCTGTGGTATATATACACAATGGAGTATTACTCAGCCATTAAAAAGAATACATTTGAATCAGTTCTAATGAGGTGGATGAAACTGGAGCCTATTATACAGAGTGAAGTAAGACAGAAAGAAAAACACCAATACAGTATACTAATGCATATATATGGAATTTAGAAAGATGATAACGATAACCTGATGAATGGATAAGAAAGCTGTGGTATATATACACAATGGAGTATTACTCAGCCATTAAAAAGAATACATTTGAATCAGTTCTAATGAGGTGGATGAAACTGGAGCCTATTATACAGAGTGAAGTAAGACAGAAAGAAAAACACCAATACAGTATACTAATGCATATATATGGAATTTAGAAAGATGATAACGATAACCCTGAATGTGAGACAGCAAAAGAGACACAGATGTATAGAACAGCCTTTTGGACTCTGTGGGAGAGGGAGAGGGTGGGATGATTGGGAGAATGGCATTGAAACATGTATAATATCATATAAGAAATGAATCACCAGTCCAGGTTCAGTGCAGGATACAGGATGCTTGGGGCTGGTGCACTGGGATGACCCAGAGGGATGGTATGGGGAGGGAGGTGGGAGGGGGGTTCAGGATGGGAAACGTGTACACCCGTGGCAGATTCATGTTGATGTATGGCAAAACCAATACAATAATGTAAAGTAATTAGCCTCCAATTAAAATAAATAAATTTAAATTTTAAAAAAATGTAAGTGTATAATTCAGAGAGTGTTGGGACACACAGCAGAAAGCCAGGCAGTAGAAACGTGGCTATAAACCTAGGCAGAGCCAGTGTGTTTAACAGTGGTGGTCAATCAGGGCTGTGTATGAAGAAGCATTGCAGGGTCTTCCCTGGTGGTCCCTGGTGGTACCTCCACTGCAGAGGACAAAGGTTTGATATCTGGTGGGGGAGCCAAGATCCCACATGCAGCGGAGTATGTCAAAAAACACACAAAGCTTTGCGTTTGCACATTTCATCATTCAAAATCTTAGAAGCAAAAGTAACTAGTGGTTAGTGAGGAAAATTAAACTTGCAAAGACAAAATTTTAATTGAGTTCAAAACTGACTGATATAGAAGTGTTTGTGTGTGATTATATTTGTTTCTTTGTAAAAAAAAAAAAAAATACCAATAATAGCTTAGTATCCACATTTACTACAGGTGTGAAAGTCCAGGTGCAAATCTCAAATCACTAGATGTGTAATACTAGTGTCTGTGTACCCACATACAGAGATGGCTTTTATAGAATAACACTGAATATTTTACATATCCCTTGCTTCTGTTTTACCAGGAGGCAATGAGTCATTTAGTTTATGGAAAAAAATCACATTAAATGGACAAAGGTTTCACAGGAAGAGTTATAAAAGGTCCAGAAATGGTACATATGGAACAGAACAATGTAAAAAAATATCAACATGTCTTGTGTAATCGTAGAAAAAGGATCAGTTCAAATGGACCAATTTTTTTTTTGGCTGGAAATACATAGTACAGAAATAGAAACTTTAAGTATTAGAAATAGTATTATTGAGCTCCATTCATCTTGAAAACTTATTCCACTAACTCCGAATCAAATACTGAGAATAAAGGGTTTAAAGTAAAAGAAAATATATCCAATTCACACTTGAGGAAAATGAAAATACTACAGACCGAGAGAACATTCTTATTGAGCTTTTTTTTTTCCCCCAAATGCTCTCATTTTAACCAGCTGGAATTATTTTTAAAGTACATCCAATTCAACCTTTTAAAATGACAGATTTGCCTTTTAATGGGAAATATGTATTTCATCATAAAGATGGAGCACAGTGTCCTTGGCTAAGTTATTCTCTGCAGAAGGATGCTGTCATTTTCTGCACTTACTCTTAGCCTATAAGGAAGAGCACATATTATAGAAAATTTGCTCCTGCTGTGGGAGATTAGAAGGATACAGACAGACTGATAAAGAACAATTAAAAATGCGCAGTCTCCCCTCCATATCCTGACTTCCTTGTGGTCATGTGGATAGTTATATAATGAGCAGTCAATGCAAACTGAAACCAGAGGAAGAGCAACCTTAGAAACCAGAGTTCTTTTTTATGTTTAAAGAAGTGACAGTAGCAACTTGAAACAACCAAACAGTACCTCAGAAAAGGTGTCTCCCAAGATCCTTTATTTGGAGGTGTTACTTTCTTACTCCAGGATGTCATCAATCTATATTCATTACAATTTTTTTTTTAGTAAAAAAATCTCCATTTTTTGAGGAAAAACAAACAGCTGATAACAGTGGAGCTGAATTAAGCTATCTCAGGGTTATGTTAGCAAAACTGACACATTTTCAATGAAGATTGACATTCCTGAGATGTGAGCATGACTGATGCTGTTTGACAGAATGGGATCCTTGAGAGGAGGGTAAATATTCCAGGACTGTGGACAACAGAGAGGGCTGAGGTCAATCAGAGATGCTTGTCTAAAGGAGGACAAAGGGGCCGGGGTCAGGGACAAGTGCTGTACAGCTGAAACGGGGGGCTGGTGAAGTCCAGCAGCAGGGGGGTGTCTGACATCACGCAAGGGAGGGTCGGAGGTCTGGAGGGGAGCACAGTGCCCTGAAAGCCTCCTCCATGATGGAAACAAAGAGGTAACCGGTCTCATCCTCAGGCCCTTTGTAAGGGGCTATTTCATTGCCTCAAACCACCAAACATGGAATTAGGGTTTTCAGCATTAGGCACACTGTCTTATTAATTTAAGTACTGAAATTCTGTGGAAGGAAGTACTCAAGGGTCATTTAGGAAATTGAATAATAACTATGCATTTAAAGGTATTTTGGCCGAAACGCCACCCTGAAATATTCTATCTGTACTGTCTCCAATGTTCTGGTACAATCATAGAAAATAAGTTGTATCACTGCTTACAAAGGTAAACAAAGACACTTGGTTTGTGTGGAAGTGATTCATTCATTCGTCAAATGAAGCAATCGTTGCTCCTTGTGCCAGTGCTAAAGGTGGTAGGTCAAAAGTGAAATCAGACGCAGAGCCTGTTCTAACTAAAGGATTCAGTGGAGTTTGACAGCATGGCACCTTTGCAGTTCCACTCGATGGCAACTTGCATACCTGAAGCAACTCGCTTTTTTTTAAAGGGACTGGGAGTTCTTAGTGAAATTTTGGATGCCCAACCAAAGTGTGTGTTGTTTACTTTTCTAAAAAAATCCGAGGGCCCAGGCGTTCCTTCTCGGGGCCCTGAACCCTGCCAGGGATTGGGGCACAGAGGCTGACCGTGCCTGGGAGAGACTGTTGATGGGCTCAGTCAAACTCACAGCCAAGCAGGTGAACAGGAAGCCAGGGGGTAGATTCAGGGAGTCGGGGCCAATAGAACTGGGCAGTGAGGTCAAAGACCAAGATGGTGTGATGAAGAGGGTGGCTAGAAAGCCTGCATGACTTTCCTAAGCCAAGGGAGACAGTGGCATCATTATTAAAGTGGGACCAAATATAGGGTCTGGTCCCTTCTCCTCCTCTCCTTCTCCTCCTACTCAGCCATCACATAACATCAACTCACACCTCAAGTTCAAGGTGAGAGGTAGCTTTCCCTGAGCCTGGTTTGTGTTTAGGTTGTTGAAGAGAAAGAGATGCTGTGTACTTCCTCCGGCCACTCTCCCAACCTTGAACACTGGTAGAAGAAAAGTCACTGGAAGGGAACTTCCCTGGCAGTAAGTGGTTGGATTCCCCTTCCAAGGCCGGGGAGGTGGGTCCCATCCCTGGTCAGGGAGCTCAGATCTCATATGCCTCATTGGACAAAAAAAAAAAAAAACAAAACATGGAACAGAAACAATATTGTAAAAAAACTCAATAAAGACTTTTTTTAAAAAAAGACATTGTAAGGAAATTTCCTGAAGAAAAGAGAGTAAAGAATGCCTCGTGGTTTCTTGAGGCCAGAGCACTGCCTTAAGTTCTGAGACAAATGACAAGGGGCATTGGGAGACTCGAGCTCCTGTTCCCAGGGCCAAGCCTTGGAACCAAGAGACTTGGCTCTGCACTCACACTCTGCAGCTCTGCTCTGCCCCCTCCCCTCTTTCCAGCCACCCCCTCCCCAGCCTGAGAGCAGGGGCTTCGATGGCTGCACTGGAGGAATCTGCTGCAGTTCTTGTTTCAGTGGAGCGTCTTTGGCAGGTGGCCTCTCGTCCTGGGCACAGCCAACAGCCCATCCAGAAGGACATCTGCTGCTCAGTTTCACCATTGCCCAGGCATATGGCCTTCAGTCCCCCTCCCCAACACGGTGGAAGCCCAGAAGACCTCCTGAGGTCAGGAAAAGTTTTAGAGCCCAGGAATGACAGGGAAAAAAAAAAGAGCCATGTTTCAAGAAAGGAATTTCATCCACGATGCAAAGTGGATTCAGGGAGGTGGTCCAGAAGCCATTGCTATCCGAGTTAAACACTAATGAGGCATCAGAGCCCTGATAGCGATGAGTGGAGGGCAGAGATACTGAAGCGTCAGATACTGAAGCATGAGGGGAGCAAAGATACGAAGGAAAATCAGCTGGATTCAGTGATTAGTGGGCTGTGGGGGACAATGGAAAGAAAAGAGTCAGAGATGAGGTTTTGAGCCTCAGGATTCCAAAAAACTAAGGAATACAGAGACAGCTGGATAGAGTCTGAGAGTGACAAGGGGTTCATGCTGATACAGATTTCAGGTAGTGTTATTCTTATGCCGACTGTCAGGGTGTTACCTTTAGGCCCAAGTAGGAGTTCAAATGGGCTTCCCAGTTGACTCAGTGGTAAAGAATCTGCCTTCTAATGCAGGAAACTAGAGTTTGATCCCTGAGTGGGGAAGATCCCCTGGAGAAGGAAATGGCAACCCACTCTAGTACTCTTGTCTGGAGAATCCCGGAGAATCCCATGGACAGAGGAGCCTGGCAGGCTACAGTCCACAGGGTTGCAGAGTCAGACACGACTGAGTGACTGAGTGTGCACACACACAAGAGTTCAAATATTTTCAGAACATGTAAGAACATTATTTTAAGTGTGTGTGGTATAGTAAATTGAAAATGTATAAAAACGTTTGGTCCAGACTAATTCACAATAGGCTTTTCCTTCTTCCTTCGTATTTATTTATATATTTTTTGAAAGAGTGAATAATTCATAATGAGTATATCTTGAAAATACACTTGAAATAAATAAGTGATCACACACGTTTGAGTTTCCTCACAGGAGTCTGTTAGATGCTCTGCACACAGCTCCGTTTGCAATTCACCATTTCTATTCAAGCCAGGTTATCTTAAGCGTTGTGTCACAAGCTCTGTTCTGCTCAACGACTCCACATAATCAACACACTACAATCTTTCCATTCACACATTTACTTTCCTGGTCATTATTTTAATGAGACGCAGAAATGGCTCTGGCAGATTCCTGAAAACATTCCCCTACAAGACTTATACAGAAGTCCAGTGTTAAGTTCACTTTCATAGAAAATAATATTTAAATGCAAATAGAAAGTATTTTTCTTAAAGAAGCATATTTTTCTGTTCAATTAAAATTACTGCCTTTCTCCTCCTTGGTACAAAGAGAGATGTTTGCGATCTGGTGAGAGATGTGTCTATAAAATACATTTTTACATAAGTTCTTCAGGAACACTGAGTCTGGGTGGTTCCCACTCCCCAGGAAGCTTTGGGACTTTCCAATTTCAGCTTCTTTCTCCAATAAGATTCCCCCTCTTGTTCATTCTCTCTAGCTTTCTTGAGTTGAAAATCATCCCATCTACAGCAAAATACAATCTGCAAATAATTCTCGTAACACTCATTGGGTCATTTAATCCCCACGTCCGTGGTGACTCTGAAAACACAGTTTGGCCGTTTTGTGGCGTTACATTCAGATGTTAACTGTCTCACTCCTTTCTGCCTCATGCCCTCCTTCCAGTCTTGTCGTTTTCACCACTCTCCTCTTTGGGCATATCGCTCTCCTAACTAAAACAATTCACCTCAGCGAAACAGTCCTTTACATGTAATTAACAAATCATCGACTCCTAAACCGAGCTCTTTGCATCATCACATATAGAAACTCGGACCTCTGAAAGGCTAACGTGCCTCTTCCGGTCCTATGGCCCACGTAACACCTGTCACGTGTGCCTCTGATAGACCCTGCCTCTTGGTGGGGCCGGCCCCAGGACCCTGGCACCTTGGCACCCAGGATTCCCCTGGAATAAATTTCCTCCCAGCTGCAGTGGAGTATTTCTATGACTGACTGACACCCAGTCTTTTCCCTCGTGGGTCTCCCCCCCACCCCCGCCTGCAAAAAAATCAGCAGGCAACATCTGGCATCCTAGCTCATTCTAAAGCTTCACTTTTGTTCATTGTGCCCTTGGCACGTCATTTTCCTACAGATGATGCCGTGAACCTTTTATTTATTTGTGTATTATTTATTTGCAGATTCCTCTTCTCACATTCGACTGCTGTCTTCCCCTTGTGTAAATTTCTTTCTCGGAAGCTCAGGGGAGCATCTGCAAGGAGTCGATGTGGCTGCTTTCCACTCACATCAGGTTCCAAAGCCCCCCTCTTGCTCTTGCACACCCTTAAAGTGGATTAGGCAGAATATGAAAACTTTCAGCAAACTGGCGATTGATTCTGAGAAGTCACGCTTCTCAGCTTCAAAATGTGGATGGGCCTCTCCTCCACCGCTGGGTACTCTGTCCTCCCAGGCAGGCCAAAGGATGTAAAAGCAACTTGGTAATTCAGACAGTTTGCTGAAAGAAAGAATATTTAAAATGAAAACAAAAAGTCAGCTAAACTAATTTTGGCATCAAATAAAAATTGTCGCTTTGCTTTTTCCTCATTAAAATGTCCACACTCCAAAGCCTTCCTTGGTGGCCCAGTGGTTATGATCCTGTGCTTCCAATACTGGAAGTGTGCTAACCTGCCTCAGTCGTGTCTCACTCTTTGTGACCCCATGGACTGTACCTGCCAGGCGCCTCTTTGTATGGGATTTTCCAGGCAAGAATACTGGAGCGGGTTGCCATTCCCTTCTCTAGGGGATCTTCCCCACCCAGGGATCGATTCAGCATCTCTTATGTCTCCTGCATTGGCAGGTGGGTTCTTTACCTCCAATGCCACCAGGGAGCACGGGTTCAATTCCTGGTCAGGGAACTAGGATCCCCCATGTCCTGTGGCCAAAAGATATAAATAAATCAATAATGTATGTTTTATACTTTCAAATAAAATGTCCACATTCCTGTTTAGAAAGGAGACTTCAGAAAATAGAGCACAGATTAATTATAAGGTAAAGTGATGAGTAATTACCCTCCATCCTCAGAATAGGCTTTCTGAGCCCCTGCTCCACCCTAAGTCTGGTTCTCCTTTTCTGTGGATGGCTTGCCTCACAGAACCTCAGGACTGCTCTCCTTCTTAAAGTGGTAAATGCTACTGCTACCCTGATTTTCCCACTTAGAAGCATCTCAAATTCAATCATGGCCCAGTCCTCTGAGAAGAAAGCCAGGGGACTGCTTACTATCTGTGATTTGAGAGAATGTCTCCCTCTTCCCATGTTCAAGGCTGCAATTCTTGACACTAGTGAGCGATTCCTTTATGAATGTCTCTCTCCCGCTCCTAACCCCTGCTATTTTTTGAGAATTCTGCCAACATTCTTTATGATGGCTCTATTTCCCATATGTGTCATGGACTTGGATTCATTCATCCAACAAATATTTGTTGAGAACCTTTCATTTTCCATCCTTGCTAAATGTCAGTTGCTCCCAAACCTAGTGATTTCTGCTCTTTTCTTCCTTCCTTGCAACTCAATTCCAGATTCTTTTGTCCTGCCTCCCTTCCCAAGAAGTCAATTTCAGGCTATTTGCTCAAGGAATAAAAAATTAACGAGTGGCTGAGGATTCAAATTTGGGGAGTTTCTGTCTAGGAAAAGAATTTGGCATATCTGTCTGAATTCTCTAGAGCTCAAAATTCTCAATCCTTTGAAAAAAAAATTCTTAAAACACCACTCTACTATTATTATCCCTAACTCCCTGCGTGTTTTCTTATGTGATGCATTCAACCTATGTGTGAGCCTCTCAGAAATGTGTTTGCTAAATCATCTGGCAAATGGTCTTGTTGATGTCTGCTGAGCGGCTCAGAGCCTACAGTTGTTAAGCACTTATTACAGGAATCCAGCCGGGCAAATTAAGAAAGCTACGTGTTTGCTTATTATTTTAGGACTATTATGCTATCTTCTGAGGGTTCTCCATCTTGGACCTTCTGACCTGAAAGGACTCACTGTTCTTTAGCCAGAGGTGGCTGCATGGAATCTGAATCTTTGACCTGCTGACAATAAAAATGATTATCTTTATTCAAGGTTGGGTGGGGGGGGGGTGGAATGTCCTCTTGTTCTTTTCATAGTTCCGCCTGCTGGAAAACACGTATTTAAGCAGCTCAAGGTTCACTTGGTGTGTCATAACTAAGCTGGGAACGTTTCTACTTACAAATGAAGCTGTTTACTTCATTTTTTAAATTAAGTACCTTATATCAAGAGTACTCCAACATGTGTGCTATCTGTTCAAGGTGACCATCTTTCCCAACCTGTACAAAAAGATCTACGCAGAGCTGTTTTGAAAAGTGTAGCTGATGTTTCTGGTGCCTATTCGGAAAGTCCATATTACAAGTTGAAGCTGCCACATAAGTAACTTAGACATCTCACAAAAAATAACAAGGAAGAAGCTTTTTCGAGGACCATTGTTAAAACAGATGTGGGGCGTGTCTGAAAAGTTTCCCTTTGTGTTAAAGATTGTAAAATACGATCAGAAATCCTTTAAGTAAATGAACTGTAGGCTCCTTACATATGCCAGTTTTCTAAAGCCCAGGCGTTTGTATTGTGGTCTACCCAAAGCTTTGCCTTTGGTACCTCCTTTCTGTGTCAGAGGCATCACAGCTGTGGTTGAAATCCCTCCCCAACCATGTCAGTGTTGCTTTTAAGCTCTTCCTAAATGTTCATCTGGTTAAAGATGCTGATGCTGACATGGTTGGGAAGAAAATACCTGTGTCGTAGGAGATTAGTGTCTTTCCCCAAACATTGCAGTCGGTTTCACCAGCTTTAAAAATGTAAGTGATGCAAAGGAAAGTTGTCCTTTCCTTGTCTACTGGAGGTATTTTTTTAATAATGCAAGCTGCTTAAGCACAGAGTTAATGTCTAACATGCCTTTTCTAGCAACAGACTTTGTACTTTATAAATGCTTTATGATGTTAAATATTTGTGAGGAGTAAAGGAACTTGCCTGTTCAAAATAAAAAGCATTGGACCATCTTGCAGCAATCACATCGTTAAGAAGTCAGATGCCAAATCTGGATGTACCCGAACACACCATTTTCTGTGAATCTGCCTGTGGTTCTCTGGTCTGGGCAATAAAAGTTACTTCTTAATCAAGATGCTAAGGCAGGAATCAACAGACTGATTCTGTAAAGGGACAAATACTAAATATTTTAGGCTTTGTGGGTCAAGAGCTAGATCAAGAATAGTCAATGGGTGCTCAATAAGAAAGAAACTAAACTTCTACAGGTATTTTTTTGCAAGACGGTAGTGTGTCTCTCTTATAAACTGGATTTTCTTCAAGTGTGGTCTTGGGACCATCTGATGTCAAATCACAGAGTTGGTTTATTAAATGAGCAGATTCTTGGGGCTTCCTGCATATTCTTAAGCTTGTCTGGTTAGCCTTACCTTGCTGTTCTTAAAACTTGGCTTAGCTGGCAAAGTGCATCCCCTTTCTTTATAAAATCCAGCACTTCCCTGGACTTTTTCCCTTCAGCCTTCAGATAGCCTCAGCTCCCTGCTTTTAAAAGTAAACATTATTTTGACTCTGCTCTACTCCCACTACCCCCCACCATTACCTGCTTCAAAGTCAGGCTCTTCAAACGTGCCTCATTGCCTCCACCGCCACCATGCTTTCACATCCTTCTACAATTTCGTTCTTGTTCTCACCACCTATCCTGGGTACACTCCCCAGATTGCCGTGATACTCTTTCAGATCCTCAGTCTTTGTTATCTTAAACCCCTATCTGTCATTTGTCACTACTGGCAGCTCCTGTTCCCCAAATACCTCTACTTTGTTCATACCGTTCCTGGTATATCTGGGTAAGGTCCTAGAAAGAATCGTTACCTGGTCCAGTAGATAATTTCTTCAGATGCTGTTAGTCATTTTGCAACTTCATCTTATACCGTCAGAAGTGGGTATTAACTGGACTTAGGAGTCCAGGAGGTAAATAGGTCCTTACCTGGGGCAGGAGTCTACGGCTGTGAGCGGGCCTGAAGGCTTTGTACATACCAACGAATCAGCTTGCCTACGCTCGTGGGTGTTAAGTACTTAAAAGATTGGGAGCTCCAAGCTAGGGCTCTGTTTCTCGTGAGTGAGACGCTGGTGAGTGAGGTCACCTGAGAGCAGGTGGGGAGAACTGGCTGACTTACGTCTCCATCTGTACCTGCTCCACAGCCCCGCTGCCCTGAGACCGAGTGTGAGGTTGTTCAGCAGTGCTGTGCCCACGGTGCCCTGATTCGCTCATCTCCACCCTCTGCCAGCAACCCTCCTGTTCCCTTGGGGCATCTCCCCCCTTCCCAGGGCCACCCTGCAGGTGCCCCCCACTCATGTCTGCCTCTGCCTGCTGCCTTCTGGCTGCCAGCTCCTCCCACCTGTGCGCACCCACCCTGCGCCTGCCCTCAGGGCTCACCTTTGGAATTGACTCCTGTGTCTACAACTGCAGCCCCGACCGCTCTCGCTCAAAAGAAAAATAAAATAAAAACCCTCTCATTCTCAGTGATCTGAGATGCTAACCAATTAACTTCACTTGGATTCCTAGCAGTTTTCTAATTCGACTTATCAAAATTGAAAATAAAAAGTCCTTTCCAAATAGGCTTCTCTTCATCTACTTCTCTGAACCCATTTTATTCAGTTGCTTTCCTATGAGCCCATCTCAAAGCTGCAAGCCTTGTAATCACTCTTTATTCCCCTATCACTGTCTAGTATCCCAGTCCTTCAAATATTTTATTTTAATTATTTTACTTGTATTCCCGTATGTGTTTATTTTATAATCGTGAGGTTCATCCAGCTCCTATGACGTGGTGGGTGTGTACACAATTTTTTAAAGTAGTCTCACTTCTTCCATTTCTTCTCCAGCTTTATTTTGTGTATGGTTGTCACACTCTTCTTAAAACTCCTGGTTCATCGAGCTCTCGGCCTACTAAGGCTCCCTACTAGCTGGTTGGTAACAGAACCTGTTTTTAAGCTTATTTTCTGCACTCTTTATTCTCCAGAGCAGATCTTCTGACTCGTCCCCTTCCATATCCTGCACTTACCCCACGCCTCTGATGTCACTCATGCTCTTTCCTCAGTCTGGATACTCTCCCTCCATAGATGGTTCCTAGCAGAAACGGCAACCTTCCTAAGAGAGAGGAACTGAGTTTTCACCTAGGATGTCTCATGCATGCGTGCTTAGTCACTCAGTCATGTCCGACTCTTTGCGACCCCGTGGACTGCAGCCCGCCAGGCTCCTCTGTTATGGGGGTTCTCCAGGCAAGAATACTGGAGTGAGTTGCCATTTCCTCCTCCAGGGGATCTTCCCAACTCATGGACTGAACCCAGGTCTCCTGCACTGTAGGTGGATTCTTTACTGTCAAGCCACCAGGGAAGCCCTAGGGCGTCTCACCTAATTGCAAATGTTTATTGAACTCTACATGATCTCAGGAATAGGGCTTCCCAGGTGGCACTAGTGATAAAGAAATCCACCTGGCCATGTAGGAGACTCAAGAGACATCAGCTAGGGTTGGATCCCTGGGTCAGGAAGATTCCCTGGAGTAGGAAATGGCAACCCACTTCACTATACTTGCCTGGGAAATCCCAAGGCTACAGTCCATGGGGTTTTAACAGCTGAACTCAACTGAGCGACTGAGCTCATAAGACTTCAGGAATGCCATCACCCACTGTCTTTAGTCCTTCCCCTTCCTCCACAGGTGACCTCTGAGAAGTGGGGTGATATGGGGTGAATCAGGACCAACCAGTCATCACAGGCCCTGCCACTATCACTGCCCCTCATCATCTCTCTTGGATTTATAATCCCATCCTCAGAGGAAATGTCAAAACAAAACACAAGACATAGTAGGCCTCCTTTCAAAGTTTGTTTCTCCCTGGAACAAGGACTAGAACCAGAATTCTTTTGAAAACTAAAGATAATACTCGAGCTCAAACTCATGAACAAAGGATGTGGTGCTTGTTTATAAGAATTATAAATACAATGCCCACATTGTTTATTTTACTTTTGTCTTTTTTTCTGGTTGAAATTAAAGATGGCATTTTGGGGGAGAGCACACATAAATGAGATTCATATGAGCTCCTATGATTAATTATGCTGTAATTAAATATTAACCACTCCAGTATGTCTTATATTTATGCTGTATCTCCCTTTTCTATTTGAAAATCACTTAATTACATAAAGAAATATGTCAGAAATATGGGCTATATTCTGATTCTGAATTTGAAAAGAAATTTGGTGTGTACATGAAAAGAAATCCCCTATGTTAACACTTAAGACTTGGTAGATTATTCAGATATTAAGTCTACTGCTACCTATAAAAAATCATAATCAAATAGTTCAGCTTATTGTTTAAAGGGTCCTAAATCCTTGCATCAGGAAAATATCCTGAGATTAATTTTTTTCAATGCTTTCAGCATTGAATCTCATCACAGTGAGGCGTACTGTGTTTCATGCTACTGAAATACTTTCTGATTTACCAAAGAAAATATATTTTAAATATATTTTGCTGTGGTTTTTAATTCTTTGAAAATTGCTGCTTTACTTATCACATGACTTGGCACAGATTCCTCAATCCATGCAGGGCCCTTATTTCATTCATCTGTAAATCAGAGACATTATAATTCCTGGCAGGTTTGTCACTAGGATTAAAAGGGGTCTAATATGTCAAACATGTAGCACAGCTCCTGGCACATATGAAATACAGCAAATGGTTGTGTTAATGTCTATTTATTAAGTTGATTACAATGTACAATCCATATCTCTCAACTGGTATGAATACATATTCTCTTCTCATTATTAGACTACTTTTAGACATGGAATCGGAGATGTAAATGCATAGGGATTCCCTCATCTCTTTCATAAGGTTTATCCAAGGTTTCTACATTTTTTCAGGCAAAGCTGAGATGCAGTGGGTTGTGTTTGGCTCCCTGGGAGCCCGCTGTGATGTGCTCCTTTGCAGTTAAAATCCAGACTTGACCCCCACCCTCCCTTCAGGGCCTCCGCATGGTTTCCAGAGCTGGAAATCAGACACCAGGCACATCGGGAGGCAAGTGGAACAAACAAGTGGAAGGGGATGGCAGCTGCAAATATTACACAGCAGCTAAGAGCATGCTTGGGGTCTCTGCAGGTGCCCCGTGGTCCTCTCTGCTCAAGTGTTTGGGGTTTTGAGTAATAATAAAAGGTCAGCCATCAGAGACTCTCTTTATCTCAACTATTTGAAAAAAAAAAAAAACTTATGTGAAGTGAGCACTTTACATGTTGTTCACCCACTTCGCCGGCGCTCCCTCTGAGCTGGAATAGATCACCCCCACTGTCTTCTCACACTGCCAGCTCCCCTTAAAGCTGCTGCCGCCTAATCCTTTGATCCCTGTACCGCTGAACTCTTGGAGAGTGTAACCAAAAGCACAGAGTTGAGATTTCAGTGTGACAAGTGGAAGAAAATCCATTTCAATTTCCCAAAGATAGACCTAGTGGTGCAAAAGATCACCAGTCACAAATAGACGTTCTTGATCCCGGTCCTGGGTGACTGGAGTTGCTGGACGGGCGAGATGAGGGCTGACCGTCGGAGGCGGGGTGTTTTTCTTTACTTAAAAAATGAAAGAAATAAAGTCTGATGTGGAGACCACACCATGAACATCAGAACCCTATCCGTCCTATGATCTCTTGTCTTTTTGCTTGATGGTACAGATTTGAAGCAGGCAGGCGTTCCACCAGAGGATTTACACATTGATTAGCAGTTAAAAGCATTTGTCTGTAAGTTTAGTTGGAGAACTGTTTCCTACTCCAGGAAAACTAGACCTTCCTGTAATTGGCAGTCCTATTATAAGTGGCTATTCTGTTAAGCTTCTAAAGAACTTCTAAGAACTTATTAAGTAATTGAATAAAGCAGAGTGCATTTAGTACTATAGTTGTACCATATTTCAGAATATCATGTAACCTATGAGTCAGTTCAAATGTTATATGGAAGTGATAAAACATGGGATAAAAAGCAAACTGAAAAAAAAAAATTACCATACCACCCACTAATACATTCCAGAGCCATTTAGTCATCTTTTCCCCTAGTTATACTGTTAAAGATTTGGCTACAACTATTTTTATCCTCAGAATGAAGCTATTATACCTCAAAAAGTATAAAGAAATTAAGATAGGCTTTTCATAATTCATAACGAACATGGTTGTTTTGAATGGGCTTAATTATTATCTCAATTCAATTCAATACAATGGTGATTTATTGCCTTCTGAGAGCTGTTTGTGAATGTCTCATTAGGAAGAGTTACTAAACGATACAGTACAAGCCATATGAAGGCATATTAATGTCATCTCAGTAATAGAAACACTGCTTCTTAAACTGTATTTCCATGCCAAAAATTCTAATCAGCAAACAAACCCCACTATGATAATAGCATTTAAAAATTAGTCTATATATTTTTTGGCTATTCTCTAGAGAAAAGAAATGTAGCTTTTCTTAAATGAGAGGGAGAAATATGTGCCCTTTAGGTAACTAGGGTTTAAATCTATATGGAAATTTGAGTGTATTAGGGAAGCATAGTCGAAGAAGGCAATGGCCCCCCACTCCAGTACTCTTGCCTGGAAAATCCCATGGACGGAGGAGCCTGGTAGGCTGCAGTCCATGGGGTCGCTGAGGGTCGGACACAACTGAGTGACTTCCCTTTCACTTTTCACTTTCATGCATTGGAGAAGGAAATGGCAACCCACTCCAGTGTTCTTGCCTGGAGAATCCCAGGGACAGGGGAGCCTGGTGCGCTGCCGTATATGGGGTCGCACAGAGTCAGATACAACTGAAGCGACTTAGCAGCAGCAGCAGGGAAGCATAGTAGATCACTTGTTGGAAATAAGAGATGTAATTCTTGTTTCTTGACTCCTAGTATTTCTTAGATATGTGCTTATTCTGGGGTCCTCAGTTCAGTTCAGTCACTCAGTTGTGTCTGACTCTTCACGACCCCGTGGACCACAGCACACCAGACCTCCCTGTCCATCACCAACTCCCCTGCTCAAACACATCTCCATTGATTCAGTGACGCCATCCAACCATCTCATCCTCTGTCATCCCCTTCTGCTCCTGCCTTCAATCTTCTCCAGCATCAGTGTCTTTTCAAATGAGTCAGCTCTTCGCATCAGGTGGCCAAAGAAAGTGAAATAAATTTAACTATAGTATAACCAGTAGATTTCTTTGGCCCAACATCTGGTCTGTAGTTTAGCCATATCCTTTGAAAATTTGAAGAACTGAACTGATATTATATTGTAATATATGAAGATCTTTAAATATAATCTCTTTAATCATATGATCTTATTCAATCATTATAGAAGCTATCATAGCATTGTCTTTTCCACTTTACAGATAAGGAAGCTATGGCATAAATATGCCATAATATAGGAAGATTTAATTTCATTCCCTTCTTGGTGAGAAACATATATTTACTACTGTGTTTTGGAGTGTCCATAAATAAACATTGATTTCAGGTGCTCAAATTCTGTTTATCATATTTATTTTTTAAAACACCTCTCATGAACTCTAGGTAATCTTCTCTAAATGTATATAAAGTGCAGCAGAAATAGCATAAACAAGGTGCTTAAACTTGGACCGTGATTGTATTGTTAACATCATAATGTTTATGAATAAAGGGCAGTCTTACTTAAAATTGACTTGATCTGTAGAGTTAGAGATTTTAGGGTAATGAGGATTGTAGATGTCATCAGTCTGTAAGAATGCATTGTAGATTTTTCTAAGTTATCCACATTCTTGAGAACAAAACAAATACATTAATTTTCTATTATATCACCCTTTCACTAAATCATGGTACACAAATGAAATTCCAGCTAGAGATAAGGAAGGTGTCTGCAGGAGTACAATCATTTATCTTGATAGCAGGCGTGAAACTCTGCTGGTGAAAGGACACATCAGAAACTTTTGAAGAAGTAGCTCTGAACTAGAGTGCAAATGAAGTGCAAAGAGCTGCCTTGTCATGTGGGCAGTGGGGTTGTAAATGGTATTTTCAAGAGCTTTCTTAGTCGACAAGAACAGGCACTTAGTCTGGTTGACTTCTGAGAACAAATGTCATTAAAGCAAAGTGTGATACAAGTGACTGACTCAATCTTTATTAATGAAAAAAAGAAAATACGATGCCTCCAAAATGAGGAGTTGAATTGTGTTGAATTGTGGCAAGCTCCATCTTCACTAAATGACCACTTGTCTAGCTTTGTTAAAAAGATTCAGAAAAAAAAAAACGTCAGACAGAGATTTTTGTTGAGTCCTCCTTATGTTAGTGTTTTGCTTTTTAAAAAAAGTGCTGTGTTTTAATCTATGTGATTAAAAAGAAAAGTTCCCCAATTTCCTAAGCCAATCAAAATGTACCAAAAAGATCATTGTATTTTCTTTTTATAATGGTAGCAGAGTCATGGAGTAGAAAATTTGAATCAAGTTGTCTGTAGACGGTAGGGTCATGGAAATCTATGGATTCTATAGGCTTAAGGTACAAAAGTAGCCTTTCCTTGATTCTCAAGGATATTGTTTTTCACAAGCAGGTCTTGTTATTCATACCATGAATGCACAACAGAGTAATCTTGACTATAAAGGACAGTAGTTCACTTTTTGCTTCTGACTCTCAGCCAGATCTCAGACTCCATTGATCTCTAGATACTTTTCTAAGACTGGGGGTCTCTCTTCAGAAATTCCCTCTGAAAACTCACCTTTGAAAGTAATGAAACATTCATTGGAAATGAACACTTAGTTGTGAATAAGAGAAGGAAAGCTAGAGCTGGAGACGAGGATGCAGCTTCAATCCCTTCAAGCCCTTGGGTGGTCTGAGCCTATGAAGAGTTTCTATTCTCTGCTGAAAATCCCTTCTTTGATTTTTTCCCCTAGTTTTTCTTTCTCAATTACTGTTGAGTTCTGAGCTTCTGACTCTGTGTCTGGTGTGTAGTTGGTGTTCAATAAATGTTGAACTAAGTGATGATTCCTTTAATAGCATTTAGCCACCTTGTTCAGACAGTGCTGCCATACTTTAATTCCTGGAAACAATCCAGATCTTTTCTAGAACAACGACGGATTTGCATCCCCTTAAAGTTGGAGAAGACTCTTGAGAGTCCCTTGGACTGCAAGGAGATCCAACCAGTCCATTCTAAAGGAGATCAGCCCTAGGATTTCTTTGGAAGGAATGATGCTAAAGCTGAAACTCCAGTACTTTGGCCATCTCATGCAAAGAGTTAACTCACTGGAAAAGACTCTGATGCTGGGAGGGATTGGGGGCAGGAGGAGAAGGGGATGACCGAGTATGAGATGGCTGGATGGCATCACCAACTCGATGGACGTGAATCTGAGTGAAATCCGGGAGTTGGTGATGGACAGGGAGGCCTGCCGGCTGTGATTCATGGGGTTGCAAAGAGTCGGACACGACTGAGTGACTGAACTGAATTGAACTGAACCGATAGAACTCCACTGACCACCTTTGTAGGTCATCTTTGTAGCCAGAGTCCTTTTGCAGTGAAAATGGGTGTGGTTAAAACACCTATTTTTTTGTGTATATATATCATCGATGTTTCAGTGTATTTTAAAATTTCATTGTCATCTCAATCCAAAACTTTTCTGCAAAGTGATTATCTGAATATCACTGCCAAAGCAAAGACAGTGGCCTGTGCGAGATTCACCATATAAGATAGAGTACCATAAAGTAAGATTATGGCACGTGTCTTGGTATTCTCAAAGTGACATATTTAATCTGATTGTCTAACTTACTGGGCTTACTATGTGTTAGGTACTTGTTCAAAGCATTTTACATTCATTAACTCTTTTAAACTTTATAATCCTCCTATAGGAGAGTGACATTATTATACTCATTTTACAGATGAGGAATCTGGGGCTCAGAGATACTAAGTAATTTCCCCAAGGCTACAGAGGCAAGATGTGGTAGGACTGAGACTTAGATACAGATCAGATCAGTTCAGTTCAGTTGCTCAGTCGTGTCCGACTCTTTGCAACCCCATGAATCGCAGCACACTAGGCCTCCCTGTCCATCACCATCTCCCAGAGTGCATTCAAACTCACGTCCATTGAGTCAGTGATGCCATCCAGCCATCTCATCCTAGTGGTCCCCTTCTCCTCCTGCCCCCAATGCCTCCCAGCATCAGAGTCAACTATTCGCATGGTGTGGCAAAATATTGGAGTTTCAGCTTCAGCATCAGTCCTTGCAATGAACATCCAGGACTGATCTTCTTTAGGATGGACTGGTTGGATCTCCTTGCAGTCCAAGGGACTCTCAAGAGTCTTCTCCAACACCACAGTTCAAAAGCATCAATTCTTCAGCACTCAGCTTCCTTCACAGTCCAACTCTCACATCCATATCTGACCACTGGAAAAACCATAGCCTTGACTAGATGGACCTTGTTGGCAAATGTAGTATCTGCTTTTTAATATGCTATCTAGGTTGGTCATAACTTTCCTTCCAAGGAGTAAGCATCTTTTAATTTCATGGCTGCAATCACCATCTGCAGTGATTTTGGAGCCCAAAAGAATAAAACACTCTTTCCACTGTTTCCCCATCTATTTCCCATGAAGTGATGGGACCAGATGCCATGATCTTCGTTTTCTGAATCTTGAGCTTTAAGCCAACTTTTTCACTCTCCTCTTTCACTTTCATCAAGAGGCTTTTGAGTTCCTCTTCACTTTCTGCCATTAGGGTGCTGTCATCTGCATATCTGAGGTTGATATTTCTCCCAGTAATCTTGATTCCAGCTTGTGCTTCTTCCAGCCCAGTGTTTCTCATGATGTACTCTGCATAGAAGTTAAATAAGCAGGGTGACAGTATACAGCCTTGACATACTCCTTTTCCTATTTGGAACCAGTCTGTTGTTCCATGTCCAGTTCTAACTGTTGCTTCCTGACCTGCAGATAGGTTTCTCAAGAGGCAGGTCAGGTGGTCTGGTATTCCCATCTCTTTCAGAATTTTCCACAGTTTATTGTGATCCACACAGCCAAAGGCTTTGGCATAGTGAATAAAGCAGAAATAGATGTTTATCTGAAACTCTCTTGCCTTTTCCATGATCCAGCAGATGTTGGTAATTTGATCTCTGGTTCCTCTACCTTTTCTAAAACCAGCTTGAACATCTGGAAGTTCATGGTTCACATAGTGCTGAAGCCTGGCTTGGAGAATTTTCAGCATTACTTTACTAGCGTTTAAGATGAGTGCAGTTGTGCGGTAGTTTGAGCATTCTTTGACATTGCCTTTCCTTGGGATTAGAGTGGAAACTGATCTTTTCCAGTCCTGTGGCCACTGCTGTGTTTTCCAAATTTGCTGGCAAATTGAGTGCAGCACTTTCACAGCATCATCTTTCAGGATTTGAAATAGCTCTACTGGAATTCCATCACCTCCACTAGCTTTGTTCGTGTGATGGTTTCTAAGGCCCACTTGACTTCACATCCCAGGATGTCTGGCTCTAGGTGAGTGATCACACCATCGTGATTATCTTGGTTGTGAAGATCTTTTTTGTACAGTTCTTCTGTGTATTCTTGCCACCTCTTCTTAATATCTTCTGCTTCTGTTAGGTCCATACCATTTCTGTCTTTTATCGAGACCATCTTTACATGAAATATTCCCTTGGTATCTCTTATTTTCTTGAAGAGATCTCTAGTCTTTCCCCTTGGGTTCTTTTCCTCTATTTCTTTGCATTGATCGCTGAAGAAGGTTTTCTTATCTCTCCTTGCTACTCTTTGGAACTCTGCATTCAGATGCTTATATCTTTCCTTTTCTCCTTTGCTTTTCACTTCTCTTCTTTTCAAAGCTGTTTGTAAGGCCTCCTCAGACAACCATTTTGCTTTTTTGCATTTCTTTTCCATGGGGGTGGTCTTGATCCCTGTCTCCTGTACAATGTCATGAACCTCCATCCATAGTTCATCAGGCACTCACTCTATCTATCAGATCTAGACTCTTAAATCTATTTCTCACTTCCACTGTATAATCATAGGGATTTGATTTAGGTCATACCTGAATGGTCTAGTGGTTTTCCCTACTTTCTTCAATTTAAGTCTGAATTTGGTAATAAGGAGTTCATGATCTGAGCCACAGTCAGCTCACGGTCTTGTTTTTGTTGACTGTATAGAGCTTGTCCATCTTTGGCTGCAAAGAATATAATCAATCTGATTTCGGTGTTGACCATCTGGTGATGTCCATGTGTAGAGTTACTCTGCATTCAGATGCTTATATCTTTCCTTTTCTCCTTTGCTTTTCACTTCTCTTCTTTTCAAAGCTGTTTGTAAGGCCTCCTCAGACAACCATTTTGCTTTTTTGCATTTCTTTTCCATGGGGGTGGTCTTGATCCCTGTCTCCTGTACAATGTCATGAACCTCCATCCATAGTTCATCAGGCACTCACTCTATCTATCAGATCTAGACTCTTAAATCTATTTCTCACTTCCACTGTATAATCATAGGGATTTGATTTAGGTCATACCTGAATGGTCTAGTGGTTTTCCCTACTTTCTTCAATTTAAGTCTGAATTTGGTAATAAGGAGTTCATGATCTGAGCCACAGTCAGCTCACGGTCTTGTTTTTGTTGACTGTATAGAGCTTGTCCATCTTTGGCTGCAAAGAATATAATCAATCTGATTTCGGTGTTGACCATCTGGTGATGTCCATGTGTAGAGTCTTCTCTTGTGTTGTTGGAAGAGGGTGTTTGCTATGACCAGTGCCTTCTCTTGGCAAAACTCTATATTAGTCTTTGCCCTGCTTCATTCTGTACTCCAAGGCCAAATTTGCCTGTTACTCCAGGTGTTTCTTGACTTCCTACTTTTGCATTCCAGTCTCCTATAAGTGAGTGAAGTCGCTCAGTCGTGTCCGAGTCTTTGCGACCCCGTGGACTGTAGCCCACCAGGCTCCTCTGTCCATGGGATTCTCCAGGCAAGAATACTGGAGTGGGTTGCCATTTCCTTCTCCAAACCAGTCTGGCCTAATTTTTGTGCTTTTATTCAATCCACAATATAATTAGCTATTATTTTCTGATATTATTTGGAATAGCCCTTTTAAATCATTCTTTATATATTTATGGCAGAAAAAATTAAATAATAATGTGATAGGTATTAAAAGTTCCATAAAGAAAAAGATAATCTCCCTAAGAAGAATATTCTTAATTAAATATGGAAAGCATGTCAAGAGTGATAAAATTGTTTCCTTGGAGTTGAGTCAAAAAATAAAGAACTTGAGTAAGAGAACCGTCACAATAACAATAACAGTGAATAACATGTAGCATTTGTGTGATGTATTCTATATGGACAGCAATGTTCTAAGTGCTTTTGTTGCATTTTATTACGTTTATTCAGTCTTATTTTATGGATGACCAACTTACTTGCACAAAGTTACGTATATTGAAAGAAATTGAGTAGAGGTCCCAATCCAAGTAAATCTGACACCCAAATCTGTTTTGAACAATGTCCTCTGATTATGGCTATCATCTTGGATATATGGAAGAAAGAATATATTTGGTGTTCAGATGAACCCTTTAGTCTTTGAAAGATGTTTTAACTGAAATTCTGATTTAATGTGTTATATAAAAGCTACTCTAGCACTTCCAGTAATTTTTGCAGTAATTTCTGATTGCTTCCTGGGTGTGGGTCATTGTGCAAATTCATACATTATATCACTTAAACTGCCTGCCCACCCTAATGAGTAAGTATTATTATTATTCCTATTTTCTAAAGGAGAGATTTGAGGCTTAGAGAGGATAAATTGTTCAAAGTCAGGCAGTAGGTGACTTCAAAGCCCATGACTTTTGCTGCCCCGCAGAGAGTATTCTACCAAAATAGATTAAGCCATTTTGGTAGGTCAAAAAATGGTCCGCTATTGGCAATTTCACATTGCACAGTCTATCTAGTGAATGATAATTATTTAACTCTTTTGTACCTCTAATTGTTAAATGTATCAAGGGAACACCTAATATGTTTGCAAACATAGTGTTGTTAGTCACTATGCATAAGAAAAAAAAAACATGAAAACTTGACAGTAACAGTGCCTTGATTAGTGTAGGTTATGTTAAAATTCATTTTCTTCATTCATGTATACTATCTGCCATTGTATTTTTTTTAACTAAGATATATTTTGAATAGAAATTAAGTAGGTGAGAATGAGGAAACAGAATTCATTTCTATTAATCTGAATATTGTCAACAAATGCGTTTGTCAAAACCACATTGTGAAAGTTAAAATCGGAAAGCTTCAAATGGTGGCAGTTGAAATCCAACCTAAGAAAACACATATGATCGTGCTTCTCCAAAATCCAATTTTAAAATATCCAAGTGATGGTTTAAAATAATTGTTTCAGTTTACATTGCAAACTCATGCAAATTGACATTTACCAAGTTCTGCTGTCACTCAGTCTAATGGTAAAGTCTGCTCACTCTCCAAAAAAAAAAAAAGAGAGAGAAAGAAATGAAAAAGAAACTCCTGATTTGGAATATCTCTTTTGTATTATTTGTCAAGATTTTTGGTACTTTAAATGGAATACTCAATATACTTCTGGACAGACTGGGTTGTTCTCTTTCCTGGAACACATTTTAGAGAGCTCGAGTTGAAATGTGGCTGGATTAAATGAAAACAAGGACTCAGAACCCACGTCTTCTAGCCTTTAGGAGCGTCTTTCATTTTGGTGGCTTGCGAAAAGTCGGCTTGATAGAGACGAGCAGTGGCTGGGCTCAGCTCTCTGCTGTTGGAACCATTCAGGGCTCTGACAGCCGGATCTTTTCCTCACTCTTCCCTTCTTCCTGCAGTCTCTTCTGGGATCACTCAGAGCACAGCCATTCCAAGCAGTGTCCCAGTGTGGGAATATTGCCCTGGAGCCAGAGCCCCCTTAGATGGACAGTAAATTGTGCGTCGGAAAAGCTTCACGCTAGCTGCTAGCCAGAGACCATTTACAGGTAGAAACGTTTACTTCCAAGTCAAAAGGTTAGGTAAAAATCGTAGCTTTATGATCATATTATGTGATATTTTTTGTAATTACCTAATAGCTAGCAGATGGTGCAGTGTACATTCTATGACTATACTGAGACCATAATTTCCCCCATTTTCAGTTTTCCTTTAAGTAGCTGGTAATGAATAGTGTGTGATAGAAAATAGTAATCTGTGGCTCTATGTGGGGTACACATGAAGAATGTTTTTTTTCTTTTTATTCTTGGGAAATTATTCTTATATGGTGTTATTTAGGATAAGTTTTGAGCTCCCATGTGAGAGACTGGGAGAGACCTCTCTTTAGTGAATAGAAAAATTAAATCAGTGGATTTTATCTCCCAGAACCATCAGAATGACAGTGCTTCAGAGTGAGTTAGCCTCGCTCTCTCTGCATATCTTTTGGCAGAGTTTTGTTTTACCCCTTCACTTAATCAAAACTAATGAAGATTTATGGGTGTCAAGTTACTTAGAATCCTCAGTGAAAGGCACAGTTGTTCTGTACCTAAGTACCTTAGCTTAAACCCAGTTACACTGCTGCAGAAAAATGTTAACATTTTTAAACAGTTCTTGATTTCATTTGCACAGATCTTTATCAAAATAAGGTGGAATGGGGGAAGGACACTATGCCTTTGTTCCATGTGGTAAACAAGCAATTTTCTCTTTAAATTTTCTTTTTCAAGAACAAATTTTAATTTTTTCTGTTCCCTGCTAAAAGTTAGCCAACTTTAAGCTCAGAGAATCAGGTGAATAATATTAGAATATTTGATCTTTTAAAGGATTTGCAATGACATTTATTTTTTAAAGACCAGATATTTTATTGAAATTGAACTTTAGCAAAGTGAGCGTTGAACCGTGTTTCTGTCCCAAAAATGAAAAAATAATCTAGGAATTAATATAAGGTGGCCATAACCCAAAATCTGGTGGTGGGCCACACGGGAGAACATTTTAGAATAAAAATACCAGAACTAAATTCATAAAGATTCTAGCACCTAACAGTTGAAACTATATTAGTAGCTATATTTCCAATGTAGGCTATGTAATTAGCAAATAATGGTGCAGCCACTATCCTATACATGCTCCATTCTTGCTCAGAGGTCATAATCCTATATAAATTTAAAATTCTGGAATTTGCTAATAGGTGAATGTTTAAATTAATTAGAGAAAGACATTAAGAAATATTTTTAGATCTAAAATTTTCAATTTTTTTTTCCCCTGGCGTTTGATGTCATATAGACTCAATCTACAAGTAAGACATTTTCAGCATATCATCGGTTGTCAGCACATATTGTATGCAAATGTCACCCTCGCTTTGAAAATACCTTTTGCGTTTTAAGCAAGATCCTATTTTGACAGTTCTTTATGCTTTTGGGGGCAAGTGCTCCTGGAGAGTTTAAAAAAAATCTTGATTTTTCGCCTTGGCATATTTCATTTTAATGTTCTCGTTTGTGTTCCATCACAGTTAACCCCTCATTTAAGTCACCTGAAATCCCTTGTTAAAGTTCAAGGCTTCCACCAGCCCCCATCAGTGATTACAAGCAGGAGGTTTATACATGTTAAAGCACCAGCATGTAAGTGGTTCTTCAGGATTGCCCTGGGGAGTTTTCTACTGCATTTTTGCCAATTGAATTATGATATGAGATGGCATGAATATTGATCAAATTTCCAAACTGAATTTCCCAATTTTAAGACTGTGGTGTAAACGAACCCACAGGTTGTCATAACCAATTCGATATGTTTTTAACAATCGTCACTGAAGCATGAGGGTCTTTAAAACTCACCAAATGTACAAAATTATTTGCACATAGGCTTTCAGCAAACCTCCCTTAACTTCTTCCTCTCTGCATTGCAAGCCAACAACAAAATTCGTAGCCAGGAAATGAATTGGTTAGTGTATCTATGTGTCTGTGGCTTGTATGTGTGTTTTGCTTTTTGCTTGTGGCTTTGTCTTTTCTTCTCTCAGTCCTACATATATGGGAACATGGTGACACTGGGGAGAAATGCATTTATATCTTTGTGAACACAGTCACATGCTCCAATGGATAAGGAAAGGAAACGAGTATTGTACCTCAAATGGTATTTCATCTTTGCAAAGTGAGTTCGTTTCCTCTAAAGAGAAAAGGAATCATATGTCATGATGAGGTTTCATTTTAAGGAGCAGATTACATATTTTACATTTATGAAAAGTTTCTAAGTTTTTCTCATTGTTCTAATGTTTAGTTCTTTACTTTTTCAATTAGTGATTTTAAATTTATAGCTGGGGGTAGAAGGAGCATCTGCCATAGTTTCTACAACCGCTGTAGAGAAATTTCTTGAAATGAAAGCACAGACTTGGGTTTCTTTCGAGTTATGATTAAGGGGCCTGGTCCTCATCTAGCCTGCTGCGACCTCAAGCCCACCCCTGAGAGAGCTTTTGGAAAGCCATGCTCTGGAGAGGGTCCAACCTTATTTATCTTCCAGACCTCCTCCCACTGGTTGATCCAAAACAGCTGATCTGGCATTAAAACTGTCTCCAGAAATGGGGAAGGAATTTGGACTCTTTGGGTGGTTTTTCTGTGCATTCAGCACCTTGGCAATCAACAGGAAAGAGAAAAAGAGAAAGAAAGAAGGATGGGAAAAATAAGACAGGAAGGATGTAATGCCTTCCTTGTTAGTAAATGGGGTAAAGAATCTGCCTACAATGCAAGAGACTCAGATTCCATCCCTTGCAGAAGAATGACAACCCACTGCAGCATTCTTGCCTGGAGAATCCCACAGACAGGGGAGCCTGGTGGACTGCAGACCATGGGGTCGCAGAAGCGTCAGGCATGACTGAGATAGAAACAACATCCTTTTTCCTGCCAATATATGATTCTGCTCTTGTCTTCTTCATTGACTTTCATCTTTTCTTCTCAGAGTTGATTTGGGAAAGAGAAGAATAGCACAAGACATTGCTACTAAGTCACTTCAGTCGTGTCTGACTCTGTGTGACCCCACAGACGGCAGCCCACCAGGCTCCCCTGTCCCTGGGATTCTCCAGGCAAGAACACTGGAGGGGTTGCCATTTCCTTCTCCAATGCATGAAAGTGAAAAGTGAAAGGGAAGTCTCTCAGTCATGTCCGACTCTTAGCGACCACATGGACTGTAGCCCACCAGGCTCCTCCGTCCATGGGATTTTCCAGGCAAGAATACTGGAGTGGGTTGCCATTTCCTTCTCTAATGTATGAAAGTGAAAAGTGAAAGGGAAGTCTCTCAGTTGTGTCTGACTCTTCGTGACCCCATGGACTCCAGCCCACCAGGCTCCTCCATCCATGGAATTTTCCAGGCAAGAGTACTGGAGTGGAGTGTCATCGCCTTCTCCAAGCACAAGACATTAAATGTATGCAAAAAAAAAAGAAATCAGTACTAGATTCTATTCTAAACAACAAACATATGTTAGAGATTTTTAAATTACATAGTACTGTTAATGATGCTTCTCTGCTAGGCCCACCTATGCTGGCATAGAAAAGAGGATTGAAAACACTTTAATAATAATAATATATGTTTTATAACATGCTCACACCTTTCACTTTATAACATGCTTTAGCACACCTGGCAGGACTGCAATGGTTCCTCAAATCAAAAAGCCCTTTTAAGAAGTCAGCAAGTATTATCTCCATTATATAAATGAGAAAACTGAGGTTCAGAGAGGTTAAGTGCCATGAATAAATCTTCATAGTTGCCTTGTACTAGGTGTTTCTGTATATCGACTGTGTGTGCTTGGGCACGTGCGTGTGACTATAATCATAGAAGCTGGCCACAAATGGAGAGAGATTGGTAAAAGAAGGAAATTGAATCAACTGGTAAATTATTAGGACTTCTGTATACAACTTGGCAGCTAAGGGATTACCCCCAGTGCGTTAATATAAGCAATCAAATGTCTAACAGATCTTTTCAGTCCAATTAAGATGATCTGTTGTGACTGTATTTGACTGGAGACAAAGGAAGAAAGATGGCGAACGCATCCTTCCAAGATTATCCTCTTTCCAAACTTAAAACATTGATTTCCATATGAAAACTGAGGATAGCATGACTTCTTTATGTACTTCACAATATAAAAATGATCAACTCATAAATCTGCTTTCTGAAAGACTTTAATTGTTCAGTTAAGTAAATTTCTTTAATGTTTTAACTGAAAAATTAGGCAACCATTTCTCACAGTTTTTATTTCTGATAGATCTGTGAGATCCTTTAAGTAGTGAATCTGTTCTTTTTCTTGCTGAATATTCTCCTGAACAAGAATAAAAGTAGCAAAATTAGACAACGTATGGAAAAGGAACTCCTGGCTTGCTAGTTTTACCAGGGAGAGTAGCCAGATCCTATATTTCTGGCTGGAATCCTCAAATGGGAGAAAAAAAAATTTTTTTCCTGGCATGAATTGTGTAACAGTTGTTTACGTACCCTGTAGCCTGGAAAACTCTGTCCAAGGTAGTTTTCCCAGTGAAATAATCCTCTCCTTTCAAAGGTGAAAGTTATAGATATCAATTTTTACATTTTATTTTTTCAATTTTTAAATATTTTTTGTTGAAAATATATTACATGTTTATATTATATAATTGGGCATATGCACACACCACTTCCTGGCCCAGGTGAGACAAGGAGAGATATTAGAAACTGTATACACAGCTCGTAATAAGCCACATCCTGCCAGGCTTGTTTATTTCAGTAGGAAGCCATCAGAGCACAAAAATTAAGAATTTTGGAGGCAGACAGGCTTACTAGTTTTGAGACCTTGGGCAAGTTGTTTTACCTGTCTATCCTGATTTCCTTCTTAGGTTAAATGAAGATGTCTTGATGGATTTAAATGAACCATCCATCATTTAATCCAATCCATCAATAAATATCTTACGGATTAACTGAAACACACTCTGAATATCATGGAGCCCCATGCCTTGTACATCCTCTTTCCATACTTAGTGACAGCAATTGTGGTTATTTTTGGTCTCAGGATGTATCTAGCATTTAAGTTTTGAAACAGACCCTGAGAATGAGTTTTACTTGGGTATGGCATGGAGATAGGGGCTAATAAACACTGAGAAAGCTCATCGTTCTGGGGAGATAGATGTGGCTTCTTCTCTGGATTCTGGAATGTGAGTTGCAGGCTGTTAGAAGTTTGCTTTCAAGACAGAGTGATCATGAAGTCTACAGAGGACCACAGGCAAAACAGCGAAACTTCACTGAGTGAACCTGCCCTCATGACTGGTCCCCGCACTTTTCAAAGGTGAATTATGCGGTAACCAGGGAGCTGAGGCTGTGGTATGTGGACCGTTAGAACCTTCTGGGGATGGAACCATAGAAAGTCAGAGAAGAGTGGAGTGGATGCCTTGTAGAGATTAATACAAGGCCCAGGCCCAGGAAAGGAATCTTGGGATGGTCCTTTGAAGGGAAGATTGTCCTTCTACAAAAAGGGAACATGGATAATCATTGGATTTAAAAGGACCAACTAGGGAGGTATGAGATGTTTCTCCAGAGTCAATGAAGAACTGCTTGTGCCTCAAGGAAAAAGCTCTAGGGGTCAGGAAAGAGAATGGCTTTCTTGCCTCTGACATCCATGCGTCTGACAAATGGGTGGACTGTCTGGAGTGAAGGTTAGAACACAGTGTCTCACAGGGCACAGAATTTGCTAGTTTGCAGCAGTGGTGACTTCTAATCCACCATCACAGACCTAAAACAGCTCAGCCCAGTAATAGGCACCATTCAACAGAAACCTTGAAATATCTTCCAAGGAAGGGACTTTCAGGAAATATAAACCTAGGTCAATTAATGCTGAGTATTCTGTAATGCACTAGAACCTTTATAACTTACTCTTGTTGGTGGGGTTTGCTGTTTCATCCCTTCCCTTGTTGGTGAGCACAATCCTTACATGAAGAAAGACATGTGCCTATTTTCAGAGACAACAAAGACAAAACCTGGGTAGAACGTCTTACTCCATAACTGGGCCAAGAGACAGGAAATTGGAAAAGTGGAAAAGGTAGAGACCTAGAAAGGAAAAGATAAGAATAAGACCAAGTTTCTGGGAGACTTGGCTAAGGATGAGAGGAATACACAGAGACCCAGCCCTTGAAGGAGTCATGAATCCAAGGCAGATCTATTTCATTCTTGATTGCCTCAATCTAGGCACCAAAGTTGGACAAGAAAGATGACTAATGCAATTTAATGCCCAAATAGGCTCCTTTAATTTCGTTCATCAAGAACAAAAATATTAATTCAGGAAAACAAAGCTAACATGAAAATCCTTGGAATCAAGCCACAGATTCTGAGCAAGCTTAGATATATATGTGTAGGTAACTGCATTATATAAAAATGCAGCTGTGGATCTTGAGAACTGTCAAGCCCTATTTGGTGACTAAAGGGTGGACAGGCTGAGTCTCCACCCTTCTCTCTTGAGCGGAGCCCCAGTCCACCTTGATTCTGTGCTAGCTTGCTCTAACACAGTGACTGCGTGCAGGCTGTGGTCATAATGTATTTCTGCAAGTTACTAGCATCTTCCTGCAGTTACTTCATGGTAGTTTAAAGCTTTCTGTCTTAACTCATCCTTTCAATCATAATTCTTGCTACTGCTGTTCTTTTCTATTGATCTTTGAATTTGTACATTTGAGTATTGCACTAGAGGGCTCAGTGGTAGACCCTTTTTTCTATGGAATAGGGACATAATTACATAATGACTTTTTCTATGTAATAGGGACATAATGACTTTTTCTTTAAACTTCCCCACTTTGCAGCTGATGAGCTTGATTTCACTCCTGCAGCCTCTAAGGGTGGGCAGGGCAGTCCTCGTTGTCCAGTTTTCCCTCTGGTTTCTCAGAGCAGCCCTTTCCTGGTCTGAGAGTGTAGGTCTGCCTTGTCCTGAGGCCCTGGAGGCCCACTTAGAGTCACGTGACCACAGCATCCTGTCCACAGCTTTCAAGGCCTGAGGCCCTTCCCTGATTGCAGGGATGTCACTGTGGGCCGCAATTAGACCCCTTCCTGAAAGTGTCCCTGATCCTTCCAGTTCATGCTCGTAGCACCTGGTCTTTGAGTGAGAAGCAGTGGTTTCGAAACTAACTACTCAGAAATCTAGCTTCAATCTAACTTTATTCCTTTGTGCATGTGTATGCAGTTTTTATTTTTTTATTTCATCTTTTTTTTTTTTCAATTTTGTTGTCCTTTCAAAATATTCCTTGTTTCATGGCTTCGCAGCAAAGAAAAAAAAAAAATCATGCATCCAGGCCACTCCTTTGGACAGAAAGTTTTTTCAGCACTTTGAAATCTACTTTTTCTTGTTACACTGGCCCTGAGGTTTGAAGCTTTCAAAATATTTTTTAAAGGAAAGCATATTAAGGGGAAGGGGAATATCCCTGTACTCTGGAAGAATAAGTGGAGAAGCAAAAAGGGACCTTCTAACTTTGAGAAAATCACTTTACTTGCAACACTGCATTTAGGTTTTCTTATGAATAAAATGAGGATGGACCTGATGTTAAGACCCATTGCAGCTCTAAAATCTTTAACTCAAAGTTTGCGAGGTCAAAATTGGACAACTTAGTCTTTAAGATTAGAGATTTCCATTCACATCCCTTTCTATTGATTTCTTTCCTGGTGACTCCGCAACAACCAGCCAGGTCCTAGCGTCTCCAAGATGAGTGTGAGCGATGGAGTCAGCCTTGTCACCGCTAATTGGTGTCTTCTACAGATACATTATCTAGTTATCAGGTGTCTCTTCACTAGGTGACAACACAGCATCAAGAGCAGTCATTAACGAACACAGAGAATGTGTTCTTATACTCATGCACATATATGTACTTTTAGGAGGCACTCTCAAGCTTTAGAGGCATAGGAGCAGATTTCAGACACATCACATTGTGGTTGGGTTTCTATCTTTGTCTTATTCTGTGAGGTGAAATGCCTTTGTCGATTTGAGCAAGAAGGCATCATAGCTCCTTCTTCGTAGTTTAGAGGCTTCCAGTTTTGTTGCAGGGAGACCTCACAGTGGTGCCCATTCAGAGATCACAACTGAGCTGTGCTCAGGTGGGCCGGGGGTAGCCCTCACTGTCCTGAGCTCCGACTGGCTTGAGACTTGCCACTCCATGCGGCAGGTGATGTGAAGAAGTTTCTAATAATGTTGATGATGACTTCAACACCCACATCTCTTGCTTTCTGTTGTTGCCTTGCACTTCAGAAAATACGCTGAGCAGAGCAGCTTGATGGAATTTCATTGAGACTTCCTTGACATTACGCCAGCAGCATTTTTGTTTCAGCTTTAACCTACTTAGTCACTTTTTTTTTTTCTTTTCGGTAAACAAATACAGTGCCTTATGTTGAGGTGAGGATTTGGGAGGAGTTTCAGGAAAATCATTCTTCACATTTTAGAGGTTGTTTGTAATAACTTTGCTTATGCTATAAAAATGTTAATAGCTTTTGAAGAATAAAAACCTGGTAATAATTGCCCATCTATAAGCAGAGTCTTATGGTTTCAGCTGCAAACCACGTTCCCGAGTGGTGAAAGAGTAACATAATACCTTCTATTTATGCATGGTTTATGAACTGAATTGCACAAGGGGCTTTGTATTTATGAAAATACATCTCACTTTGTATGCATCTTAACCATTTAGTATTTGATTTGCCAAGAGGGCAAAATTTTGTTTTTAAAGAGCAGCAATATGACCTTAGACTATGTGAATACCATTAAGCGCATCTTCAAAGGGTTTTAAAAGATGACTTTGTAAGAAGATCAGACCTTAACTATAGGTCCTCAGACACTTTAGGAATTCGTATAGCTTAATTTCCATTTCTCCTGCTGATACATAAGTCATAATCTGGGTAACAAAGAATTTCCTTAATGAATTGGTTGACTGTAGTACACAGAGCACTGAAGAATGTTTCCAGTTCTAAAATTTGAAAGGATGGTGTTTAAAGGCACTGTAGTTAGTTATCTCAACAGGTGGTAGCTGGTAATTGATGATTATATTTAAAGTGTGTGCATTCATTGTGGTTACTAGTAATATAGCATTTTTATCCACAGATCTCAAAGCATGTGTGAATAAATATGCATTATTTCCCTATTTTAAATAGCCAGAGACACACTGAAAGTTAATTAGCTATAAGCAGACAGAGAAATTTTATGTCCCCTGCTTGCTTGGAGCTTCTAAAAAAAAAAAAAAATTCTTCCCAGAATTGGGATAAAGAACACAATGTACCTATCTGTAAATAACTGCTGTTCAGAGGCATGGCTCCAGCTCCAAGCACATCCCCACGGAGTGTACCACATCCCCCGTGTACATCCTCTGTCCAGCTCCTCAGTCCAGGTGGGCAAAGAGTTCTAGGTCAGAGGAAACCTCAGTCACCATCCTTCTGTGCCCGGGGTGACCACATCTAGCCATGCTGCAGGTGAACCAAGGACCTGGGGTGGGGGTGTGTGTGACAACATTTGTTCCATCATTCATAGGACTTCCTTCTGAACCCCGAGTCACCTCTGGATCAGGAAAACATTGATTATAATACCCACTATGCAGCAAGCTCTTTCTTTGCAACAGAACAGTGACCCAAACACACAGTCTCTTGCAGAAGGAGCCGGCGTTCCAGGAAAGATGATTCCCACCGAGCTCCGTTCTACTTATAGCTTTAACACTTCTCTCCACACCCAGCCTCCGCTTTTGGGGTTATCCCACCCTCTTTAACGAAGGCTTTTCTTTTCCATCCTGTTTTCAGCATAGGCTTATCAGAGAGAAATATTTTTGAGCTTTACTTTCTGTCGTTTGTATTATTTTAATTTGTAAAATGTGTGTTATGCAAACACCAGCTAGATGAAACATGGTCTCTCAGACTAGACGTTCCTGCTTTGCCTCCTGCAGTCTCATCACGGTGGCAAGTGACGAGGCAACTTTCCCGGCCAAGGAGAGGGGCCCGTTCTGCCTCGTGAGGCCCTGACCAACCAGTGTCTTTGCTGGACCAGACCCGGGGGTCCATCACAGTCACTGGCTGCCATCTGCCAGACCCAACACTGTCCTGTGCTGGAGGAAGGGGAGAGGGGTGAGGGTTGGCTACCAGGGACTCCTTGTGTTACAGGGACAAAGAACCCCTCAATCTCTTCCTGTTTCCTTCTTATACCTCTTTCTCCCCAGAAGATCCCAGAAATGTCTTTCTGATTTAACCTCCATCCTCTTTCCTTGTTCTCAGTGTTGTCTCACTCACTGATGTGTGTGTCTCCAGGCCTTGCCCAAAGAGAGGGCTGGACCTGTTCTGGTCACATCCTTACTGACCTGCAGTGTATTGACCTATGAAGCCAGACGGGATGCTCCACTGAGATGACCCCTGGGGGAAAAGGATAGACCCACAAGGGGAAGTTTGCTTGGGTCCCACAAGCTCTTTTCATATTCCTAGCTATTGTTTTTTTGTTGCTAAGTTGTGTCTGACTCTTTCCAACCCTATGAACTGTAGCCCCCCCCAGGCTCCTCTGCTGCTGCTGCTGCTGCTGCTAAGTCGCTTCAGTCGTGTCCGACTCTGTGCGACCCCAGAGACAGCAGCCCACTAGCCTCCCCCATCCCTGGAATTCTCCAGGCAAGAACACTGGAGTGGGCTGCCATTTCCTTCTCCAATGCATGAAAGTGAAAGTGAAAGTGAAGTTGCTCAGTTGTATCCGACCCTCAGCAACCCCATGGACTGCAGCCTTCCAGGCTTCTCTGTCCATGAGATTTTCCAGGCAAGAGTACTGGAGTGGGTGCCATTGCCTTCTCCAGGGGATCTTCCCAACCCTGGGATCAAATGCCTGTGATTAAACATAATCAGCTCAACTCTGTGACCTGCCTTCATGATCTGCTTTCACTTGAGTACCTTCAACTCTGGACCTCTGTGTCCAGTTGCTCAGATTTATGTTTCAAGGGCAGCTGCTCACAACCTTAAAAGTGGAGAGAACTAGGGCCAAGCAGTGCAAGGACGTTCTGGCTGAAGGGTGGTGCCCAGGGCAGGAATGTTCCTGGCTCTCGCTCCGTGAGGACCTCTCAGCTGTCACAGGAGGGGCTCTTCTCCTAGAATAGCAGTGAGGTTGCCACCAGCCTCGTGGTCTTTGTACCCAGACTGCACTCCTGGGACAGCTGGTCCGATTGCACATCACCGACATTCCAAGCCTGGGGTGCCCTGGGCCTCAGGGCACCAGCAGACTCTCGGAGAATTACTGAGTACTACTCAGCCTCCACCCCACAGTTTCTAAAGATCTGGGTTGAGATGAATCTGCAAGAGAAAAAAATAGTAACTGGAAAGCACCTTAGAGATTAAATTGGCCAGAGTCCTGCCTGGTTTGCATATTTTTTTGTGTGTGTGTCTGTAATATGCATTTAAAATCACTTTCCTCAACTTTCCACTAAGTCTTCTGGAGAATTCAGGATGTTCATTTCCCACACTATGGGCATCTCTGGAGTTTTATTGTCGTAGCTGTTCTTGTTGGTCTGAGGTCTTCCAGAAATTAACGGTAATTTACGTGCAAATGTCCATTCCAGATGGGCTTCCTGACTCTTCTGCCCTACTTATGTAATTGAAAGAGCCTAGAGTTTTACTTTCATTCAGAACCCTAGATCTGTCTTCTTAGCTGGCCCCAGTGTTGGTTCTAGGGAGAGAGTCCCTCCTTCATTACAACCTGAGAAAGTCAAGGAGGAAAGGGAAGAAAAAAATTACCCCAGGACCTGCCGCCACCATTATCAGACCAGATAGGAATACTAACCAACAGTATAGAAACTTCCTTGGAGGTCCAGTGGTTAAGACTCCAAGCTTCCATTGCAGGGGGTATGGGTTAAGTCCCTAGTTAGAGAACTCAGATCCCACATGCCACTCAGAGCAGCCAAAAAAGAAAACAAAGAATAAGAATAAACATAATAAATAGTCTGTTGTGTGCCTGTTCTTTTCATCTAGTAAACTCCTGCTGGTCAGTCATTAACGTCTGGTATAAATAGAATGGGCTTCCCAGGTGGTACTAGTGGTAAAAAACCTGCCTGCCAGTGCAGGAGATGTAAGGATTCGGGTTCAGTCCCTGGGTTGGGAAGATCCCCTGGAGGAGGGCATGGCCGCCCACTCCAGTACTCTTGCCTGGAGAATCCCATGGACAGAGGAGCCTGGCGGGCTACAGTCCATGGGGTTGCAAAGAGTCGGACACAACTGAAGCGACTTAGACCCGCACCACATGGGCAGTATACTCTCAGAAATGTACAGAAGGGGGGCATCTCCTAATGCCTCAATTACAGCTCCTAGAATGGCATTAGCAACCCGAGGTGAGGCATCCCTACTCTTTTTTTTTTTTTTTTTTTTAGGGAAACAGGATTTTTTCTCAATGGTCTTAAGAAACCCAAAGAAATCTCCATTTACTCAGGTTAATTTTTATATTTCCATTTTATATTTTACTTGTTTTCATGTGTTATGTTGGGTTCACTTCATGGAAGCTGCGAAGGTAATTTCCTCCTGCTCCCATTGGCAGGATAGCAACATTACAATTGTTTCTCAATTATAGAAATCCTGCACAGAATACTATTTAAGCACTAGCTACCAAAACAAAATGGCTTATTATTTGGCATCCCTGCTTTCACTGCTTGGCCAAAACAGGAGAAATCAAGAGAAACTGGACCCCAAGCAGAAGCAAGGAAATCCCCTGATGCCTCTACAAGTTTTTTAGCAGGAGGAAATGTGAGCATCCTAGGAGGGGACCCACACCTGCACCCCACAGCAGCAGGGCTCTGGCCTGACTGGTCCCAGGCTTACCACTCACACCCCACTCTGTGTGCACTGGGGCTTCACTGCGCTCGGGAGAGGGACTGAGTTATGGGATGGTTTCAGTAGGAAATGCACACTGCAGATTCTCACACAACTGCCTCAAAAACAAACTCCCGAAATACAACCATTCGTTAAGTTGTGGACTGCCTGTATTTAACACTTTTTGGCAGTGTGACACACTTTGGAAATTGTATGCTTCTTATGGAAGAGGACATTCTGGAAACTGCTTAAAATTCACAAGATGTTGGATTCTCTCTCTAGCATAGATTTCATCTATTCTTTGGCTTTGTGTTGGACACAAAGACAGATCACCATCGCAGATTTTATTTTTTACCCCAGAGATATTCCAGGAATGCCATCTTCCCCATTCCCCAAGATGGGTTTTGGTAAATTCTTTGGCGAAAGGAAAATGTTCTAGGTGACAAGATACTTCCAATTTTTTCCCCCTCATGGAGCAAAGAATCTCTTTAAGAGGGACTGTCATCGTCCTCTTCAGAAAAAGCTGCAGAACCAGTCACATGGTAGAACTCTCACATGCGGTCTGGGACGGGTAGGCGCAGGCTTTTGCTGCACATATCTGGGATCGTTTCATCTTGGTTCAGTTGTTCTTTATACTTTTCAACTCTTCCAGCTTCCCAGGCCTCTGACTTCTGTCATCCCTGTTTCCCTTTTCACTTGGGAGTCTCTGCCGTGGGTGGTTGATTCCTCTGACTAGTCTGAGTTGTTACAGGCGCTTCCCAGGTGGCACTAGTGGTAAAAGAACCTGCTTCCCAATGCAGGAGACTTACGAGGGTTCGATCCCTGGGTCAAGAAGATCCTCTGGATGAGGGCATGGCAACGCACTCCAGTATTCTCGCCTGGAGAATCCCATGGACAGAGGTCTGGCAGGCTACATTCCTTACGGTTGTAAAGAGTCGGACACGACTGAAGCAACTTACCATGCACGCACATCCAGGGGAGTCCTGACTCAGGGTTTCTGACAAAGGCAGAAACGTCCGAGTTCACTGGGAAGGACTCCCTCTTTCTTCATAAGACCTGGCACTGCTTTCTGCACTAACAGCCTTGGACTTCCTAATTCAGTTTCTCTCCGACCTCCGTCTTAGATGTGAGAAGCCAGGCTCACCATCCACAAAGGCCTGTCCGCCCACTCGGAGACAGTGGCCCACCTCTGATGAGGGAAAACCCTGAGAGCACAGTTCTCCCCTGACCTTCAGCACAACCCCTGCCCCTTGCCTCGATGCCAGCAGTGATTTTCCTGAGAAGGTAATTTAGCAAGAAAATTCGCTCCTTCTTTCCACCACCAAACCTCCTGCCACATACCATGCTAAATGCTGGAGTCAGAAATACAAATCAGACACGGTCTGTGTTCTCAAGAGCATGTGAACAAGAGAAATTGTTGTAATAAAGTCTCCTAAGAGTACTGACAGGCTTACAAACCAGAGGGTCTGGGAACTGAGTAGGAGAAGCTAGCTTGCAGGAAGACGGGAACAGGAAGGCTTCCTGGAGGAGATGAACTTAGCCTGTGCTGATTTCAAAGGATCCATAAAAATCAGGCACAGGAAGGACATTCTTCCAAGCCCAAAGGTCATGATGAGCAAAGCGGAGAATGCATGAGGGTACTGGTGTGGGGGATGATGAATACAATTCAATGGTGGATTCACAAAACCTCTCCTTGCTTGCCCCCTCCTCCTCCTCCTCAACCCCCTATTTCATGACCTCACTGGAGGCCAGTGGCCCTCATTTTATGAATATCCCTGGGGCAGGTACCACACTCCTTGGCACACAAACACCTGTGCTTATTATGACTCTAAAATGCCTCTGGGATATAGTAATAATTTGGGATTAAAAGCATATGGGCATTTATAGGAGAAAAATAATAACAGGTTAAAAATGTTCTCCATGTCTGTGATCTCAAATATCTCAACGTGGATGTGGTTATGCATAGTCTCTATAAGGATCTCACAGCCAGAACCTGCCTCCCTTGTGGTGGTTCTTGTGGGAGACTGTTATGTGTTAATCACCAGTGTTCATGCAGACAGGTTGTCTGGTGATTCAGACAAAGATGCAGATGCTGTGCTTTTTGCAATTTCTAAAGAGAGAAAAACTGGCTTCAATGTGCCCCAGGGTTTGGGGTAAGAGTAATAAAGAGCAAACTTGCAGAGAGAGCGTGGCTGCCCTGAAACTAAGCAGGCATGTCGCCAGGAGCCGTCTCTCATGGGCAAACAGAAAGAATGCTTCTTCCAGGGAGGGACACAAGTCCTGGCCCTGGAAAATGAGAACGAGGCTTATCCATGCTTCATTTAGTTGCCAAGTGTTTATCAAGGTCCTAAGATGCCCTGGAGAAGGAAATGGCAGCCCACTCTACTATTCCATCCTGGGAAATCCCATGGAGAGAGGAGCTTGGCAGGCTACAGTCCATGGGGTCGCAAAAGAGACAACTGAGCAGCTAAACAACAACTATGTGCTGAGAGACAGAAGACAAGTTCGCTGTGGTCCTGTCCACATTAAACTTACAGTTTTGTAGGGAAGTCAGATATGGAATAAGTCAATGAAGTAACATGAACGTTTCAGAAGGGAAGGTATAGAACAGAGCAAAAAATGGTAACACCGGAAGTTAACCTGGTTTGGGGTTTTAAGGAAGACCTCAGTGACTAGTACGGAGACAAAGATGGAGCAAAAAGGAAACAGGTTGGGAGAAAGGTGCTCTAGACAGAGAGAGACAATCAGGACCCCACCACCAGGCATGGGGACAGGTGGCAAGGGCTGCACATGGGCTGTGTCATGGACTGACCCTTCTAGAATAATTGTTGAATGTCCCTAAGGATAGAGCAGTGAATAGAAACAGTCTGAAAGAATCCCTATCCTCCCAGAGCTTACCTATTAGGAGAACTTATCCCAAAGGCAAAGAGAAGCATCAGTGGTTTGATAGAGGGAAGTGACATGATCAAATTCAAATTTACCTTGGGTCATTGTATTAATAAATCTTGGGGCAGGATCATTTGTGAGTAGACAGAATGGAGAAAACAACAGCAGTATCCCTTTTAATCGAGCACTTTAGCCAACCTATAAGTTTCCACATGTTATCTCCTGCTTTCTCTGAGAACAAAAATTTCCTGAGATTTTGTAGCTGTTGTTTAAAGATGCCAAGTGAGTGACGTATGATGATCTAAAGCTTCCAAGCTTTACACCGCGTAAGATGTCATATTTCTGAAATTAACACTGCTGGAATAGCTTGTCTAAGGAACACTCCTGGTGGACACTTGCCTGCAAATCTGCCTGCAGTTACTCTTCTTACTCCCAAATCAGTTCAGTTGATAAGGAATGACAAACTAGAATATGTTTGGTTAAATAGACCATCTGCCTGTTCATAATATGGACATTAATTCTCATAAACAGTTACTTCAGCCATGTGAAATGCCTGAGTGGCCTTCATGATATGGTTATTCATCGGCAGTTACTTCTCTTTCATGTGATTTTATAATGGACTTTACAAACTTTTTTTCCCCCACAGCATAACTCTTAAATCATTTTATGTGATATTTACATGTAAAATGTTTATGTGTTAAATCATTTTCTGAGAAAATGATTTAACAAGGTTGGTTGGGGATGAAGTGAGAAACCTTTTTAATGAAGTAAAGCATGGAGTCCAGAAGAGTTTGAAATGGTAACAGATGACCACAGGTCTCCAAACATGAAGCCATATAATTTTAATAGTCATCAGTAAAGCAGTGGCGATGCCCAGAGACCTTGCTGAGAATTCTGGATATGACATTAAGCCCAGTAGCTTCTTATAGAATCCTTTAGCCAAAACTCATTCAGGACTTTTATATTTTAGGAAGGTAGTATGGTGGATGTGTTGTCTCTTATATAACACAATTCACGAAGTCTAGGGCCATGTTGACAATTAAACCCTTTAATGTTTCTCCCACAAAACTCATGAATATTCAAATGTAGTCAGATAAATAGAATGCAAGGCAACACAAGTTGTTTTGCTATCAAATGAGGTTCCTTTATTCTGTCTTCAGAACTTTGCAGGGTGTAGAATATAGATAAGAGATTGTGGACTTGTAATCAAATCCCAAAGGAGTTTTGGAGATTTCCCAAGTGCAGCCTCTAGTATTCAGATGAAGAAATGGCAAATGTGTCTGGAAATACTAGTTAACCACAATTAGAGTATACAGGTTTCTTTTGTTTACTGTAAGACTCTGGATGACTTTCCTTTTAAATGAGTTGGGGAAATGAATTAATGAAGGAGGAAATGAAGGAACAGTCCACAAGACCCCAGATTATAAACACCCATCTTTTCTTTCTTAGCTGCTTTATCCTCAAATGAGAGTCTGGGGGCAAATGTGTGTGTTAGTCACTCAGTTGTGGCTGACTCTTTGCGAACCCATGGACTGTAGCCCTTCAGGTTCCCCTGTCCACGAAATTCTCCAGGCAAGAATACTGGAGCGGGTAGCCATACCCCGCTCTATGGAATCTTCCCAGCCCAGGGATTGAACCCGGGTCTCCTGCACTGCAGGCGGAGCCTGTGCCTTCTGAGCCACGGGGGTCATATGAGCCCTGGACCTCCTAGCCATATAAGCAGAGTAGCTCCCAAAAGCTTTCCAGTAGCTGAGTTCTCTTAAAAGGACAAATTTTAAGAGCTGGAACAAGTCGAAGTCTGTGATTACTCTTCCCTCTGGCTAGAATGTTGCACCCACCCCAATTTTTCCTGCTGGGCTCCTGGTCATCTCCTAGGTCTCAGCTCAGATCCAGTCCTCAGGGCTTCTCCACACCGGCCACCAGCCAGTGCCCTCTGCCCTTGTGGCTGGCTGGGCCTCTTGTGTGTTCACTCCATGTTGACCTGAGCCCCTCTCCAGCGTGAGCTCCTCTGGGGCCAGTACCTTCTATTCTCTGCTGAATGCATTAGGCCCTAGGACAGTGACCAACAGTCAGTAGGTCCCCCTGTGTAGAAGTGAATCAATAAACAAGAGAATATTTCCATTATTGTTGACACGTAAGAGACCTGACCGATGTGTAAGGACTGATTCATCTCTTTGTCACTTACAACTATTATAATTTTAGACAATGGGGATGACAGTCTTAGGACAATTATTTTTTTTTTAATTTTAATGTAAATGCATGTAATTTTTCTTCTCTTTTTTATTTGCTTACCTACTCTAGTAGCTCACACTAACATCTGAGCCTTTTTATGCCAGAAACAAACAAGAGAAAAGAGAGATTGAGATAAAGGGCTGAGATCATAATTTTTGAACAGCTCTTTCTTCTAGAAAAAACACTCTCTCTGGGGGTGGGGGGGAAGTCTGAGAACAGTGTAAGATATATGTCATTTTTAAAAGTCTTGATTATAGTTTTATATAATATTAAAACTGTTGCTCCTTTCAGCATACAATTTGTTGAATTCTTTCCATTATTAGTAAATTGTATTTTGTTAGTTTGTAAAAATCAGCAAAGGCATATTATAATACTACAGGCTAGCAAAATCTTTGATATTTGTGTCATACAAATAAGTGGTTTCTTCAAGAGTTAAGTTTATCTGGGAGAAAAAAAAAGATGATTGACTTTGTGGAGTTTTCTCCTGGAAAGAGATCTAGTTGAAAATTAGATTGAAAAGTTTAAAACCAAATAGAGACAGAGACAAGAGAAGAAAAAAAAAGCATGGCTGACACTAAATAAAGAAGGAAAATCATGACTAATTTTTTGTTTGTTGCTTATAGTAATATTATAAATAACTACGGAACGGCTTCAGTAGAAAATGTAATTCCATATAGCTGATTATAAAGAACGCCCTCCCCAACTGAATAGTTCAGTCAATCTAAAATCAGTTACCCTATTTTTAGATTGCTTGACACATTTGGGCTTTCTGAAGTGAAACTTCTCAGAAAAATAGGCTCAGAAGAAATTTCACAAAATAACATTAATTGAAATATTTAGGGGTGGGGAAAAAACAGTAGGATAACAAGGGTAGCATTTCCTGCTCTGCTGATAACTTCATTGAGAGAAATTTCATAGAGAAAAGAAAAAGGATACTGGCCTCTGCCTTAAACACCTGATTTAATAAGACCCTGGTTGGGGACAGCCACCATGAAATTCCAAAGTGAGAGTCACTTGGTATATAGTCACCGACTCTAAGTTTGGAACTATACATAGGCCTCTGGTTCTGGGCCTGTCCTGTCATGGACATCAACTGGGATCAGCCGAGATGCCAGAAGTAACCGTGGATTAAAAGCTATGTTCGTACAAGAGACACAGATGCATGCTTGCCACATTCCTTAAATATTTGCTCCGTACTCTCATCATAACTTCTGTCTTATCTGGATTAATCCTTTTCTGGCTCACTTTGATCCCTGTCCCCGATGGGGCCCCTCCAATGCTGAATAAATTGTGAAATTGTGGTGTCAGGATTAGAGATAAAAGAGGAGATGGAGACCGTGTGTCATCAGCATACTGATCTCAGGGTGAAAATGCCTTCACTTTTCTCCAAGTTATCTCATGCGAACTCGGAACAGGTGGGTGATTACCAGCAGATCCAGCAGCGGGGTGGAGCCAGGGCTCTCCCTTTGTGCCATTCCCCTGGAGACAGCGTGAGGGGTTTCCCTCTATAGGAACAAAGCCTGGAGTGGAGGTGCAATAAATCCGTATTTAATGCAACTCGAGCACCTAATAGTTTGACTGTTAGTCATATGGGTACCACGTTCCATGTCTTTGAAACCAGACCCGTTTATATCCCCTCAGACTTGGCCCCCAGGGCCCTGTAAATAGGATTGCATTTTTACTGCCCCTATAGTATTATTCTATGAGCTTTCATTCAATGTTTCCTCCATTGAAGCCCACTTGCCATCATCATTTACCACCCTCTAGATCATCCCCTTGCATTATTTGAGGCTTTGGGCATCTGGTTTGAAGATTTCCTTTTCACGCGGTTCCCTTAATCTTTTGCCATCCTTGGCGATTCAATACGGAAGCTGAAATCTCATCCGTGGCGGCTTGGAATCTTTATAAGACTTGCGGTGGCTTCTTTCTAACTACTGGATTCTTGGTGCCCGCTCATAGGAGACACTCAATAAATATTTGTTGAATCAATTAAGCATCCAAACACTTTGATCTCTTTTAACAGCTTTCTTTTCCTATTCTGATAATGCTTCCTTCTAATTCACTAAGAAATGCGAGATTCATCACACCTGAATTCTGCTTTCTTTCTTCTTTACCTTCCCCTGTTTTTCTGTTTAGTGAAGCTCCATCTTCCTCTACCCTGTGTGGGATTCCTTTTCCTTCCTCTGGATCCTTGCTTGGTCAATCCTACCTCCACTCTCATATCTTCAGGAGTTTCCTTTTCCCTTTGTTTTCCTGGTAAAGTTATAAAGTGTGCAAGTCTCAACCATGTTTATTTTTTTTAATTGAAGTTCAGTTGATTTACAGTGCTGTGCCAATCTCTTGTGCAGTAAAGAGACTTGGTTTTACACACATGTACAGTGTGGCGAAAGAACAAATTAGCCAAGATGATGGTGGTCAGGCCCTCTTGCCGAAGGCCTCTTGCCCTCCCCCACCCCCCGTTAGGTAAATACGTGGTCATGTAACACCTGAGACTGTTTATAGCAGTGCACAGGTGTAATGTCCTCTATAAGCACCACCTGGAATGCTCTTAGGGGCAACTGGAATGAGTCCAGGCGAGTCAAAGTGTGTTGAGTCGAGTTGCCGTCCTTGCTGCTGCATCAGCCATTAGAGAGTGAAGCATGTCGGCTGCTTCTCCAGCCGAGAAAGAATAAATAGGTCTGCCGTTCCTTTGGCCCAAGTTTTCTTAAGCTTCCTCACTTGCGCCTTACCTACCCTGGGTTCAACAGACAGTGTGAACAGCGAGACAATTGGTGGAGTCGTCAGAATACAGCAACACACACAGGTACATTCTTTTTTAAAATATCATTTTCTGTATGGTTTATCTCAGGAGACTGGACAGTTCCTTGTGCTATCCAGTGGGATTTTGTTGTTTATCCATTCTAAATGTAATAATTTGCATGCAACAAACCAAATCAACCATTCTTTTAAAAACACACCTTCGACAATGCCTCCCCATGCAGCAATAGTCTTGTTCTCCTTACAGCAGCATTCTAGAAACAATAGTATACACTTCATTACTAGGTGATCCCTTTAAAACCACACCTCCACCTCTGCTGAAATGACTCTCAAAGGTCAACAGTAACTTCCCACTTTCTAAACACAGCAGTCTCTTTTCAGCCCCAGTCTAATGGTTTTGTTTTGTTTTTCCCATTGTTGGCCACTTGCTCTTTCCATCAGTTTACCTTCTGGCAACTTCCTTGGTTCTCCTGTCTGAACACTCTCTCTGAATCCTACCCTGGATCTTCCCACTCGTCATCTGGGTGAGCAATGACGGTGGCTTGTATTGGGGGTAGAAGTTATCAAGAATGGAGAAGAGTGGCTGGTTGAAGAACTATTCAGGTGATAAAACTGACTAGAGTTGATTATGTATTAGAAGTGGAGAGAGACAGAGATAACACAAGGTAACCCCTTGGGTTTCTAACGTGCATAACTGGGTGATGGTATCTCAGTGAGACAGGAAATACTCCAAGTAGATTACATGAAGGAAGGCTAGTGTGAATTCATGTCGACATATGCTGAGTTTGAGATTTCTTGGAAGTGATCAGGACTATATGTCAAGAAAGCCTTAGCGAGATCTGCAGTTAAGAGTAACATCTTGAACTAAGGATAAATCTAATTGCCAAGCCATCTGTACAGAGGTGGGTACTGAAGACGTGGACAAGACAGTCCAGAGTAGAGAGGATGAGAAGAGAGGAGGATTGAGCCTTGGAAACTGGAATCCCAGGAGGGCAAGACAAAACTCAAAAGGAGACTGAGCAGTAATCAGAGGTGTGTTGTATGGGGGCTCGGAAGCCAAGGGAAACAGTGGTCCAGGATGGTTTAAAATGGGGGACACATCCAAAGGATTGCTGACTACTTCAGCAGGCCATAGTATCCCCTGGTGTAAAAATGTAAAGTTGACACTTACATCAGCCAAATAATTTAAAATATATGCCTGTTGACTTCAAATATTGTGTTTATTTTTATTACTGAGGTTCCAGAACTTAAATAAAGAAATCAGAGAAAGGTAGGCCACTCATGGCTGACTGTCTTCTTCCACATGCAAACTAAAAAAGCACTTCAGGAAGGAAATCATACAGCTACTGTGATACATAACCAGGAGCATTACAGAATTGTGGTGATCAAGACAATCAAAGCATGATTGGAATGGGTTTGCTTTGGGCTGACTTAACTTTACAGTTTTTTAAATTGTATGATCTTGACTGATGGAATTGTTTGGATCAGGTGTACTTATAGGAACAGTTCACAGCTCCTCATTATAAGGGCTTTACTGGAGTTTAGGCAGCCTGCAAGCCAGTATTCTTTACATGTAGATGCCTTTTATTTACGTGGCCTCTAAGTTAGCTTATTTTCATGTGCTTCCTGTTTTGTGATTGTAAAATATGTAAGCTATGGGCACTGGCCTGGCTCCCAGGCTGATGGAGAAAGGATGATGTGGAGAGGAAGACTGCTGAAATCCTCGGTTCACACGGCTCCTTCCTCCAGTGGTACAGGAAACTACAGTCCCTGTAGTGGATAACTCCCATGGTGCTAACATATGCAGAGAAGACGGATTTCGGTGCAGCCTGACGATATATAAACTGTTTAGAAAACTTTACTATTTCACAGTTTTCTGAAAGGTTGTAAATATCACTTTACTTCTCACATTAACGTCAGTTCAGTTGCTCAGTCGCGTCCGACTCTTTGCAACCCCATGGATTGCAGCACGCTAGGCCTCCCTGTCCATCACGAACGCCTGGAGTTCACTCAGACTCATGTCCGTCAAGTCGGTGATGCCATCCAGCCATCAAATCCTCTGCCTTCCCCTCTTCCTCCTGCCCTCAATCCTTCCCAGCATCAGAGTCTTTTCCAATGAGTCAACTCTTTGCATGAGGTGGCCAAAGTACTGGAGCTTCAGCTTTAGCGTCATTCCTTCCAAAGAAATCCCAGGCCTGATCTCCTTCAGAATNTGATTATCTGGGTCATGAAGATCTTTTTTGTACAGTTCTTCTGTGTATTCTTGCCACCTCTTCTTAATATCTTCTGCTTCTGTTAGGTCCAGACCATTTCTGTCCTTTATCGAGCCCATCTTTGCATGAAATGTTCCCTTGGTATCTCTAATTTTCTTGAAGAGATCTCTAGTCTTTCCCATTCTGTTCCTTTCCTGTATTTCTTTGCATTGATCGCTGAAGAAGGCTTTCTTATCTCTTCTTGCTATTCTTTGGAACTCTGCATTCAGATACTTATATCTTTTCTTTTCTCCTTTGCTTTTTGCCTCTCTTCTTTTCACAGCTATTTGTAAGGCCTCCCCAGACAGCCATTTTGCTTTTTTGCATTTCTTTTTGGGGATGGTCTTGATCCCTGTCTCCTGTACAATGTCATGAACCTCATTCCATAGTTCATCAGGCACTCTATCTATCAGATCTAGTCCCTTAAATCTATTTCTCACTTCCACTGTATAATCATAAGGGATTTGATTTAGGTCATACCTAAATGGTCTAGTGGTTTTCCTTACTTTCCTCAATTTAAGTCTGAATTTGGCAATAAGGAGCTTGCAAATCAAGTCATATTGAACTTTATTAACTGTGCTCACTGTCATTTGAGTTTTGATTAAATTAACGGGCATCTTGCTTTTCTTCAGAAAATTAAATTTCCAGAATCTTTCTATTTTAATGTCAACCTTGTGTAATCCACAAATGCCTTTAATACCCTTACATGATATGATACTCTTGAGTTTGAAGAATCAGGGAAAGGCTTCAGAACCATTAAAAAAATAAAATAAGCCATCAGCTTTTACACTCTTGTTCATTTGATGAGCAGAGGTCAATTGTTCTGGGGATACTGACAGTCTGTGACATGCTGAAATCCTTCTCTTTTTACCTGGAAATGGATCATAGGATGAGATTACTTAATCTGTCGACTTTGTTCCTAAAAATGGTTCCAAGGAACCAGTGCGATTGTTTCCAGTAGCAGAGTTCCCTTGAAAAATGATGCCCTAGTGACTCTGCTCCACTTCAAGTGATAGAGTGTCTTCTAGCTTCATTCAGAAAAGTGAAAGAGCCATGGGAAGGAATCGATCTGGTCTTCCTTCCTTTGTCATTGTTCGTGTCACACACTGCTTTTCCGATGGTCCCGAGAATAAATCACAGTTTTATCAAGGTTGTAAATTTTGTTTTGATTTTCTGTTGCTTTCCAGCAGTAGTTTTCTTTATGTTCTGTCGCACCTTCTAAAGGAAAGCGGGAGTGTCCCGCTTTATTTCTTTGTTTAGCAAGTGTGGTTTTTCAAACTGTGGCCATGAATATGCTATTTAGACTTTTAGATAAATGTGGCAGCTTCAGTCCCTGCTAGAATACGTCAGAAGCAGGTATCCAAGCACGTTGGTATGTGACACAGTCATAGAGCAGCAAACACAGTATTCGGGGGCCAACGAGGCACCAGAGACAGGACGCAGCAGGCTGCTGTTGCGAGCTCAATGCTAAATTGGCGTTAGGGCTCTGGGATGGTTTCTTTCTTTGTTTTGATTGGGACCATTTTTAAAGTCTTTTTTTTTTTAATGTACCTTTTAAAGTTTATTTGTATGTTAACACCAAAAACATTTTGTTTTGGGATATAGCCAATTAACAATGTTAGGATAGTTTCAGATGAACAGCAAAGGGACTCAGTCATACATATACATGTATCCATTCTCCCCCAAACCCCACTCCCATCCAGGCTGCCACATAATATTGAGGAGAGTTCCATGTGTTATACAGTAGGTCCTTGTTGGTTATTCATTCTAAAGATAGCAGCGTGTACATGACCTTCCCAAAGTCCCTAACTATCCCTTCCCACCCAACCCCTGCAACCATAAGTTCATTTTCGAAGTCTGTGACTCTCTGTTTTGTAAGTTCATTTGTATCATTTCTTTTTAGATTCCACATATAAGAGATGTCATATGATATTTCTCCTTCTCTGTCTGACTTAGTTCACTCAGTATGACATCTCTAGGTCCATCCATATTTCTGCGAATGGCCTTATTTCATTCTTTTTAATGGCTGAGTAATATTCCATTGCATATATGTTCCATATCTTCTTTTGAATGTGTTACAGTATTGCCTGTTTTACATCTTGGTTTTTGGCTGTGAGGCATGTAGGATCCCAGCTTTCAGACTGGGGTTCAAACCGGTACCCCTTGCATTGGAAGGCGAAGTCCTAAACACTGGACCACCAGGGAAGTCCATGAGCTGGTTTCTTAATGTTTCTGTTGTTGATCAATAGAACCAGTAAAATAATAACTGTCCTCACTGATTTTTATGGGCTTGTGATAATTCATAAACCCAATAATTTGGGGAAAGCGATTTCTAATTTATGTTGAGTACCAGTATAACATTTATGGTGGGAGCACCTGCTGGGTGTTCACTCTGTTGTACTTAGCAGAAAATGACTCCTTTCTGTGTGTGCCCTCCCTGGTTCTCCGGTAAATGTCATGAGAGCTAACTTTTCTCATGTTGAGCAGAGAGGCAAAAGAGCTGTGGCAGAGGCAGCACCTGTGGGCCTGTTTTTCATCAATGGCCTGAAGTGAGGTCTGAGATGGTGTCTCATCAACACAAGGCACAGAAATCTAAGTGTCAGCGAATTATTTAACTCCAGGATCATCCCCACCAGGGGCAGCCCTAAGGCATAGGAAGAGAAAGAATTAAGGAAGAGGAGCGGGGTGGCGGAGAAGGGGGGAGACAGGGAAAGGGAAATGAAAGATGCTGCCAAGCCACTTCAGTTGTGTCGGACTCTGTACGACCCCATAGACGGCAGCCCACCAGGCTTCCCCATCTCTGGGATTCTCCAGGCAAGAACACTGGAGGGGGTTGCCATTTCCTTCTCCAAAATGAAAGATAGAGAAAAGCAAAACAGCGCTTGTGGATTGGACTCAAGTTATAACCCATCTTAACTCCCTAGAATAATATATGTTGCGTGTATGTGTATGTGCATGCGTGCATACTCAGTCGTGTCTGACTCTTCGTGATCGCATGGATTGTAGCCCGCCAGGCTCCTCTGTCCACGGGATTTCCCAGGCAAGAATACTGGAGAGGGTTGCCCATTCCTCCTTCAGGGATCTTCCTGACCCAGGGATCGAACCCTCATCTACTGTTACCTCTAGAGCCACCTGGGAAGAACTTAGAATAACATGTTGGATATAGTTAATCTTTGTCAACAGAAGTTGACACAGTACACGCCCAGCTTGTGAAAGAGTACATGAGGTGGAAATGCATTTGTTTTCAAGGACAGTTGTGGTGTGTTTACCAAAGTCCTTATTAACAAGAGATAGGTAAAGAGAAAAGTGCTGGATATTTAGGATCAGAATTGAGCTAGAAGTGTTGGCTGAATCCAGGGATCCCAGTCTTCCTTCTGAAATTCAGCAAAATCATATCATGTAAGAATATGTCTCATCCATACGCAAAAAAGATGTGCAGATCCATGTAGCATCCAAAACAAGGACAGTTCCCACCTGCTCTTTCTTCCTTCCATTTGCCATGCCCTGGTCTAGGCTCTAAGAATGTAAGAATGAGCTTACTTTCTAGGGAGGAAACCGCCAACAAGTAAGTAAGTAATAAGCAGCATAAGTTCAGATACTGGTATGAAACTGAAAATAAAACAGATATAAGATAGTGACTCGAAGGAGGGGAGAAATCAATTTAGTTAGGATCATGAGGGTTGCCTCTCAGAGAGGCCGATTTTTAGATTGAAGATTGATGGATGGGAAGGAACTAGATATTCAAGAGGCTATAAGAAGACACAGAGATGGACAAATGTAAAGGCACTAACTTAAAATAAATAGTGTTTTAAGAGAGAAAAGTATCAGCTGGAACCTAGTGAATAAGGAGACTGTGGTTAGATATGGTGTTGCAAAAAGAGGAAGGACGGGGCATGTCACCGTGTGCCGATCAGAACTGAAGCAGTTCCACGAGAATTGACACAGAAAGCCGAACACAAAAACAGTGACAGGTTTTTAAAGCCATATAGAAATAGCAAATGGAACTGATGCTGATGCTAAGTAGCTTCAGTCGTGCCCAACTCTGTGCGACCCCAGAGACGGCAGCCCACCAGGCTCCCCCGTCCCTGGGATTCTCCAGGCAAGAACACTGGAGTGGGTTGCCATTTCCTACTGGGAGATAATTATTTTGAGCAGTGAGGGCTTAGGGCTTAGAGGAGTAGAGCCTTGGGCCATGGGGAGGGGGTGGTCGCTATTATAAGGCAGAACCCACAGCACCTAGAAGGAAGGGCCTTAACCAGCAATCTTGTCCAGAAGGGAAACAAGTAGCTTCCCAAAGCTGTTAGTGTCCAGTCACAAAGCATCGTCAGGCAGGACCAGAGAGATGATTTTTAAGGTTGGAGACTGTTATTTGGCGTCATTACTCTAGCACAGCACCTGGCAGGTGGTACTTAGCACATATTTACTAAAAGAATGAATGAATAAAATGCAGCAGAAATGGGTCCAAGGATTTATACAGGTGACCTCTAGGGACATACCTAATTCTAGAATTTTATAACTCTGTGGCATGAATAAAATCACAGTGATTTTCAATACTATTTTCTTTCTTTATTGGGACAAATATTGTTAACTTTGGTGAAAGCCTTAAAAATAACTTCTCAAGCTGTTGCAAATGCATTATTGCTCTTTCAGCCCTTAAAGCTACCTGTTGCAAACACCCCTGTGATTCCTACACCGCTAAGTAGTGAACACCACTGCTGTTTGGTAATAACAAAGAAAATATTTAACTTACAGGGGATCTTTCTGTTTAACTTACAGGGGATTTTTCTGGACTTTCCATGTGGAGTTTTGAGAGTTGATCTCAAATGTAGCATTTCTAATTTCCTTTAGACTTTTAAGCACATATGAAACAAATTTCAGTATTTTCTTATTTCAGTTGACATTTGCTTTTAAATTTACTGTCACCTCTTTTTTTTTTTAAGTATAATTTTCATAGTCTGAGCCTTAATGTCAAAGAAAAAAAAAACTTGAAATTCTTAGGTGAATTTCATAATTCAAGGTATAAAAAATGTCAACTTGTAACTCTACTATGCATTGACCAAAGCCATTATTAGAGTATATTTTTTAATTTAAGGAAATTCTTCTAAACTGTAGCCCCAATCTTTCTGATATCTGCTGAGAAGTGATGACATGTGATATTTTTATTTAACATAGATCTAGTAAGTTGGACTATTTAAGTAGACAGTTAAATATCCTCAGGACCTGAAATAAGCTTATGTATACAAAACCTGGATTTCTAAAAGTGACTGAGACCCGACCAGTAAGAATATAATTTAAAAATAGTATCTGCATCCAGTGATTACAAAGGAAATTGTGGTGCTTGGGGCAGGTAGAGCTTGAGGGCTTGGTACAGAACAGAGAACACAGCAGATAAACATCTCTGCCCGTACAGAATTCCTTGTAACTACTCTAGGTTGCAAATGAGATAATGAATGAGTTATTTATTATGATCTTAGGTAGCTATTAGCACTTTACAGTTGACTAGGCCTGGAAAATCCCATGGGCAGAGGAGCCTGGTAGGCTGTAGTCCATGGGGTCTCTAAGAGTCGGACATGACTGAGCTATTTCACTTTCACTTCTCACTTTCCTTCATGGGAGAAGGAATAGCAACCCACTCCAGTGTTCTTGCCTGGAGAATCCCAGGGACGGGGGAGCCTGGTGGGCTGCCGTCTCTGGAGTCACACAGAATTGGACACGACTGAAGCAACTTAGCAGCAGCACCAGCAGCAGGTGCCTTCACAAACCATATTACCTTTAAGCTCCCTCCCCCAAAAAAAGCTCATGGAAGAGTTACAATGAAATAATAATAATACAGTAATGTGATTAATGCATACTGTTTACTATGTGCCAGACACTCCTCTAAAGACCTGACATGCATTAACCTCTTTGATGTTTCTAACCACCTGTGAAGTTGTTGCAGGAGGGAGGACCCCTTCCAGGGCCCGAAACTGGGCTCTTATCTAACACTCAGAAATGAATTGTCCAAGGAGATACATGTGCTGACAAAGAAGAGATGTTATTGGGAAAGGGCACCCGGGTGGAGAGCAGTAGGGGACGGGAACCCAGGAGAACTGCTCTGCTGCAGTCTCAGGTTTTATGGTAGGATTAGTTTCCGGGTGGTGTTTGGCCAATCATTCTAATTCAGAGTCTTTCGTGGTGGCGCACGCATTGCTCAGCCAAGATGGATGCTAGCGAGAGGGATTCTGGGAAGTGGACAGACATGCAGTGTCTCCTTTTGACCTTTCCTGAACTCTTCCGGTTGGTGGTGGCTTATTAGTTCCGTATTCCTTATCAGGATCTCCTGTCATGAAACAACTCATGCAAATGGTTTCTATGGTGCCTGGCCAGGGGAGTGGTTTCAATCAGTGTGCTTCCCCTAACAAAGTCAGTATTATCATACCCATTTTGCAGATGAAGACATTGAGACTCAGAGAGAGGACGTCACTAGCCCATAACTGCACACCTAGTCACTGGCGGATTCTGTGCCCTGACCCCCTCCCTATACTGAGACCAGGGAATGGGAGAGGTGAGGACATGTGCTATGCCCAGGTCACACAGCCATATGGAAGTTGAATCTAGGTTTTCTGAATTCAAGGCTGTGCTTTTCTCAGCATGCTGCAGCTGCTGGCACCAAGCCATAACATTGTTGTATTAATTAGTGAGTTTTTGGTGAGTTATGCTGTGATAACACACAACACCACCATCTTGTGGCTTACAACCACAAAGTTTTATGATTTTACTCACATAGCATAAATTGCTGTGGATGGCTGTGGCTCTTCTCTCTTGTCTTCATGCCTGAAGGAGAAACCATTATCTCTGACATGGCTGCTCTTATGCCAGCTAGAAAGAGTAATGGTGGGCCATGCCATGGCTCCCAAAGCTTCCCCTTGTACACAGACTGCGCCACTTCTGCTCACATCTTGGCCAAAGCAAGTCATGAAACCAATGGGGCAAGAAGTGTCCACCTCCCCCTGTGATGGCACCAAAGAGGGCCCCTGGAGGATGAATCTGATAGAAAAGAGTTGCAAGTATTTTAAGCAACTGTGATCCTTTTTTAGTTAGCTCTTAGAAATAATTTGCAGACTGCTGTGTTCCTGGGTGCCCTGGTCCCTTTTAACTGTTACATCTATTATTTTGTCCAACCGTGTTGGCTTTATCATCCCCATTTTATAGAGGAGGAAATGGAATAGAAAGAAGAGTGGAAAAGTTGCATAACTTGCCTGATAGTAACAGGCCTGTTAGTCGCTCAATTGTGACTGACTCTTTTGTGACCCCATGGATGGTAGCCCATTAGGCTTCTCTGTCCATGAAATTCTTCAGGCAGGAATACTGGAGTGGGTAGCCATTCTCTTCTCCAAGGGATCATGGCAACCCAGGGATTGAACCTGGGTCTTCTGCATTACAGGTAGCTTCTTTAGAGTCTGAGCCACTAGGGAAGCCCGAGATGACACAACTCTTAAAGGACAGAGTTGGATTTTTAAACCTAGGTTTTCCTTTCCCAAACCCTACTTTCCAATTCCATATGCTGTCTCTCGGTAGGGAAATTGCTGATGAATTTGGTTCAGGTTTAGACAAAGTGACTCTTTTGTAAATTTGAAAAAAGTCTTATCTGGGAAGGATTACCAGCTAGCTAGTAAAGTAAAACCTTGTGACACCAGGGAGTATAGACCACCTTCTCCTGCATTGGCAGGTGGATTTTTTACCATTGAGCCACCTAGGAAGCCCTTCCTATCCTATGTGGACCTTCCTTTCTGGATAATTAGAGTCACATTTTTATCACTCTGAATTGAAAATATGAAAACAAGATGGTTGACAATAAGGACCTACTTTATGGCACAGGGAACTCTGTTCAGTGTTATGTGGCAGCCTGGATAGGAGCAGAGTTGGGAGGAGAATGGATACATGTATTTGTATGGCTGATTCCCTTTGCTATCCACCCAAAACTATCATAACATTCTTAATCAGCTATACTTCAATACAAAATAAAAAGTTTAAAATACAATACGATAGTTGATTGTTTAGTAATCACAAGAATTCAATTTCCCTTCCAAGGCATAAGTTTTATCTTCCTTAATGGCAGAACTCTGTTTCTATTCATGATGCATCCCAACATTGTTTGTATCTCACATGTAAAGATGCTCTTTCAAACACTGAGTTAGCATGTGTACTGAAGATAAAATTCCTGGTCACTGTGAATGAGATCTAGCAATTACAGTGACTTACTTTGTTCATATCAGTCCCTTAATCTGAATACCTGTCTTTGAATTAAAATATGTGATCACCTTTGAATTAAAATATGTGATTGCTGATACTATCACATGCCCAGATGAGTCCACTGCCCTTAATTCTTTAAGTATAGACACAACTTGCCTTTATTATGCTCCTTGTAAGTCAAATATGAAGTGCAAAGCTTTTAAGACCTCTAAAATCTCTCCATCCCACCAGATATATACTGCTGTGAAAGTAGAAATTGCTTTCATGGAAATTTGGAAGGGAAAAAAAAATTTAAATAACGATGTGATTTAGTGTGCAGTTGGCAAATCAGCATACTTAAGATCCATGAATATTAAAATAAAGAATGCAGTAAACAGGACTACTGACTTTCTATTTATCCAGCAGCTGACTTTTAAATAAGATATTTTTCCACTAACACTTTCTCCATAAAGCTTAGAGCTCCTTCTATTGTTATTTTTCAAGATCACTGTTAGGTAGAGGCTTATGCTACTCATTCACCTGCATATTTAAATAGACATAATTACCATAAAGAGACTCTGGGATAGCTTTGAGCTGAGTCCTTTAGTTGAGACATTTTATCCATAAAATGACACCTGGCTAATAAAGAGAAGCAAGATGGCATTTATTCAGCATCTATTGAGTGCCAGGAGCTTTACTCTGTCGCATTTAACCACTCTGCAAATGGGTCCTTTCAACTGGAAACAATAGTTGATGTTTTGTTTGAAAGACAAGGAAGCCCAGGTTGTTGTAGGTTAGATGTCTGCCCCAAGTCACAGAACTGAGAGGCTAAGAATTTGGACCCAGGTTCCAGCATCAAAAGCCTTGGCTCTATTCCATGATCAACACTGCCTCCAGATACTGCATCACCCTAGGAAAGATAAAATGACCTTTTTTTAATAGATAAAACCTTTGATCTTTCTTGTAACACATATATTACTGTATGTTTTTATACAGCCTGTGGACAGCCCCAAACACTATCTTCTTGTGGACCCGTTATTCCCAGTTACAGTGATACAGAGAAGTTCATGGATTTCTCATGTTTCAGGCAGTCAGGCAGAGTAGACCACTCCATGTTGAAAGCATAATTCCAGTATCTTAGACAAAGGCATTCTTTCTTTGTAATAAAAAAATCTCGAGGTTCTCCTTGGAATGTTTGTTTTCTTAAGTTACCTTCCCTTCTCTTCTTCTTGCCACCTTCAGCCTCTCTGAAAAGTAAATGATATTATCTTTTTCAAAGGAAGCAAGCTTTCAATTTTTTAAGATTAGTCACTGTTATCTAATCTATTTTGCTTCCGTTCCGTTCAGTATTTTGCTTGAACAGAGTTAATACAAGATGGAGTAAAAATGACATTTGCCTCAAAATTGAGATAGTAGACATCATAAACCGAGTCACTGGCTTTTTAAATATATATATATAGTTCTTAGCAAAGAGTAAACTTCTCTGAAAAAAAAAAAGAAAACAAACATTTTTATTGATACGACTGTTCACGTGGCTAACTTTTGTGCAGATGTATGAAAGCTTGTACATTTATCTCTGCTTCTAGTCCATTTACCTCTGTTTCCATGAGTCCGACTACAATCTCCATGAACCCCACCCTCCCGCCGCTGTTACTCTTTTTTGAACTGTTCTCTCTCATTCTGATCTTATCTGAAAAAAAAAAAAAAACTGGTTTGCATTATTGGATTGTGGTAGATATCAGTCTTTTAAGGCTGAACTCTGTTCCTCATGGTGTAGCATGTTTTCTCAATGAAATAAAAACCCAAGACTTAATGCCTTTATGTAAAGTTTACATGTATATTGTGAAACGAAGGATTGTGCTTAAAAAAAAAAAAAATCCAAGCCTGTGCAGGCTGAATAGAAACAACACTAGATTTTGGAGGGTTTATTGCTGCTCTCAGATGACCCTATGGGTCACGCCACCTTCAGCTTTTCCATGTTTCTCTCTCCTTTGAGAACCTTTTTTTTTTTTTTTTTCAATTGAAGCTTTCCTGGTGGCTCAGTTGGTAAAGAATCTGCCTGCAATGAAGGAGACACATGTTCAATCCCTGGGTCAGGAAGATCCTCTGGAGAAGGAAATGGCAACCTACTTCAGGATTCTTGTCTGGAGAATTCTTTGGACAGAGGATCTGGGCAGGCTACAGTCCATGGGGTCACAAACAGTCAGACACAACTGTGCGATTTTCACTTACAAAAAAAAAATTTATCATTTAAATTTTTTGAAAGAGTGAGATAAGAATTTTCACAAGACTGTCAGCTGACTTAAAAACTGAATTGGAAAGTCATTCTTCCAGTGTTTGGTGCTCTTGGAGTGTGGATGCCTTCAAGAAGGCTTGGCTATTTCTAATCATTTTGCATCTTTATAAGCAGCAAGAAGCTTTGGTTAACAGCAGAATCTCCTTTATTTCAGGAGATGTTCCACTGCAAGTCATCCCCCGTTTGAAGTGCAAATTTTTTTTTTCATTTAAACATGTTAAACTGAAGAATTCAGATGGGTGTAAAAAGGCTTTTATTTCTTTGGTCACAACGTGTTATTTTCTTGAACTTTTGGATTTCAGTTATCATCTCGTGTTTGTGTCCTCCATTTCAGATTTCCCAAGACTGTATGTAAGGAAATATCCAACCAGTAGTGAAGATACTATACCAAAAATACCAGTACCCATTTCTATGATGATATAAGAGTGAGGCTGTTACAGTCAGAAAAAAATCAGTGAGCTATGAGCTTGGGGGTTGTTTTCACACTGTATATGTATATTTCAGTTTGTACAGAGACACGGTTTGTCTCTGAGGCAATTCAATCAGTACTCACTGAACAGAAGATTGAGTACTTTCTGAAGGCTGAAAACTATCTCAAAATTTGGATGCAGGGCAAAGGAACCAATTTTCACCTTACGCTTCGAGAGTTGTATATAATCTATAGGAGAGCTTAATTTTTGTGTCGTTTGTCAAGGATGACAGTCCTCTGGGGCTCTGTTGCTTTCCCCATCTGTGTGTCACCCAGATCTGTGTGCCTTTTGTTGGAAAGGTCTCCTAAGACAGTTTGCGTCTGTCTATAGGAGCTCTGTCAGCCCACTATCACAGAGCATCCCCAAAGCACAAACCACATAAACATCTGCAGACATTTCATAGAAGAGGTCATTAGCTTTATTTAGGAAGAACTCTGATCAACAGTAAAAGAAAACAGCTTATCATTATAAGGTAATAAACCTCCTTGGACCTACACAAGGACCTGTCCCATCTTTATGTCATTCACCTGGCATTATATAGTAAAATCAAAGCGTGCAGAGAATGGTGTATTTTATACTTTTCACTAGACATCTAGAATTGGCTGTATCTCAGGCAAAGGTCTTTGGAGAGTGCCTGGCTGTTGGCAGGTCTGGGTCTGAGTCAGGGATTAGAGGGGAGTTCTCATGTCACCCCAGAAAGCACGTTTTCTAAGGAATAGCGGTGCGTGTGTCCTAAGTACAAGGGGCGGCAGCCAGAGGGACTTCCCTTGGAGCTGCAGGCCCTGCCCGAACTGGGCTTTTGTGCTTGTGGGAGAGGGTGGGACCAGAGAATTGGACTGATCAGAATTGTTCTTTCACTGCCAGTTCTAAAATCTGGGTTTTGTTTGATTGTTACTACTGTTAAGCTCCAACTGATAAGACTGATCAGTTGCACGGTTTTATCCTAAAAAGGTAGCTTTATTGAATCTACACTACAGCATGTCTCAACTCCTACATCCTCCAAAGTCCTTGTGTGTTCCTCTTCTCTGTTGCTTCTACACCATTCTGTTACTTAATTGATTTCATTAGAGCTCGTGAGTTTTGAGGGGCGGGGTGGGTCATGCAGTCCCCATTAAAGGCATATGGAGTGCTCCTGGACACCACCCCAGCGCTCTGGCCACTCTGCACATGGCGTGGACAAAGATGTCAGTTGCAGCTTTCTCGTGTTTCTTCCCTCGTAGGGTTTTCTCCAGGTTATTCTGATGACTATAAATTATTCCAGCCCCAAAAGTTATAAGAATGAAGCTCACCAGATAACTGTCCTTTCCCCCTTTGGCCATAGCTGTAAAGACAAATGGATCAATACAGATACAGAATATATTATGGGTTCCATTTCAGCCTGTCTTAAGTGTTGGGCTATTTTCATGTAAGGTGCGAGTGGCACAGGATGTCCTACTCAGGAATAGTGTAATGAATTAAGAAAGACTACCTGCCCAATCTGGAGAAGGAAATAGCAACCCACTCCAGAATTCTTGCCTGGAGAATTCCATGGACAGAGAGGCCTGGTGGGCTGCAGTCCATGGGGTCACAGAAAGTCTGACCCAACTGAGTAACACACACACACCTGCCCAATCATGTCCTAAAGCTGGTGACTGCGTGGTAAACTATATATATTAACAGGTAAACAGTTTTGAGTGTACTTTTGTTGCTATATCCTGTAGATTAAACTTCAAAATGAAAATGTGTTCATCTTCTCCTTAAGAGCCTTTAACTCTCAAAATTTTAACTTATTGCCTATGAAGAACTTCAACACCATTTTTTTAAAGATAACATTGGTTTATAACAGTATTTAAGTTTCATATGTACAAATTATACTTCTACTTTTTTTTTTATAAGACACATGTTTTTTAATTGGTGGCTAGTTACTTTATAATATTGTAGTGGTTTTTGCCATACATTGAAATGAATCAGCTATGGGTTTGCATGTGCCCCCATCCTGAACCCCCCTCCTACCTCCCTCCCCATCCCATCCCTCAAGGTTGTCCCAGGCCCTATTCCATGCATTGAACTTAGACTGGTGTATTTCACATATGGTAATTTACATGTTTCAATGCCATTCTCTCAAATCATCCCACCTTCACCTTCTCCCACAGAGTCCAAAAGTCTGTGTGTCCCTTTTGCTGTCTTGCATATAGGGTCATTGTTACCATCTTTCTAAATTCTATATATATATGTTAGTATACTGTATTGGTGTTTTTCTTTCTGGCTTACTTCACTCTGTATAAGAGGCTCCAGTTTCATCCACCTCATTGGAACTGATTCAAATGCATGCTTTTTAATGGCTGAGTATATACTCTTCTACTCTGTCTACACTACTGCATGCTCAGCACTAAGAGCTTACTTAGCTCCACCTGCCAGCATACAGCTGGCCCACTCTCCTGCCCACCCCTACACCCTTTCAGGTCGCCACTGCTGTTTCTGTATCTGTGTGTTTCTTCAGCATCAGTATTTACTGGTTGGCAGCATAATCTCAGGGAGGCCTGGCGTGCTGCGACTGAACTGAACGAAACTGAACTGAGCATCATCTCCTATCATTTTGTTTTCTGACTTCTGTCTTGTAAAGTGGCCTCTGGCCTTTAATTCACTTGTCTGAGGAAAGACCACAGCACTGCAACGATAGACTTTATTTCAGATGTTTATTTTAAAAAATCTTATGAATTTTGATATTCTTGTTTCCATATAAAATGTGATTTTAGTGGTGATTGGAACATTTCCATTTGTAATATGGCCCAATAGAGAGCCAAATGAAATGGAAATAGTTGTAGGCCAAATTCTGTTGGATGTTATTTTTAGCTTACTCTCTTCTTTTATGTGTGTGTATATATATATATGAAAGTTGCCCACCCCAGTACCATTTTCTCTCTGCTTCACAGAACTCCCTTAGAGTAGAAATGGTGTCAAAATAGGTTTGGAATATATTAGATATTTACAGGTTACTTGCAGTCTGTACCTTCCATCAGTGTCTGGGCTACTATATTTGGCAGCAACTCTCAAACCTTAGTCAACAGCAGAGTGACCGGAAGGGCTGGTTGAGAATATTGCGTCCCACCTCAGACCCTGATTAGTTGGTGGGGACTGGGGCTCAAGAATTTGATTTCCAACACATTCCCTTGCAATGTTGAGCCTTTTTCAAGATATAATTGTTGTTATTCGATCACTCAGTTGTGTCCAACTCTTGCGTCCCCATGGACTGCAGCACACCAGGCTTCCTTGCCCTTCACTATGTCTGGAAGTAATGTCTACATTTAAATACAATGTGTGTGTGTATGTGTGTTCAGCATAAGACACACCCATGGGTTTTATCATGATCCTCTTCCAAACCTTAGAGGATGCTGTGGATGACTGTTGGGAAGGGCCATGCCAGTACTGTCTCTGAGACAAGTAGTCTGTTGGGAAAAAGCAAATTGATGAAAGCAAATTCAGAGAACCTGCTCTCTGAGGTGCCGAAAGTGGGAGCATCAAGAAAACCCAGTGTACTACCCAGTGACGTTGGCCAAGGGCACGTTTCTGGGGCTTTTACTGACTTGCAGGAACACAGATTGAGTTGTGATTGGTGAAGAAAGGATGTCCAGCCAGCAGGACAAAAAGGAGCAGGGCTGATTTCCAGTGGATTCTAATCTAACTGCAGCGCTTGGAGATGGGTGTTACTACTCTCATTATACTCAGGAGAAATTGAGATTCCAAGAAAGTGCATAATTGCATACAATCATAAGACAATTATATGATAGAAATGAGATGCAGAACTATTCATCTGGTGCCCAACCTACTCCTCTTTATACAGTGCCACATTTAATGGACAAGGACAAGCCTTTACCAAGTATATGGTATTCCATCCCCCCAACCAGCAGTAAATTTTATTGCCAACTTAATTTTACTGTTTTCCCTACATGAGCAACCTAATATATCCTGACTGTAAAATATTTGCAGAATTCAGGAGTATATAGTATAAACATATAAAGAATAACTTACATGGTATATCATACACTGTTGTTTAGTCACTAAGTCGTGTCCAACTCTTGGAACCCCATAGACCAGGCTCCTCTGTCCATGGGAATTCCCAGGCAAGAATCCTGGAATGGGTTGCCATTTCCTACTCCAGGGGACCTTCCTGTTTAATCCTGGTTCAATCCCCCCAGAGATAACTCATTTCCTTCATTCCAGGCGATTCTTTATTACTGAGCTACCTGGGAAACCCTATATAGTACATGCATATACTTATATATAGATATAACAAAGGTTCATCTAGTCAAGGCTATGGTTTTTCCTGTGGTCATATATGGATGTGAGAGTTGGACTGTGAAGAAAGCTGAGCGCCGAAGAATTGATGCTTTTGAACTGTGGTGTTGGAGAAGACTCTTGAGAGTCCCTTGGACTGCAAGGAGATCCAACCAGTCCATTCTAAAGGAGATCAGTCCTGGGTGTTCTTTGGAAGGAAAGATGCTAAAGCTGAAACTCCAGTACTTTGGCCACCTCATGCGAAGAGTTTACTCATTGGAAAAGACTCTGATGCCAGGAGGGATTGTGGGCAGGAGGAGAAGGGGATGACAGAGGATGAGATGGCTGGATGGTATCACTGACTCAATGGACGTGAATCTGAGTGAACTCTGAAAGTTGGTGATGGACAGGGAGGCCTGGTGTGCTGTGATTCATGGGGTCGCAAAGAGTTGGACATGACTGAGCAACTGAACTGAACATATATATATTATATATAAAATATATAAAACTATAGATGCAGTTTTATATAATATATATAAAACTATAAGTATTATAATACATTAAATATATTCTTATTGCTTTCTGATATAGTTTAATATATATTAAATATTAAAAGATATAGTCTATAAACAAATATATACAAAGTATACAATATATAAATATAGATATATTTATAAACTGTATATAGATGCGGTTTTATATAATATATATAAAACTATAAATATAATACAGTAAAGATATTCTTATTGCTTTCTGATATAGTTTAATATATATTATATATATAAAAGATATAGTCTATAAACAAATATATACAATATAAAGAATAATGTATATAGAGTGTAGTATATGCTTCCCGTCATTTCTGTGTATATACAAACGTGTGTGCATGTGTGTATTTTTTAAGCAAAATTCTTTATGTGTTATTCTTGTTTCTGAGCTTATTACTGAATTTAATGGTGAATTTGTTGGTTGCTAAAGCTCACCAAGTAGTTTATATGAAATCTTTTAGGTGAATTATATGAACTTCATTAGACAATTAATAACTTGTATCCAATAGGAATTCTCACGGGGAAAACTAATTTAACTTTCATATCTCACAACTATGTGAGAGGACCAGTGCCAGTACAAATGCTCTTGGCACGTTTCAGCAACATACCCAGTGACCACATACTTTCAATGGCTTAGTGTGTGTGAGAAAGTCATTTTCCCCCTTAAAAATAGAGGGAAGAGAGAAAAATTGGCCAAGGGCTAATTTGCAATTCAAAGAAAAGTGTGTTGTTATGTAAGAAGATAGAATAAGATATTCCATTGCTTTTTGATTTTCAGCTTGTTCCTTGTATCTGTACATGTGTTACAAACTTCAGTCCCACCATGGAAAAAGCCCATGTTTGATTTTTACAACCATCTTACGATATCTTTTTCTGTAAAAGACCATGTAGCAACCAACAACCTATTAAACTAATGTCAGGATTCTGGAGAGGTTGTTCTAACAGAGATGCCCATCCCTCACCTCTTAAGACTGAGTGTTTGTGACATAAATGTCAATGTGCAAGGGACAAAGCTTTGGGTTGTCTGGAAAGGACTCCAGAAGTTCAGGGCTGAAACATTCGATAACTTCACGGTTGTATTGAAAAGCTGTTTTCACAGGGTTCTGGGTTTTGTTTAGTTGGCTTTGGATTTGTTTTGGAGAATAGCAAACAGCTTTGAAATGTCTTAGTGTTTAGAAAAGGCAGATATCTTTGTATATAAAGCTAGTTATATTATATGCATTTCAGTAGCACTCAATGTTAGAAGACGGTAAAGAAACATTTGAGATGAGTAAAACTCATTAACAGCAGAGCTGCCTATGCAGAGGATGGGTATGCTCAGATTCTGGAGATCCTGGCTATAGGATGAGGTCATCAGATCTGTGATACTTGCTTCTACAGATATTTTATGGAACATTTCAGAGAGCTACTTCCAAATTTTCAGAAGTTACTTTTATGAATACTTTAAGAAAGTATTTTTGAAGAGTTCCCCTTTACCTACTATGTTGACTGGTAACATGAAAAAAGCAGATAAAGCAGTGTTAAAAGAAGCAGCTTCACAGAGTCAATCTCATATCCCAGTGCAATAAATTACATTGCCTACTAAAGAGTGTTAAGATACTATAGGAATCCTGTAATTGGGGCAACTGTCTGTAATAACAGCTGTTTAAAAGTACTTTGGTTGTTTTTTTTTTTTTTTTTTTGAAATTCATCCCCAACTCTGAAACGGCTCTGTTAAAAAAAAAAAAAAAATCACCTACTTTTCAAATAAATGTTATTTGTTATCCACAGGGCTTCTCTTTGAGTGTAGCTTTCACACTAACAAATGAGCAAATTATTCTTACATATTATCTATAACCTAGAAAAGCAAATCAAGATGCTGAACTCAAAATATAATATTGATAACCCTAAAAAATTATCAGTTACTGGATCATAATGGTTATCCTGATGCTGGGAAATAGTGAATAAAATGTGTTATCTAGAGCTTAATTCATGTATTTTTAAAATAGTCACTTATTCAATAATGAATGAATAAATGTATCCAAGTCTGTGCCAAAGTTTTAGACACTGATCTGGATATTCAATATTGTAAGCTAGTGAGTTGTACTGTAAAAATCTGAGTATTTTCAAACAAAACCTTCCAGAACTCCAGCACGGAAATAAATATTCCCCTTCTGAGAATCATCACCTTTGGGGGGTGCAGGCTTTTCCAGCAATTTTCTCTGTCACAGCCAGGTTAGGTGACATGCAGAATCCCCTCTAATGGGTGTAATCACCCACGTTTGCATCTCAGCGTTTTCAGTTAGACATTGTCTTAATTTTAACTCTAAATTTTTAGGTTTTTCAGACAACACATTTACTTCTTTTGATCTTTTGATCTTTTCATTTAAGAAAATTTTTTTTTCTGAAAATAATTGGCTATGAAAAGTATCTTTATAATTTTTTCTGAAGATAATTGGCTACAAAAAGTATCTTTTAATAAAAAATTCTTTACATTTTTCTAAACCTCTTTTACTCGTTAAAAAAACTAATTGAATTACAATATGCCTGCATTAATGTCCATCTATCATTAGTTTCCTATTCATTGGATTTTCTCAATCTAAACATACTATGTAACCAGCTCTGAGACCCAGAAGTAGATCGTATGAGCATTTTAAGCCCTGCATGCTCCTTTCAGTCAGTATCTCTCATGTTCAAAGTCACTGTTTTCTTGATTTTCAGTATCTTGCCTGGAAAATCCCATGGACGGAGGAGCCTAGTAGGCTGCAGTCCATGGGGTCTCTAAGAGTCAGACATGACTGAGTGACTTCACTTTCACTTTTCACTTTCATGCGTTGGAGAAGGAAATGGCAACCCACTCCAGTGTTCTTGCCTGGAGAATCCCAGGGACGGGGGAGCCTGGTGGGCTGCCGTCTCTGGAGTCACACAGAATCGGACACGACTGAGGTGACTTAGCAGCAGCAGATTAGTTTCACCTGATTTGTATTTTATATATAAAGGAAGATAAGTGCATAAACTTTCTTTAATTTTTTTTTAATATTTATTGAAGTATAGTTGGCAAAGCAATAAAGAATCTGCCTCTCAGTGTAGAAGACACAGAAGACGTGGGCTCAATCCCTGGGTCGGGAAAATCCCCTGGAGAAGGAAATACAGCCCACTCCAGTATTCTTGCCTGGAAAATCCAATGGACAGAGAAGCCTGGTGGGCTATAGTCCATGAGGTCGTAAAAGAGTCGGAACGACTGAGCGACTGAGCACAGAAGCACTCATCATGTCACACATTCTAACTCTCCTGCATGCACACTTCCTGATCATGGCGGGTTGTTTCAGCCAGCCCTCCATCAAAGCCAGAGCTAAGGCGCCACTGAAAACCTCCACAGCTGATTTTGAGGATCCCCAAATTGCTCCTATCACTAAATTTTTTTTTCTGAATAAAAACTGCCAACATAACAATCCAATCACCTGCTGTTATTTTGGAATCAGTACATTCTTTGTAAGATAAGGGAGTAGGCACCGACACCCTGCTTCCAGATGATGGATATGTGCGAAGATAAATAATGAAGGATTGCAGTTTTACAGCAATTAAATGCCATACCTAACAACCTCATGGCTCCATGGAATTTTTAATAACTAAATGATACTAAATGAAATAATGTTTAATTAGAAAATTCTATTAAAATGTCACGAGCCGTTTACTTAACTCTGAAGAGACAGTGCATATACTTAGACATTACTATCTTTTTTTTTTAATTCAAAGAATTCAGAATATCAAAGTGGAAGTCTTGAAATAGACACAGTTTGGTGATGCTCATTGTTTTTACAGGCTTGAGAGGTTAATATTACCCTCCTATGTGTGTGAGTATGGGGAAGTATTTGTGTTTTTCTGTGAGTAGGTGGTCAGAGCATTGCTGAGCCCCATTGAATTGGCATGTCATAGTGGTGACCCCGAAATCCTGAAGAGGCTTCACACATGGGGAGGGGCCAAGAAAGAAAAAAATGTGGAAGAAGGGGAAGTGGAAGGAAATGAGCTATTTTCACAAAGTATAAATGGGAAAGTCAGCTGGGACAGTTGACACAGGGAAATTGAAGAAAATTGGTGCCTGGCAGTAACCCTTCTACATGCTGTTGAGGGATTTCCCTGGAGGTCCAGTGGTTAAAATGTCACCTTCTAAGTGGGGGGTGTGGGTTCAATCCCCAGTCAGGGAGCTAAGACCCTACATGCCTCATGCTAAAAAACCAAACCACAAAACAGAAGCAATATTGTAACCTATTCAATAAAGACTTTTAAAAAATGATACACATCAAAAAAAAAAATCTTTTAAAAAATAATGCTGTTAAATGATTGAAGGAATGAGTAAGTGAGTGAAGTTGAGGTTCACTGAGGGAAAATGTCGGCAGGGGTACCAGGACATGTGCAAGTTTGGGCCTTCTCGCCTCTGAAACAGGAGTCTCACCAGCTCCTGTTTGTTTTCTGCTCTTTCACCACCTAAGGTATAAAACTAAGGGAGACTGAATCTTGAAAACTAAAGTTGAAGAGAAATCTCGAAGATTATCTAATCTGTACCGCTTCTCTAAGGAAAAGCACGTCCAGACTGTCCTAATTAAGTTTAAGTAAATAAATCGCTGGAAGAATGAAAGACTGACCTGGAGGACGAGGATAGAAGGACACCCGCAGTAGCAAAAGCCTCACACTCAGGAAATATTCACATGGAGTCCAGTCTGTTAAGTTCAGTCCCACTTACCATCTGGATCCTCTAAAACAGAGATTCTATACTCTGAACAGTCGTGATTTTTCATATTCTTGGAGGCCACTTCAAAACTGCCCTCTATGAAACCCCTCTGAAAATTGTGTTCTCTTTATTAGCAGCCTCTTGGGTTGACTGGCATCTCAGGAAAAAAATAAACTTCACACAAACACACATCTTAGTTTTGCATTCTGTTGCTTTATTTTGCTTTAGGGACAAAATCTTGTCCCTACCTCCCTTAATCCCTACAAGGCCTTATCTCTCTTATCTCTGGTCATTTGGAAACTAATTCAACCTATAGAAAGTCCTGCATGCTAAGGCAGCCAACATCTTATGGGCTGTTAGTGTTTATTAAAACTGATCAGGTTTCCTTAAAACAATCCTCAATCTTTAAAACCAGTTAGTTATCATCTTACAGCAAGGCTGGTTCTTTTTTTCTTGACAGTTCAAGTCTAACCAGCTCCTTCCTCGGTGCTGCAGAAAAGCTCTTTCTCTGAAATTTAGTCTTTAGGGCATCCATTGATTCACCAAGATCCTGGTTCAAGGTCAAAAGAAGTGCACAGGAAACCAAAGCCCTCCTTCTTCCCCTGTGCAGTTCTCGTAAATAAGCCCTTCCCATCCGTCCACCGTGAGCTGGGGGAGACACAGGTGGGTCCACTGGTGCATTTCAGTTCTCATCACAGAGGAAGGGGACATGTCCTTGAAAATTGTCTTGCCTACTTTTCAACTGAGTTTAAGAAGGAAGACACTGGGAGGGGGGAAACAGTAGGGACTGGAGATGTTTTGATTTCATTGGTACCCATGATACCTTTGTCTTTGCACCTCAATCCTAGAAGCAGTAGCAATATTTTTACGAGACTTCTCATCTTCAATAAATTGTATAACAGTAATTAATTCTCACAGCATCCATTTGACTAAAGCATTATTATCCCTGTATTATAGAGGAGAAAACTGATTTGCCAAACCCCACAAAGAAAGTCAATGTCGGAGGAGGGATTACCGCTCAGGAGGGTCTAGAAGTCTAATCTCAGCTCCGAGATGCTTTTTTATTTTTAATTTTTTTTCCTGTAGGAGCAGATGCAGTGGGGATTTATCAGGTAAATTCACCAAGGGTATGTGAATGTGGAAGGCAGCTCTGTCCTGGCTGTGTCTTTGTGACCATCTGACCAATTTAAGCTGATTAACTGCAGTGAATTTTCACAGAATCCTGTCAACAAAGATATAAAAATATGGGATGAATTATTACATGGTGAACATAACCAAAAATGTTGGTCTACCCATGGCCACATAAATCCAGTCAAGGTATAAGCTTATTATTTATTGAATAGACTCATTGTTTTGCAAAGATTGGGCAGACTAAGATATTTAATTCACATTCTTTCCCATAACAACAATTCATTTATCTGTAGGCCATTAATCTCAGAATTCAACACTGTAATTCAGCCAAGAGTCAGGAAATTAGCAAAAGCAGGTCCCAGCAGTCTAAACATATTTCCCCAAATTCCGTAACCCAAGAATGCCTTGTCGATGTGCGCTGCTCATTAAAAAAACTCTGCAAAGTTGATTTACCACAGGGCTAAGACGTGGTGATAATAGACTTGCACCAGATTCACAGGTAAAGAACCAGATAAAATGAGACTAGGGCAAAGCTGCCAGAGAGCAGCACACAGAACTCCACAGCCGACCCTTGCAGCTCAAGGGCAGAAACAAGAACTCTAATATACACATTAAAAACTCAAAAATCTTTTCAGTCTTAGACCAATAGTCTCTGACACAAACAAGCCATTTAAACACTGCTGTAGTATTCTTGCCTGGATAATCCAATGGACAGAGACCTGGCTGGCTATAGGCCATGGGGTGGCAAGAGTCAGGGAGGACTTAGCGACTGAGCACACACACACATAATCTTTCAGGACAACATGATAACTGCTTTAATGATTACTGTTATAATGAGAAACCTGAACATTTATTTGGTGAATATTTGTTGAACCCCTGGGACTGTGATAGTGAATAAGACAGTAGACCCTGCCCTCACAGGGTCTAGAGAGGAGAAAGGTCAGTATTAAAGAATGTGCATTATCCAATGATTTCAACCTGAGATAAGGGCTGGGGGTGAGATCAACAGAGAATGACTAGGGAGTGTCCTTTCAGATGCAGGGGTTGAAAGGGTCAGGTTTGTAGGTACCTGTGATGAAGGGTGGGATGGAGCCAGCCATGCCACGAACCAGGGGGAGAGCGTCCTGCACCTGGAGGGAGGCTCGCTGGGAGGTTTGTTCCCAAGGAGTGAGGAGAGGGTGGGAAGAATGAATTCAGGGGCAGCAGTCAGCTCCCATGGGGACTGGAAAGGTTTTTAAACTGGGGAGGGACCAGGTCTGATATAAACTTGTAAAAAGGATTAATTGTGAGCTGGGAGGGTTGAGGAGGGCCGTGATCAGGTGAGAAAGGAAATGACTTTAAGCAGGGTGGAGCTGGAGTCCAGTATCCTGATGAAAAAGGACAGTCTTTCTGACAATAAGAGCAGCTGAACTGAAGCCCCCGCCCCCCCCACCTCGAGCACGGAGCATGTGCCAGGACCCTGCCCCCTGTCCACCCCCTGCACCCTAAGAAAGAGAAGCCCCCCCATCATCATCCCATCGAGCAGTTCAGGAAGACGTAGCTGAGGGAGGTTCAGATTTCCGCCCGGGGTCTCACTGCTCATACATGATATAGCTGGGTCTTGGAGCAGAGTTGATTTGCTCCAGAGTTCACGTTTTTAGACATGATATAATTTTCAGAAAATGAGCATTTCCCATTTCCCAACTCCACCTGGCAGACTTTTTTGAAAATAGACAATTCAGTCAGAATTAGCCCCAAGAAGTCCAACCAGAGAGCACCATTCTTTACTCTCATGAGGGAATCAATAACATGATGCGGGTACAAGCCCCAGCTGTGTTTCCTTTAAATTAAGTATCTTTATTCTCTTAAACACATCTTCCAAGAGAGTGTTATTGATTGTACCACATTTCAATAGAACATGTTGATTGTAAGGAGGAAAAAATGTGTACATTCTGTTAGAAGGCAGGTGCAAAACAATTAAAGAAAATTCGGGACAAAAGCACTCCAAGAGCTTGGCTTACCCCATTCAGACCCGAGGAGGAGGCCACATTCAACACAAGGCAATTTAAAGCAGTGAATAGCCTGTTTTCCAGTGACAAAGCAACTGTGTAAATGGAGAAATGTGAAGAAATGCCATTTCGGAAATTTGAGCTTTACAAAAATATTTTGGCTTAAATTTAATTAAGGAGCTTTGTAGTCTAAAGATGAAAGCATAAAAGTAGTTATCTTTCCAGGAAGGATGTTTCTCCTATTAATGCTTTAAGGAAGAATAGCATCTTCTCAGGTATACATACAGGTGTTCTTCCTTCAAAGATGGACCTGTTAGAGCAAGTGAAAAGGCAGCATGGTGGAAACAAGTATATCGGAAACACCTGCCGGAGGCCAGAAGGAGAGAGCAGGACAATCTGAAGGGGAAGATGATAGAAACAGGCCCCAAAGAAAGTAGAAAATGCTAACATAATAATGTTAGAAGCATGAGAAGAAATTTCTGGGGAAAGCTGGACTAAGAAAATGTTTTGAGTTGGTGGGTATGTAATTTACATGGTTTAACACTTGGTGTCTATTTTCTCTTTAAATCTTTTTAATTGAAGTATAGTTGATTTACCGTATAGTGTTAGTTGCAAGCATACAGCAAATGACTCATCTATACGTATATGTATGCACTGTTGTTTAGTTTCTAAGTCATGTCCAGCTCTTTTGTGACTCCATGAACTGTAGCCCCCCAGGCCCCTCTGTCCGTGGGATTTCCCAGGCAAGGATACTGCAGTGGGTTGCCAACTCCTCCTCCAGGGGAATCTTGGAGATTGAATCTCCAGTTCAGTCTTCCCGACCCAGGGATTACCACTGAGCCACCAGGGAAGCCCATAAGTATACATGCATACATATTATTTTTCAGATTCTGTTCCCTTATAGGCTATTGCAAGGTGTTGAATATAGTTCCTTGTGTTATATAAATAGGTCTTTGCTCTTTGTCTATTTTATATATCGTAGTGTGTATCTGTTAATCCCATACTCCCAATTTATCCCCCCTTCCCTCTTTGGTAACCATAAAATTGTTTTCTGTATCTGTAAGTCTGTTTCTGTTTTATAAATAAGTAGTTTCATGTGTATGATTTTTTTAGGTTCCACAGACAAATGATATCATGATATTTGTCTTTGTCTGACTTCACTTACTTCACTAAGTGTGATCATCTCTAGATCCATCCATATTGCTACAAATAGTATTACTTCGTTATTTTTTGAGGCTGAGTAATATTCCATTGTGTGTGTGTGTAGACATATAGTTTGCTTCCATGCCATGGTGGTTATAAACAGTGCTGCTGTGAACACTGAGGTGCATGCATCTTTTTGAATTGGTGTTTTCCTCTTTCTGGATATATGCCCAGGAATGGGATTCCTGGATCATATGGTAACTCTAGTTTTAGTGTTGTATGGAACCTCCTACTGTTCTCCCTGGTGGCCACACCAATTTATATCCCCATCAACTACGTGTTGCAAAGAGTCAGACACGACTGAAGCGACTTAGCAGCAGCAGCAACTATGTGGAGCTGATTCTCTTGTCTCCACAAATAACAGTATTTGTTACTTGTAAACTTTTTGATGGTGGCCATTCTGACCGGTGAAAGGTGACACCTCATTGTAGTTTTGATTTTCATTTATCTAATAGTTAGTCATGTTGAGTGTCTTTTCATGTGCCTGTTAGCCATCTGTATAACCAACAGAAAATGGTCATTTAGATCTTCTGCCCATTTTCTGATTAGGTTTATTGTTTTGATATTAAGTCAAACAAGCTCTTGGTAAATTGAGGAAATTAAGTCCTTGATGGTCGCATCATGTGCAATACTTTGTCGCAGTCCGTAGGTTGTCTTTTTTTTGTTTATGGTTTCCTTTTCTCTGCAGAAGATTATAGATTTGATTAGGTCCCATTTGTTTATTTTTGCCTTTATTTCCATTTCCTTGGGAGACTGACCTAAGAGAACATTGCTATGATTTATGTCAGACAATGTTTTGCCTCTGTTCTCAGTTTTATGATGTTGTGTCTTACATTTAAGCCTTTAAGCCACTTTGAGTTTATTTTTGTGTATCATGTGAGGATGTGTTCTAACTTCATTGATTTACATGCGCTGCCCAGCTTTCTGAGCACCCCTTGCTAAAGAAACTGTCTTTTTTCTCCATTACATATTCCTGCCTCCTTTGTTGAAAATTCACCACAGGTGTGTGAAGACTTGGTTTTTAAGTTGTAGTCTACTTACTTTTATTCCATATTATAAACAAAGCATCTAGGGGTGAGGACCAGAGGCGTCATTTGCACCCAAGACCTCCTCAGAAAGGAGAAAGGAGTCAATCCTGAGAATCTAGAATCCCTACATATACTGATCCCTAAAAATGAAGTGATTTCCTCCATGATACCCAACCAAGAAGGCGATCTCAGCAGATGGGCCACCTTCAGTGATGATGTAGCCGAAGGTGCAGAGAGGACCTGTTTGGGGAGAGAAAGAAGGCAAGTTAGGAGAATGAGTTTGACTGGGGTCCTTTATTCTCCTCTTACCTCCCAGGTCACTTAAGGCAGGACTGCTTAACTGGAGTATTTCATGCATAGAACCTTTGATTTTGAAATGTAAATCGACTTTGATCCATAGAGGCAACATATTTTTGACTTTGTACTTGGGTTCTGAAACTTTCAAAACAGTGACTTCTTTTAGAGAACATGTTCTCTTCAAGCTATCTTGAAATTAAAGGACTATTTTAGAGTTGAAGTCAAGTGGTCCATTATTGGAGCGTTCTTTGTTTTCTGTTTATTTGATTATCGATTAGTTGGGTTGGTTGATTAATTGCTTCCCATTGTCGCCATGTTCCCCCCAGGTGCCACCTGCCTGGAACCTGGTGTGAGGGGACAGAGACTGCACTTGCTATATTGCAATTGCATCCCCCACCCACGGTCTGTGGGACTCTTACCAGACTTTCAACGTCATGCATGTTTTCATTCACAGATTTTGACTGCTCATTTACAGGATAGCAAAGTGTTCTAAACCCCTAGAAATAAAGTAGCAATAAGGTTCTTGTTCCAATGAAACTTAAATTTCATGCATGTAATAAAGAGGTGAACAGATAAGAGGACAAGATAATTTAAAGCTATTTTTGAAAAGGTGATATGTGTTAGGGTAATAAGGAAGCTACTCAAATTGGATGGCCAAGCAAAGTCCCTCAAGTCTCCAGCCATGCAGGGGTTTCTTTGGAGGGAGCCAAGGGGCTTCCCAGGTGACTCAGTGGTAAAGAATCCACCTGCCAGTGCAGGAAACAGTTTCGATCCCTGGGTCGGGAAGATCCCTTGAAATAGAAAACAGGAGCCCACTCCAGTGTTCTTGCCTGGAGAATTCCATGGACAGAGGAGCCTCGTGGGCTACAGTCCATGGGCTTGCAAAGAGTCGGACACGACCAAGCCTGCACTCATGCATGCTGCACTCTTCCAGGCAGAGTCCACAGACCCCAGAGAGAGCGTCTTTGTTGAGCTCCTGGAATAGAAAGGCCCCTGTCATCAGGTAGACACATCCTTTTCTGTTTAAGCACAGGACATGAGGCTGGTTTGCCCTTTATGGCCAAAACCAGATGCACTTCACTGACCTTTTATCAAGTGAAAAGAGTTGCATTCAGGTAAACTTAAATAGTTATCAGGTAACCATACGTGACATCTTGTTTTAGTGTTTAAAAGGGTAGAACATTCTTCGGGGTATTTGCCCCCTCCAGCAGTCTCTAAGATAAACATTTGTGATAAGTGTGTTTTAAAAGAGCTTAAGGTTTTGAAAGTCCTTTCACCAGAACAGGACAGGCTGTGTCTCATTGTTTAAATGCCAAGAATCAGAAAATATTATTATAAGCATTTTTTCAATAAAATCATCAAGGGTATTTTCCCACAAAAGTGAGTTAATCATTTCCATCTTTTCAAACACTGCTGTCCAATTATTTTAAATAATGGATAGCACTTAGCTATGTTATTGCTTAGAGAAAATAATGCTTCAATGAAAATTTTCAGCTAAATTTTCTTAGGTTGTCTGACATTCCACTGTTTATCTTATTATTTTTCGAAGTGACTATTTATTAGTGTGGTCAGTATGTATGTATAGACCTACCACTTGGTAAATTTTGATCATTCTCTGCAGTGTCTAATATCTCCTAAATACAATGAAATGAATGAAATTCTGTTGTTTACAGCTCCACCTTATTAAATAGAAAGAGTTGTGTCCATTTCATTTTCATTATTTTGAAGAATAATCTGGAAGGAGCAAGAAACGCTTATCACAGATGCACTTGGTGGTAGCCTTTTATGTCTATGTCTGAACAAAATGACCTGACTTGAAAATAAAATGGAAATATTAAAACATGGCTTTTCTGTGAGGTCAGATGCTATTATTTGGGAATGTTTAAAGAGAAAGCATAAACCAGGCAATGATAGATTTAGGAATTCTGCAATGTGGTCAGAATAAGATCAAATTTAGTGGAAAAAGTTTATTTGAATATTCAGAGCAAGATTAGATAGCAATGTTAACCAAATCCACAGATTTTCCTGGGGTGAAAATATCTCATTTCAGAGAAACCTTATGTTAGGCAAGTATGTTCTTAGAGGTAGAGAGGGTTTTTTTGTTGTTTTTTTTTTTCTTTAATTTTTTTTATTGTTTTCTTTTCCATCTGTTGCAGGGAAATCAGGTATTTTTGAGCACTCTTTAATATGACAACTGTTAAAAAGCAAAATTACACATTATATTTTGGGTTGTGGGTGGCTTAAAGGTAGACAGAATAATAAACTTCTTGTTCAGGAAAAAGGAATGTTGTTGTTATTGTTTATTTTTATAGCTTCTTTTTACTCATAATAGTACAGACCCTTTTGGCTGAGTCACTTGGCTAAATGTGTCCTGGGGGACAAAGGAGATCTCAAAACAGTAGGACGTTGCCTTCTGAAGGGAGGACAGAATAGGATAAAGGCCCAGTTTTACAACACGGCCAACCACTGAAGGGAACACTTGATCCTATTGCCAGTAAAATCACTATTTTTTTCTTCCTTTTACCAAGTGGCTCAGCTCTATCAATAAATGCCACTCAGCAGGCCATTTTAAATTCTAGGCACCTGAGGAAATTTCTCGACAAAGCCTCTCTTTAAACAGTAGTGCAAAATTACTTAAATGATGTTTACACCTTAGGGAGAGGACACATAGGTAGCCGGCAGGACCCTGTCTGTCTCTGCCCCTGTTACCGTGTCCCCCTTCCGCCTGGCCATCTCGTTCATTCTCTTTTATGTTCATTTATGTCTGATATTTTTATTCTGATATTTTTTTCTGCCACTGATACTTTTTTCCACGCAGACCAGAACTGAGGAATAATTAATCGCCCATGAGAAACTCTACTAGCCGGGTGACGGTGCAACTTAACCTCTTTGAGTTTCTGTTTCCTCTTTGGTAACATGGGAATCCTGCTAAGAAGCATCTCTTGGGGTTGAGGTGTAAATGTTAGCTTTTGTTATGATGACGATGTCGGAAAGATGATGAAGCTGGGGGCCTAATTCTGCTGCTGGATGGATTATTGTGCAACCCTCGCTGGTGCCCCAGGCCCCTAGTGTGCAAAAAAGAGGGAGCCAGGTATAAGCTGCGTCCCTCTGTGACATTTCATGATTCGATTAATTTCATGCAACAAGCTCGTTCAGCAGACCTGGCATGTCATCAACAGGGATGAAACTGGTAGAGCGTTGACTGTCTGCAGCCCGGACTGGCGTGGGTTTGGGGGATAAAAGGAGATTTAAGACAAACCTCTGTGTCATGTGCTGTGTGCTCCGCGTTTTGTGCTGAAACGAACAGCACTGTCGGGAAGTATACCCCGGGGGTGGGGTGGGGGAGCTGTGAACAAGCCCCAGGGTCACCAAGTACAGAGGACTGGGCTTGAAGAAGGGACATCGAATGGGGGCTGGAAGGTGGGGGTGAGGGGCGATGCTCTGATCTCATACAGGACCTCAGAACAAGAGAGCGTCACTCGCCGCATTGCACAGGCCAACAGCTTAGAGATGCTTAGCTGAACTAAGAAAACCCACATCAGTAACTAAAATTACGGTCTTGTCTAATGATTTACAGTTTCCTTATTTGATTCAGTTCTTTCATCAGAGTCACATCTTTGTTTTTGGGGTTTTTTTTTCTGGGTTGAGCATAACAGATTATACATATATGTGTGTATACACGTAGATAGATAGATATAGTGAGAGGAGAGTGTTATTGCTTGCAACATGAGAGTTGAGATTATTATTAGTAGTAGTATCATCTTCATACCCTAGAAATGCAATGAAACACATTATATGATACTTGGATGTCTTTGCTTGTTTCCCTACATGCAATGCAGGATATTGTGCCAGGAGACTGGATAAATGAATAAGCCATCATTGAAGACTTGCTTCAAAAAACCAGCTGTCTTTAGACAGATACTCATGTTTACGTAAATATTAAATACAAGAAAGAGGAGAGCAGAAAATAGGATGTATGTGATGTTTATGAGCCATTTACATAGTCTCTGTTTTCTTCTTTCCTTCGCTCTTCTTTATTCTCTTTGAGATGCTTCTGTTTTTCCGTAGTTCTCAGAGTGTGATTTCTGCCCATCACGGATCCTCTGAGCCATCATTTTCCCCGCACGCTTTATAATTGTTTGCTGGGAACACATCTTCGGCTGGAGCCCACACACTCCAGTCTGCCTGCAGTGTCCCTGTGGAATGCTTTCCCTCTGCTGGGCCCTACGGGTGTCGTGTCTGTTTTTATTTAATCTCCCAGCCCACATTCACAAGGTTGAAATACTGTCACCTTGACCCCCACGTATAGCAGAAACCTCAGGTTCTGCCCTCTTCCAAGACCTGAGACCTGAGCACCTTTACGCCCAGACCAAGGACCCGTGGGCAGAATTTTTCCTAGTCAGTTTCCCAGTCAATTAATTTTATACATTCATATTTTGTATATTAGTGTTGCTGCTGCTGCTGCTAAGTCACTTCAGTGGTGTCCGACTCTGTGTGACCCCGTAGATGGAAGCCCACCAGGCTCCCCCATCCCTGAGATTCTCCAGGCAAGAACACTGGAGTGGGTTGCCATTTCCTTCTCCAATGCATGAAAGTGAAAAGTGAAAGTGAAGTCGCTCAGTTGTATCCAACTCTTAGCGACCCCATGGACTGCAGCCCACCAGGCTTATTAGTGTTATGCCGTACTAATATATAAAATATACATTTAGTATTCTAAAGTGTATTGGAAACAATGTAAAACAGGTGAGTGTGTGTAATTGCTCAGTTGTGTCCAACTCTGAGACCCCCATGGACTCCAGGCTCCCCTGTCCATGGGATTTTCCAGGCAAGAATACTGGAGTGGGTTGCCATTTCCTACTCCAGGGGATCTTCCTGACTCAGAGATTGAACCCACGTCTGTGTTGCAGTGGCTTCTTTATCCAATGAGCCATCAGGGAAGCCCCAAAGAGATGAGAATGGAGAGGATTTCTTATGTGGGAGTGAAAGCCCTTCCTCTTTATCCAGTAACTTCTAAGGTACCTCCAAGAAGTCCTCCAGGAACCCAAGGAGCAGAATTTATGAACCAGTAGGCCAGATACCTCTTTTGTGTCTAAATTTAGATGGTTCTGGGAGAAAGTAGGCATCACCATCTGATGATTGCCAGCTGCTCTTCTCTCTTGGGTAATTTCTCCTACATACTCTTCCTGTTCTTTTTTAATAAAGTGAAAAAATTCATTGAGTGTGAGATTGACTCTGAGTCTCTTTATATCTTTAAGTTACAGAACTCTCATTTATTTCTTTAATAGGGACCATCTTGGGCAAATTGGCACATATGGTCACCCTGTCTTTAATGATTAAATGGTATAGTTTTGTAGGGTTTCTTGCAATTTAAAAATATTTAATACTATAATAAGATGCATTTTGTTACCATTTGTCTATGTAATTGTCATTTTAATAACAGATATATTTAAAGATACTCCCGTAAATTGCACGTGAACAAAAATAAGACTTCCTTTTTTCCCCCCCAAAGATCTTGCCATTATAAACTCCTTTAATATTAGATTGAATGTAGCCCAACATTAAAGGGAAAAAATGCTATTAGATTCTCCTTTCACCTTAAAATATTTTCCTGCACAGATACAGAATCTAGCATATGTAATTATAAGTCTGATGTGGCAAATTTCCAAAATGCTATAATAATATATTGTCACTGAAAATTAATTCTTATTGGGAATATATTCATTATTATTCAGCAACCAAGTTTTTATTATTTCCAGCTTTTAAACATTTGACAAAAAAGATGACTTTTAAAGCAACATGTATAAAATGCTTCAAATAATTTGGATATCTGTAGACTAGGATAAGAAGTCGAGAGGTTTTCAATGCAGCGTCCTTCCAATGGGCATGTCCATTCCTGAACTGTTTAGGGGAGAGAGGCATTTTCAAGATTGCTGCTAAGTTGTTTCAAGGAGAGTCCTCAGGATTTTTTTTTTTTTAATTTGAGTTTAATACAAACTACATCATATCACTGAATCTTTAAGATCCACCAGGCTCCTTTGTCCATGGAATTTTCTGGGCAAAATACTGGACTGGGTTGCCATTTCCTTCTCTAGGATTTGTATTTTTATATTGAGTTATCTGACTTCTCCATCATATTAGTATGTTCTTTGTCTTCCTGTGCTGTATTAAAAGGCAAAGATAAAATTTTCATTATCCTTCTTTTCTGAGGTTTGCATATTTTTTCAAGAGTAGTTTCAGTGTGTTAATAGCATGTAAATATGACAATCGAAAGTGCTTATCTGTCATCAGGAAGTGAAAGTAGGTGTGGAGTACCAATGTTGCTTTCTTTGTCTGCAACCTGAAATTTTTGTCATGAAACTATAAAAGAAGCTGGGTAAAAATTCATAGTCAAATATCTCCTAGCATATGCTTACCCCAGTAATATGTTTCATGAACTATTATTTTAAACAAAGAATGCAGTAGAATTGCTTCCACCTTGACAGTCTGCTGACAGTTTGTAACAATGAAGATGCTGTCTGGTATTTAGATATATGAGAAAGTGGTAGGTTTCCAATTTTGATAGGTTTGGATATTGTGTTTTAAGGAATTAAATAGCAACAGTAAATCTTTTTTAAAGTTTTTATTTTAATTGCATAATAATGTTACAAATCCATTCTTATAAAAAATAAATAATGTAAATGAATCACATTATTTGATCTGCACTTTTAATTGAGTTTTAATTTTAATGCACTATATATTAAGTTGAATGGATTTAAGGTGGTGAATAATAAAGGGGGGGAGCTTTCTCCCCATGTCATACATACCTTCTTCTGTTGCAGTTGTCATTGTTATTTTGTTATGAATGACCTAATTTTACTCGTTCTTTTTGTTGTCTCAAGCCAGATGATATGAAAATAGTTGAGGCTGTACTGTATGAACAAATTTTTTGAATTAACTTAGATGTGGTTGGCCTTTATCAAATCATCCTTAATTCTCAATAGACTTTTCAGGAAAAAGATTAAACATTTTTATGTTTATAGTGTCAAGTTGGAAAAGCCAATAGTTGGAAAGAGAAAAAAAATTAAAGGAGTAAACATTTCTATTTGCTCCCAAATGAGGGATTAGAACTAATCTGAAGATGCTCCTTCTAATTTATGGATGCTTTGGAATAAGAAATTTCCATAGCCAATTTGGATTTTCCAAAATGTACAAGATTGAAGAAAAGCAAATGAATGCTTTGATGCTGAGGTACAGGGGGTAAAGTGAAAGACTGAGATTTGCTCTGAAATAATTCAGAAAAATGGGAAAATAGTTTTTGAACATAAGTCATGGTTAAATGGTTAATGTCCTATTTTTTCCTGTTAGTGAGTATGTTTGAAACTTTTCACAATAAAAAAGAAAACATAGGAGTTATTTTTAAGCAATATAAGAAGTAGAGACTTCTTTGAACATAGATCTTTTGACAGAGTTGGTGAAACTACAGCCTTGAAATGAGCTATGTGCCTTACCTCAACATTACTTTGTAATAGTATGGTTTTTCTGCCTAAGGAATAGTTTATTATAAGACTTTTACCCTTTAAAAACTTTAAACATATTTCCTCTTTATAAAGATTGAATTTATAAGACATGAGAGTTTAATTAAAGAAAAAAACCAAATTGAACACTTAAGATTAGAGATTTATTTCAGGGTTACAAACACATGCCTCTCTCCTGGCTGGTATCACTTTCAGATAAAAATGAATGAATGAAATTTGAGTATTTCCAGCTTGCTGCTCTTCTCCACTATTCTAAGTTGATGACTCTAAGTTTGCAAGATTTTCCAGATGACCCCAGAGGGGTATATTCACAGATGTTGATCTCTCATAAACAGTTTATGATGGTTTGGATTTTTTAAAAAAGTATGTGTTATATGCAAAATACCAGGCAGCATGGTATCATATATGTTTGTGAATTGATATTGGTCAACATCACCATAAAAGGTTATGCTAGGTTGTTTCAAGTGTCTTGAAGTAAAATGAAGGGGAAAACACTGAACCTGTGTTTACTACTGTGAAAGAAATCTGACACCCCGTTGCATCCTTATTATTTTTCATACCCTAAGCTAAATAAACTAACGGCTGTTAAAAGCTGTCAGGGGAAGCGTGTCAAACACTAGGTGGATCAGACTGGTGTCCGGTGGGAAAAGCCAGTGGTTGGAAAGAGAAAAAAAAGTGACCTTGTACTCTCAACATTGTCTTTACACTGAGTAGAACAGATGAGATTGTGAATTATTCAGAGCACTGAAAGCTTATAATTGTTAGCAGTGGTGACGGCAATAGAGGAGAGAGACAAGATTGTTTTAGTCCAAATGTCTGATTCTATTAAACATCAAAGGAATCTTTCCTTAAAACCATCTTTGGGAATTTGGATGGCATGGACCCCATGAAGAATTCCTTCCCCTATTTATAGGTTTTTGGGAATCTGGGTCAAAGAAGCACAAGTTAATATTTAGTGTAGGTTTTTGGAAATACAGAGTAAAAGAACAAAGACACTCTAGGGAGAGGATTTGCTGTTTCAGCAGGTAACTGTCTAAGGAGCCAGTCCCCACGTGACAGAACAGAACCTCTGAACTCCGAGGGGGTTGCACATTCTATGTAAATGATCTTATCTTATTAATAACAGGTTGAGTAATATTTTAGAGCTGAAAGAAAGTGTTCACTACCTAGTTATTAATTGCAATTTTAAAAATGAGATTTGTAAGATAATAGTCATTTTACATTTCTAGCAATTTCAGATAAAAACGGGTTTGCCTTTGTCAGATTTATTCATGTACCTAGAATGTGGGGTGGTACCTTTATTGAAAACTAGTTCTAATATTTAGTTCTGATTTTATTTTAAAGTTTGCCATGGATTTTTAACTTTATGAGCTTAAATTGTATTTTTTAGGAGTTATTTTATAGTGCATTTTGGATTTTTCTCTCCAAATTGAAAAATATTTATATTTTTCCCTTGAAAAATCATAATAATATTGATGGCATTTTGAAATTTCCATGACATATTTAAGGAACTGTGTGGTGCCTGTGTATGGAATTAAAATTTAACATCAGAATTACTTTTAAATGTCAAACTTTAAGAAAGACATTTTAATAATATTTACTGGATATTATAAATGTCATTTTTTTCTATTTTAATGCTTTGTATAAAGATTGACTTATAATGTCAAAAAATAATTTTACATATGAAATGAATGACTGAAATATTTATGCACTGCCTCAGTACTGCCAAGACAACTATCACTTGGCTTGGTCCTGAATCTTATATGTCCACCAATAATAATCAGAATAAGAATTTAAATAAACCATATGATGCCCCTATGTTCCAAATTCTCTTCTAAATTTAGAATTGTGTGTTTTTTGGTACAGAGACTATTTTAAACTATGTGTCTTTCTTTCTAGAGAGTCCTTTTATTGGGATGAATGAAAGAGGTTGAAAATGATAGTGTTTCATTGTAGAAAAACAGATCAAACCTTCCCTTACAAAATAATTTGTTTTCATCCATTTCGGTGATAGTTTCCTCCTCATTCTCTGGATTCGCCAGGTACTTGTCATCATTTTATATATCAGATTCCAACAAGGTTGAGTTTAAAAGTAAGGTTACCACTTGTTTGTGGTAAAGAAAACCCTCTAACCAAGTGGGGAAAACGTCTTCTCTGAATCCACTGAGCCATATAATTTAGACCATTTTTATATCAGACAGAAAATATGATTTGGGATTATAAAGAGTTTTCTGAGAAAATAGTGTTTGAACTTTACACTTAGCAGATCCTCCATAGATTTGAATATAGTGACTTATTTTATCCTCCAGTTTTATTGAGACATAACTGATAGCACTATATAAGTTTCAGGTGTAAACAGAATGCTCTGACTTACATACATCATGAAGTGAGCTGGAGGGTAGGGGTAGGGAGAAGTGGATGAATGCAGTCCAAAGGTACAGAGTTCCAATTATAAGACAAATAAGTCCTGGGGATGTAATGACAATGTGATAAATATAATCAACACTGCTGGATGTTATATATGAAAGTTATTAAGAGAGTAAATCCTAAGTTCTCATCACAAAAAAATTTTTTATTTTTTTAATTTTGTAACTGTATGAGATGATGGATGTTTACTAAATTATTACTGAATAAATAACATTTTTTAATGAAAGAGATACTCAGGAAATGATAGGTATTTTTCTCATCTTAAACCTCAGGTTCCTAATTTGTCAACTGTTGCTGTAACATATATTAATATATATTTAATTTGGGGGGTTCTGAAGAATTACAGTCACACTGTTATTTTCACATCCGTGTTAGGGGTTAGTTTTGGGTCTTTAGTTTCTATTTCTCCAATATTGTTGTATCTCTTCCTTATATTTTAAATACAGGCTTTAGTTAAGCCTATATAATGTTTGATTGTTAACTAGAGGAAAATGAATTCTACCTAGGTTATATATTGTTGTTTAATCAATAAGTTGTCCATGGACACAATTTGTGACTCCATGGACGGCAGCACACCAGGCTCCTCTGTCCTCCACTATCTCCCAGAGTGTGCTCAAATTCACATCCATGGAGTCGGTGATGCCATCTAAGCATCTCATCCTCTGCCACCCGCTTCTCTTCCAGCCTTCGATCTTTCTCAGCATCAGGGTCTTTTCCAGTGAGTCAGTTCTTCACATCAGGTGGCCACAGTATTGGAGCTTCAGCTTCAGCTGAATATTCAGGGTTGATTTCCTTTAGGATTGACTGGTTTGATCTCCTTGCAGTACAAGGGACTCTCAAGAGTCTCTCCATTGCCATAGCTTGGAAGCATCAATTAACCTAGGTTAACACGTGTTTGTAAATATTTGAGGTTTGGTGAGCTTGTGTATTCATGATAGAAATGGGCCCAATGAATTAATCTTTGTATCAATTTTCACCATAATTTTTTCTGTGTATGTTTCTTATTTAGTTGGTATATATATATATATATGCAAAAACATAAATGTTCAGCACTTATATTCCATATATATTTATTGAGGATCTGCACTGTGCCTGGCACACTGGAGTATCTGAGTGACTATTTAAGACCAGGTTCTTAAAAGTTATCAGCCACATTTTAAAGCAACCTGTGATTACAGGGAGATGAGTTATAGAACGCATGTACTCTGAGAGATTAAGCAGGGAATGATCATGTTAAGCCAAAGCAGTTGGGAAAGGCTGCATTATGAGAAGCAGCACACCTGTTTTTGGAGAAAGGGAAGGTTCAGATGACCACCAGTGACACATGCAGCCTGGGCGTAACGTGGAACTTGAAGGGATGTGAGCGCGGAACCGCCAGGGAAGCTCTGCCTCGGTGCTCAGAGAAGATGATGTTCCCAGGCCAAGGCTGGGCCACAGCCACTCACCATTTATTTTTTTTTTCTTTTAAGAGCTTTCAGTACCAATTTGCAGAGATTAAAATTTAGTAAATTCTCCTTTTTTTTTCCACTCTCCTCTTTCACTTTCAACAAGAGGCTTTTTAGCTCCTCTTCACTTTCTGCGATAAGGATGGTGTCATCTGCATATCTGAGGTTATTGATATTTCTCCCGGCAATCTTGATTCCAGCTTGTGTAGTGAAAAACTTGGCTTAAAGCTCAACATTCAGAAAATGAAGATCATGGCACCTGGTCCCATCACTTCATGGGAAATAGATGGGGAAACTGTGGAAACAGTGTCAGACTTTATATTTTTGGGCTCCAAAATCACTGCAGATGGTGACTGCAACCATGAAATTAAAAGACGATTACTCCTTGGAAGAAAAGTTATGCCCAACCTAGATAGCATATTCAAAAGCAGAGACATTACTTTGCCGACTAAGGTCCGTCTAGTCAAGGCTATGGTTTTTCCTGTGGTCATGTATGGATATGAGAGTTGGACTGTGAAGAAGGCTGAGCAACGAAGAATTGATGCTTTTGAAGTGTGGTGTTGGAGAAGACTCTTGAGAGTCCCTTGGACTGCAAGGAGATCCAACCAGTCCATTCTGAAGGAGATCAGCCCTGGGGTTTCTTTGGAAGGAATGGTGCTAAAACTGAAGCTCCAGTACTTTGGCCACCTCATGCGAAGAGCTGACTCATTGGAAAAGACCCTGATGCTGGGAGGGATTGGAGGCAGGAGGAGAAGGGGACAACCGAGGATGAGATGGCTGGATGGCATCACGGACTCAATGGACGGTGTCTGAGTGAACTCCGGGAGTTGGTGATGGACAGGGAGGCCTGGCGTGCTGCGATTCATGGGGTCGCAGAGTCGGACACGACTGAGCGACTGAACGGAACGGAACGGAAATTCTCCTTTGCTCTCTTGAGAATTTCTGAAATGAGTGAAATTCCTTATCTTCTTGGAGTGGTTTTGGTCTTTCTTTTGCTAAGAGCAGCTGACAGTTGATGGTCTGTCTCCCTGAGGCAGGAGACTTCCCAGGCTTTGCTGGCCACCCACCGCAGCCTGGTCCTCTGATATGGGGGATCCATCTGCCTCAGGTTCTTATGCAGACCCCGTCTAAGCTCTTCTGATGGGCAGGTGGCCTCAGAGACCCTTCCTTTAGGGATCCCTGAACTGAAGGGCAGGTGTCTTTCCGCATAGCTAATCACGTGTTTGGGCTTCCCAGGGGGATCAGTGGTGAAGAGTCTGCCTGCCAGTGCAGGAGATGCAAGAGACACCAGTATGATCCCTGGGTGGGGAAGAACCCCTGGAGTAGGAAGTGGCAAGCCACTCAATGTTCTTGCCTGGAGAATCCCATGGACAGAGGAACCTGGTGGGCTACAGTCCATAGCATCACAAAAGAGATGGATTTGACTTGAGCACACATGCAAATCATGTATGTATCTCCCTGCGTTGATCGTGAACTAAACAGGAAGGACGGTGTCTTCTTCACCTGTGGACTCCCAGATCCAGGGATTGTTGTTGAATGAATGAATGAGCAACTAGCTATTGCTTTCCAGAGCAGCTCCAGAAAACTGGCCATAGCAGCAGAGCTGGATTTCTGAATCCTGAAATGTAGGGCAGATGCTTTAATATTCACACCCTTGGGACAACTCAGCCATTCATTTGTCTTTAAAATTCCTAGAACCACTACTAGAAGCAATATTGTATCCTGTAGTGTAGTGAAAGTTTCTCAGTCATGTCCGACTCTTTGCGACCTCATGGACCATACAGTCCATGGAATTTCCCAAGCCAGAATACTGAAATGGACACCCTTATGAGTCCAAACTAAAATTAGAAAAAAAAATTTTTTTTTCTAGTTTTAAATCCAGAAGAGCTTTCTGAAGAGGAGTTTCCCTTCACAGGAGCTTTGACTGGTCAGTATTATCAGGGTGAATTATATATTTATACCTATAATCAAGATGAGTCCATGAGCACGTGGACTCTCTGAGGTCTCTTCCCACACGCTGCCTCCCCCTCTGACAAGGCTCCACTGGGTGAACACAAGTGGGTGTGTCCTAAATACCACTTGCCCCCATCTCCAGCTGATTTTACAGAACCTTCCAGTAGAGGAACTCCAAGGAGAACTCGGAGGCCAGGAGACAAAGCATGAGAGAGCCTGGTTGTATCGGGAGATCAAGGCACAGGCTCCTTTGAGACCTGGTCACGCCATCCCCTGCCTTGCCCCGTCTTCCCGTTGGGGAAAGCAGCCTCAGGGTGTTTGTGTAACCTGCCCCAGGTCACACAGCTAGTTAATTGCCCAGATCATTATTGAAAACAAGGCCAGTGTTGACGTGAGAACTTAGATCCTTCCCTCATCACGGCGTCTCCCCTGAAGACGCGATGGGGGAGCACAGACCTAGAAGCCCAGGGGGAGAGTGCAGGACACGGAGACGGTGCCCCACGCAGTGGCCGCGTTCACGTGGGACATTCTCGCCAGGCTCCTTTCAGTCCCAAACTCAACTGTTTATACAAGGCTCAGAAGACGTGAGGAGACTCTAAATTTATTCTGTGAGTCACATTTACATTATTCTTCCCTAGAATGATTTTCTTAGTAGTCTTATTAAAACTTGGACGTCTCAGATAAGGGCCCATGAAAAAAATTTTTCCCCAAACATTTTTTCTGCTCTTTTCCTTTTTCAGCCCATGAAAAAGCTGTTTTTGCCATCTGAGTGCCTTCTGTTGTTTATGGAACAAACTACAATGCTAAAGAATAATTCGGCACTGTTCAGTTTCTTTTAATGAGAAAAATAGGCTCTAAAGTTTTTTATAAGAATAAAGGCTATTACAAGGAGGCGGGGGGGTCATACTGATACCTGCAACTAAACTGATCGAAAAACAAAACCAAAACCACTTCCAAGAGGCACAAGGGTTCAGCTTGGTTTTGTAGAAGCTTTCTGTCTCTCCATAGTATTCCATTCTTAGATGCGTTTGGGAATATTGTCTATGTAAAATTCACCTTTAAAAAATGAAAAGAGCACATCTTGGTAATAGAACTGTGTGTCCCACGGAGCTTCATTTTGGTCCCTCCAGATCCAGCCAAGTAGTGGAGATGTTTTCCTAAAATATTTTTTTGTTATATTTTTCCAGTGTTACAAAATGTTAGTGTTCTGTGGCTATCATCCGTATTGTTAGAAAAGGATTGTATCTACATCAGCCACTGATTCAAACAGACATGTTTCTGTCACAGCGCCTTGGAGATCACAGATCTGCTCGGCCCTGTGGGTAACTGCTTCAGGCTTTGATCCTTTCTCTCTTTCTCTGTCTCCAAAAATAGATGTTGAACGTGTGCTCTGAGCTAGGTGTGGGGGATGAACTGCACAGGTGATTTGCTCTCTGCCCTTAAAGAGCCAACAGTGAACCTGAGGATACAGATGAAGAAGGAATGGCTTGCCTGCACTCCAGCAGCACATGCTAAGAGCGCTTGCTGCAGGCCCAGAAGGGCTTGGGGGTACTGCTCTCAAGTTTCCCAAAGAAGGGCTGTTGAAGCCCCTGCTGCTGCTGCTAAGTCGCTTCAGTCCTATCTAACTCTGTGCGACCCCATAGACGGCAGCCTACTAGGCTCCCCCATCCCTGGGATTCTCCAGGCAAGAACACTGGAGTAGGTTGCCATTTCCTTCTCCAGTGCATGAAAGTGAAAAGTGAAAGTCAAGTCACTCAGTCATGTCCAACTCTTTGTGACCCCATGGACTCCTAGCTCAGAGATAACTAAGAGGAGGCAACTCAGGGGAGTGAGGAGACAGTGTTCCATTCTGGGGCTTATGGGTTCCTTAGAACTTGAGTGATTTTCTTAGCATCTCGTCACAAGGGGAATCCATGGTAGGACATGAACTGGGTTTGTTAACCACTGGACTCTGCTTCTTCGTGGGCATCTTTGAGGGGATCAGTCCTGGGGGATTCAGCAGCGACCTCTGGCCAAGCCAGACTTGGTAAACAGGGGCAGCGGTGAGGATAGTGGGCCATGTGTGAGGGTGCGTGTGGCTGTGGGAGCTGGGTGGGTGAAAAGTCTCTTCCATCCAAGGATGTTTGGAGACTGCAGTTTGGGACCCAAAGAGGGGTGAAAATTCACCTCTCTCTTCCTCTTTCTCTTCCTCCTACTCTCGTTTTTTTCTTTTTTTTTTTCCTTTCTTGAGATCTGAAAGTTGGCCAGACCCAATCTGTTTCAACTAGGGCAAGGTTTACAGCCTTTGAATGCATCCTGATGACTTTATTAGCCACGGGGCAAGAACAGGGGTGATTTGCAGTGGCGTTTCTGGTGCCCTAAGACTCCAGGCAAAGCGGAAGAGGAGCCACAATTTGCCTTTGGCAGCCTCCCCCCTCTCCTCCTGGACTCCATCACCCCAGTAACCCACTGCCCTCCCTTCGCCTTAGAGTTCTTCAGAGGCCTCCACCCCTGTCCCTTCCAAAAGTCTCCTCCCTTCGGCCCACCTCAATCAAAACTCTCTTTCCCTGAGCCCTCAATTAATTAGATCTGATTATCTAATTAAACTAATTCACACAGAGGTATGAATGAGGCTTAACCCTCCCGGGGGCATTTGCATTTTAAAAGAAGAGCTTGTTAACCCAAATGCCTCTGACAATTAGTGGAAGACACAGGGAGATATTTGGGAAGCCTAGGGCTCTCTTGGGCTCCCTGCTTTCTGGGCCCTCGGTGTCCTGGGCTAGCTCAGGATTCCCTCCACCAAGGAGTTCAAAGATTGGGAGGCAGCATTTCATACACTCACCCTATGTGTACCACCCTCTCTGCCTTTGACAGGTGATGAAGTTTAAAAAAATTCATCACTTAAGAAGAGGGTCTGTACTAATACTATAAAACTTCAGGCTGGTTGTGAAGTGCTTTCTTTCTTAGGACCAACCTTTGACTCCTGAAGCAGAGAAGGTCTAAGGATGTTGTCGTTGTTCAGTACCAAGTCATGTCCAGCTCTTCTCGACCCCATGGACTGCAGTATGCCAGGTTTCCTCATCCTTCACCATCGCACAGAGCTTGCTCAAACTCATGTCCATTGAGTCACTGATGCCATCCAACCATCTCATCCTCTGTCGTCCCCTTCTCTTCCTGCCTTCAATCTTTCCCAGGATCAGGGTCTTTTCCAGTGAGTCAGGTCTTTGCATGAGGTGGCTAAAGTATTGGAGCTTCAGCTTCAGCATCAGTCCTTCCAATGAATATTCAGGGTTGATTTCCTTTAGGATGGACTGGTTTGATCTCCTTGCAGTCCAAGGGACTCTCAAGAGTCTTCTCCAACACCACAGTTTGAAAGGTCTAAGGATTTCTAGAGTCAGCCGTGGTAGCATAGTGGTTAGGCGGGCAATTGGAAAAGACCCTGATGCTGGGAGGGATTGGGGGCAGGAGGAGAAAGGGACGACCGAGGATGAGATGGCTGGATGGCATCATGGACTCAATGGACGTGAGTCTGAGTGAACTCCGGGAGTTGGTGATGGACAGGGAGGCCTGGCGTACTGCGATTCATGGGGTCACAAAGAGTCGGACACGACTGCGCGACTGAACTGAACTGAACTGAAGGATTTCTAGAGGCAAAATAAGATTTCTAGACAGCACCCCCCCAACCACACACACACACAGCAGCCACCACGGTTATCCTGAAACAGTCAACGTTCACTCTGTTTTTTTACCCTAATTTTAAATCCAGGAACAGATTCCGCTTTTTCAAATGGGAGAGACAGAGCATTTGTGTTCCCTGACATGAGGCTGAAGTTGACTAGAACAGGAGGGACTCTGGCTGAGAAGCAACTATGATAGTCCCCTCAGTTGTGTCTGACTATGCCCTTCTCTGTAAAGAGAGATAAAGGCCATTTTGTTTCTAATGCCCTCGAGCTTAAATGATGTAGTACATTCCAGCAAGATGCAACTACAAAAATGCTCTGGGAGTCCAACCCCAAAGCCATATGACTGACCACTGGCCTTCTTTGTCCAGAGCTGCCAAGTGCTGTGATCACTTCCCAGAAAACAGTGGATTCCCATGTATATACGCAACCTTAAAATGTATGGCCTGTTCTTTTTTTTAAGATATGACTCAGCACTCCTGAAAATAAGAATATGGACCAACATAATTTATATGCTCATTATTGATCATTTTGCTCAAGCTCTCTTCTTGAGGCAGAACTTACTTTTGCTGTAATTTTCCTATGCTTCTTCATGCTTTCGCCTCTCTTCTTATTTTTGAATGTATTTATAAAGGTCTCGTGGGGCTTCCCTGGTGGCTCAGTGGTAAAGAATCTGCCTGCCAGTTCAGGAGACTTGGGTTCCATCCCTGGGTTGGGAAGATCCCCTGGAGGAGGAAATGGCCACCCACTCCAGTCTTGCCTGGGAAATCCCATAGACAAAGGAGCCTGGTGGGCTATAGTCCATGGGGTTGCGAAAGAGTTGGGCACAACTTAGCAACTAAACAGCAACAATAGAAGTTCCCATATTTTCAACAGGTTGAGGTGAGCTGGGGGCAGGGGCTACAGTTTGATGTTGTTAGCCAAGAATTGGCATTTTCATTCTGTATTGAGTGATGGAGTAACAGAATTATTCTCATGTGAGTGCCAACTGATTTTGCGTACATTCCTGTAATATTTAAATTAATTAAATTTCCGGGAATGATAATGAAAAATTCTGTGTTTTACTGATGATAAGAAAAATAATATTGGATTCACTCAGGAATGCATGTGGAGACAGTGGGGAGTGTCCTTTCCCGGCTCTTACTGTAACTTACATTGTGACTCTGGCTGCAAAAACAGCCCTATTAGTATAGTAAGGCTTCAAAAATCAGAGCTTTCATGCAAGAGCAAAACAAACACGAATAATACAATGGGAAGCAGTAAAAAATGTGATTAAACCTCTCATCCGATTAGTTTTCATTTCTCATACTATTTGAGTTTTTATCTTGTGTTTTGCTTCGTGGAAGGAATAAGTATGACATCTGGACAAGGCATTCACATGGGAGGACAGAACTGTTGCTTTCCTGTGGATAGTTTAGCTATCAGGGCCTGAAAATTAAAGTGGGAGAAATGACCAGCTAGGAAAACTAAAGAGAGCTATATGCCTTAAGTGATTTGAGTTCACGCCTACATAAAATATATATTTTTTAATTACTATGGAATTATCGCTAGCCTATTATATTTTATTTCACCCCCAATATTTTTTTTACTGTTAACTACATCACAGCTCCTTTTAATTTTATTTTGACATGTAGTTTGTTTACAGTGTTGTGTTAGTTTCAAGTGTACAGCAGTGATTCAGTTGTACAGATATATATTCTTTTTCAGATTCTCTTCCATTATAGATTATTACAAGATACTGAGTATCGTTCTCTGTGCTGTATAGTATGTTCTTGTTGTTTATCTGTTATCTATACAGTGATGTGTATCTGTTAACCCCAAACACTTAATTTATCCCTCTCTCTCCCTCTCCCCTTTGGTAGCCATAAGTCTCTGATCTCTGTCTGCGTATCTGTTTCTATTTCATAGATAAGTTCTCTGGTGTCATATGTTAGATCTCACGTATAAATGGGATAATATGGTGTTTGTCTTTCTCTACCTTCTCTTAGTATGATAATTTCTAAATCCATCCACGTAGCTGCAAATGACATTGTTTTGCTCTTTTCTATGACCGAGCAGTATTCCATTGTATTTGTATACCACATATCTTCATTCATCTTTGGTGGACATTTAGATTGTGCCCATGCATGCTAGCTCTTTTAGAGTATGGAATCAAAGTTGGATTTTCCTGATGAAGATGTAAATAGATCATTGGAGAAGGAAATGGCAACCCACTCCAATATTCTTGCCTGGAAAACTTCATGGACAGAGGAGCCTGACAGGCTACAGTCCATGGAGTTGCAAAAGAGTTGGACATGACTGAGCATGCACGCAAATCATTAAGGGATTATTTTTTTCCAATTGTGCTACAGCCTACAGGTTATTTTGGTTTATCTGCAAGCTCTATAACATGCAAGGAATTTCTGAGGCACAGATGTTTGTAGTCAGCGCAATCTTTCGCCTATTAGATTTGCTGAATGCTCAGTGTCTGTAAGCAGTGTTTTTCAGAGGAGAAGGAGACACAGCGTTTCTGGATTACATAACTTACCATTCACGTCCACACCTCCTGCTCTGGATCACTTCATGTCCTTGGCACTGCTGGGCACCCAAGGAGTCTACATATATAAATTGCTGCCTTTGATGATGATGTCTTACTCAGTCTGTACCAAAAATATTTCTCAAAAACATTTTGGGATTAAGACAAAAGATCTCATTTTTTAGACAGATTGCTTGTGCTAATTTGCTCTTAATTTCTTATGTAGTATTTCTTTGTTTGAATTCAGTCAGTTCAGTCACTCAGCCATGTCCAACTCTTTTTGACCCATGGACTCCAGCACGCCAGGACTCCCTGTCCATCACCAACTCCTGGAGCTTGTTCAAACTCACGTCCATTGAGTCAGCGATGCCATCCAACCATCTCATCCTCTGTCGTCCTCTTCTCCTCCTGTCTTCAATCTTTCCCATCATCAGAGTCTTCAGTTCTTCACATCAGATATCCAAAGTATTGCAACTTCAGCTTCAGCATCAGTCCTTCCAATGAAAATTCAGGATTGGTTTGCTTTAGGATTGACTAGTTTGATCTCCTTGCAGTCCAAGGGACTCTCAAGAGTCTTCTCCAACACCACAGTTCAAAAGCATCAATTCTTCGGCGCTCAGCTTTCTTTATAGTCCAGCTCTCACATCCGTACATGACTACTGGGAAAACCATAGCTTTGACTAGATGGAACTTTGCCACCAAAGTAATATCTCAGCTGTTCACCTCTTTATCAGGCATAAATAAAATGGTGTATGGAGCACTCATAACATCAGGCATGACAAGTGGGGACAGTCCATACACTCTAGATTCGTTTTTATTCTCCTCTCTCCTGGTGAAAAACTCAAATTTAGAGGTCCATGTTCTTCCCTGGGCTTCCCTGGTGGCTCAAATGATAAAAAATCTGCCTACAATATAATATAATGTTACATAAAGTATAATAATATATATTATAAAATGCGGGAGATATTATATAAATTATATGTGATATATGTATATGCCATATATATATATGTTAAAAAGTGCAGGAGACCCGGGTTGTATCTCTGGGTGTAGAAGGGAATGGCTACCCACTCCAGTATTCTTGCCTGAACAATTCCATGGACAGAGAAGCCTGTCAGGCTACAGTCGATGGGGTCACCAAGAGCTGGACATGACTGAGTGGTTAACACTTTATTTCTCCTGGTGAGAAGCTCAAATTTAGAGAATCCACATAGAGCAGAAACCAAAAACCACATCATGTTTATCAAAGATGGGCTATTAGTTTGTTGGCATAACTCTTTGTCGAACTATGTAGCATTGCCATCGTTACACCTCAAAAAACAATAGAATATTGGCAGTTTCCTGTGGTTTGACCCAATCCTGAAACACAGAATTGACACAACCATTCAAGTCATACAGATAATATAGATAAATTCTTTTTCTGAACTGTCTTAATCTTTGAAGTAAAGGTGCTGCTTTTACATGAATGGATTATTTTATTTCTGTACTTCCTTTCCACAATACAGGATAAAAATAGTAGTTCAACATCCTACGGTTTCTGAACTCTTCTTCATTATCTCTTCCATAAAAAGCCCCAAAGCCTCCCTAGTCTGGTCCTCAGTGTCCCAGCCCCCCTAGGCTGCTTTGGCTTCAGTATAGCAGCCTGTGAATTCCCAAGACTGCATATTAACCTTCTCCAACAATAGCTCCTTGTAGTGTTAAAGTTCTCTATTTGCATCATTTAGGTGCTTTTAGGCAGCACATTCAGATAGGGCCAGATTGTCTCCTTAATTGTGGCTTGTTATGTGAGGCCAGGGAGTAAAGAAAAGCAGGCACAGGACAGCCAGGCCTCAGAGAAAGCTGGGAGGTCCTTTGTGCATTTCCCAGACACCTGGAAGCATTAGTTACCCATCCGGGCCTGGGACTCAGGACCAGTCTAAGTCACCCTCCCGCTGCACCTACAGCCCCCCCCTTCTCACAGTGAAGGGCTCCCTCAGGCCTTCTCTCTGTCTGCTGTCTCCCAGGCTGCTGGCGCCTGGGGCCGGTGTGACAGCTTTGCCCTGCACCCCTAGATCACGGAGCTTTCTTCAGCGGAGCACCTCCTCTTTGCTTCTCAGGTTAACATCACCTCCATCTGAGGGGATGACCCCCCTCTGCCACACACACTCAGCTCATTCTTCTCCATCTCAGGAATCTGATGTCTTCATAGCACCCACTGCAATCTGTAACTGTTACTGGCTTATTTATTTGTTTGTGTCCCCCACTGGACTAAAAGCTCCATGAGGACCAGGGATCTGTGCCCTCCCATCCTAGTCCTGGTACCTAGCAGAGTGCTAGTCCTTGAAACATCGTTGTTGAATGAGTAAATATATGAAGCAGCAAGAAACTCCTCAGAAGCGCTGTGACACCACAGCAAGCACCCCAGGCTTCAGTGCAGTGGATTTTGTCTCCACGTGCAGACCCTGGAACTCTGTTAGCGCCTCTTGCTCATTTGGCAAGATCACGTGTCTTTCTGTTGAGGCACCTCTGACCGTGAAGCTAGGATGTATGCTGTCACGTGTTAGCTTTGATTCCGCTGTTAGAAGGAAGTTGATAGTACACAGAAACAAAATTTTCAGTGAAAGAGGAGATGAAAATGGACCTCAGAGAGAAAGAGAGATTTAAAGACTGTTGGGGAAAGTGTTGTCTTAGAATTAAATCTCAAGGGAGAAAGACATGTGGCAATCAAAGAATTGAAAGGGAGATATATCAAAGTGAAGAGTGGAAAAAATAAGCCCCAGTGATTGAAGCACATCAAAGAAAAAGTGGAGTAGCTGACTGCAGGGTAGACTTTTGGAATCAGAGAAGTGAAGCTGGGAATGGTTGGAAAACCCTGGCTGGCGATTATTCAGGACTAAAAGGGTAACAGGGCATTAGTAACCTGGCTTATCTAATAATCTGTGCAGATTTTCAACTAAACTAGGTTCTCCTCATTATTAACAACCACTTGGTTGAAAAATGAAAATGATTCAAGCAAGGGCATTTGAACATCTCTTTGTAAGACTAGATTTGAAACTCAAAAGCATCTTCTTTATCGACTCCTGAAATGCTGACGAACAGTTTTACCTCTTTCAACTTCATGAGATCAATGTAGAACTGAGGAGGGGTGGGAAGGAAGAGGAAGCCTGGGTTATTCTGATTGAAGAAGTGCTCAGGTTTGTAATTATTTTAAAGTATGAGATAAGGAGACAATAAAAAATGTTTTAAGGGAAAAATGGATGATGACACATAAGGCTGCTTATCTTTGCTCACGTTACAAGGGAAGTTGACATTTTACTGTGTCTCAAGGTCATGGAAATTAGGAAGGAGCACTCTGAGAAATCTCTAAATTATAGATCTTTGAGTTAGCAGGAAACTCGGGATAATTTCAACCAACCCTTTACTTCCAGAAAGGAAAAGATGTTATTATCCCCTATTTTAGGGAAGTGGCAAGGAAATTAAGTTACCTGCTGAGGTCACATGACTGAGAAATGACTGATGACTGAGGATGCAGAGGGGGCTGGGGTGCCGGGTGGGTTGTGAAAAGGCAGACTGCAGTGAGCTCTCGGGGTGTGTCTCCCCACACCACCAGCAGCGTGATTCTCCCCCATGCAGGTGTGGACCCAGGAGAAGACTTGCTGTATTCAAGTGGGCCCTGGACTGTTGTTTACCGAAATAGCTTCTTTCCTTCCTGAAAGAAGGGAGGAAGGGAGGAAAGAAAAAGAAGTGAGAGAGGATGGAGGGATGGAGACGGAGGTGGTGGGGGAGGAAGGAGAAACCTCTACTGAAAGAAAGTGTCCATTGCCTCCAGGCCCGTGTGGTTGAAGAGGGGAGAGAAGGTACCTTGACTGGATCTTCCCTGTAGTTTGAATTATGCTATCTGATGCCCCACATTTGAACAAATAAAGATAGTAAATGTTGGGCTTTATTACCAGGTCATGGATCAGACAGTAAAATTGTACACCTTGAAAATTTGAATATGGATGGCGACGCGCACACATAGTGAAGGCTAGAGCCTACCTTGGTCTCAGAGATGGGAGGTGAGGACCAACTCTCCATCTTGCATTCGCTGTCTGTACATAGGTAAATTATACCATTAACTTTATAGCCTTTTAATCAGGCGAGGGCCATGTGTACACCTACCCAAAGGGAATCCTGACCTTTCACTTTTTGTCATCTTATACACAATAGAATTCTCCAGCTGACTTGTATTTGCCATCTTGAATTCTAGAGCTTCCATTCTGGAAAGCTGAAGCTTCTCTGTGATCCACAGGCTCTCCCCAGACTTCTGCAAAACAGTGAAATTCTTAAAAAGGATAGAAACATTAAAATTCTTAAAAAGGATAGACAACAGACTCTCCCTTTCTAAAACAACTCAATTTAATGGTGGATCCCCAAACAATTGACTCCTGTTTGTGCTAAGACGACCTTTGATCGCTCTTAACCTGGCATTTCTAGCCCAGCTTTGTTTCCCAGAGAAAAGAAGCATTCCCTTTATTAGTTCTGTGTTGCTTTTGAAGTTATAAAGCTACCCCTGATGAAGAAAAAGAAAATAGACATTTGAAAGACAAATGAAGAGGACAGCGTCCCGTGCGTATTAAACCACAGGGGTGAGGGTGATCAGTCAGCCCCATGCGTGTTTCCTGTCACCGTCTCTCCCGTCTGTAAGGCTCTTCACTTCGACAGGAACTGCTCCATCATGTGGGGCTCAGTCCTGTGCAGCTGAGGCACATACCACTCCATCCCTGTGGGTCCTCCAACTCTCTCTCTTCCTTTTTGTAGAATTGCAACCAAACTAAGAATTAGTCCAGCCTTGGTCTGTATAAAATGGCTTTCATTTTTTAAATAATATCTATTTTTAAAAGATATTTCAAATCTGTTTCTCATGATATCTCTAGCAATCCTTTCCCCCAGTTCAGCATCAAGTACCGTTCTGACAGGTAGCTGATGAGATTTAGAGGAAAGGCTGAAGTTAATTGAGGTTAGCAAGAAAAATATTACTGTCAATTTCAGATTTTTTTCCTTTAATTATTTTTAACTCATGAATAATCAATGAAATGAAAAAGAAATGTACATTTCAGAGCATCTTGAAAATCCCCACTTTGGGAAGCGCCAGAGGAGAGTCGTCCTTGTGACACTCTATGATAGGACGTCCCACTAGCTTTTGGCAGATGCCATAGCTTTTTGTTGTTGTTGTTTTTTCCTTTTTTTTTTTTTTGGTAAAGATGCTTTTTTTGAAGTGACAGAATGATACACTGGGAAGAGGAAGTTGAGCAGATACAGCCATAAAATGCAATTTGCCTTTTTCAGTGACAACCTGACTGCACAGGAGCATCTGGAGTAAGCGTAGCAAACAGCTGTAAAGGCTGAGTGGTGTTGGGTCTATACGGAGAAAGATAAACAGCCAGAAGGTACAACTCTGCATCACTGTGTAAGCTTCAAAATCAGTGGATTTCCGTAAGGCACAATAAAGGAATTTCTGGGCTTCCATAGTCATGGGAAAGAGGGGGTTTTGTCAACACTGCTCTCCAAGTATCTCAGACTGCCCAAACCACTGAATTACTTTTACTGGAAAAAAAATTTTTTTTTTTTATTTTGCCCAAAATTCAGCAAAGAATGTCCATTAAAAAGTTCTTCCACAGCCTGTTTCCCTTGCACTTTTCTCACGTTCATGCCTCACCCCCATCCTATCTTGGCATGTGTGATATTTGAATACTCTTCCCTTTGTAAAATGAGAGGTAGCATTTTAGTTTCATGTCGAGGCCTGTGGATGGTGGCTGTTGTGTTGAAAACATTTTTGTGATCCAGACATGAAAGTGCTCGCTCCCCATGGGTCACTCTTTGTAGGGTCACTCACGCAGTCCCATGTTTATTCACCAAACGTTTATGGAGCACGTGTCACCATTAGAGTGGCAGTTCTGCTGAGAGTTTTCTGAGAGTTGACAACGCAACTGTTTTTAAAAGTAAATATGTAGGATAGGATGCTTGATCATCTGTGACCCCGGTTTCCCTTTTATCTTTGCACTGTTCTCCCATTAACAAGGCTGGATGTCTTTTCCTTAAAAAGTTAAATGGGAAACTCATTAATTACGTTTGGTTCAAGGCAGTGGTTAAAGAAGCTCCGAAACTTGAAGCCAAGAGACTGGTCCTGCAAACGATATTTAAAGAGCGTGTGATAAATGTGCACTTTATCTAATTCTAAAATGGAAGGCTAGCCATGGCTTTCTTAAGATTCAGATGGAGAGCTGTCCATCTGACAAGTCATTTGCCTTGAGAGTGCTGCATTTGGAAGCATTCTTTCTAATTTCTGTGTGAGAAGACAGACTTGTATCATTAAGACCTGAGCTTCCAGGGATGAGGACCTGAAATATCCATGTATTGAGAGTCATCACTTTGACTAATGGAGGATCCTGAACACATATCATTGTAAGCACCACTTCACAGTGTGTCATTTTTCCAGCTCAGTTGATTTTTGATACATCTCACTTTATCAGTCACTGAGGTGGAAATTTCATCACTCTTCTATGCTTTTTGAGTTTTTCTTCATGTTTGTTTGTAATAGGTTTTATGGGTGATTAGTTATGTGAACTGTGGCATTCTTGGTGATGGGAACCTATCTTAATTTCACTCATGAAACCTGCTTCTCTCATAAACTCTGCCATAAACCATGGGTAGGGTTTGTTTCTCATTTGAACATACCTTGCGGAAATTAGTGGATGTACTTTTCATCATTACGTAGTGTGAACATTAATAGCTGAATTGTTATTGGCACTAATGTTTGAGCACTGGCCTTTGCGATTCTGGGATTTTACCCGTCGGTTACTATGCTAGGACACACCAGTGACTAGTCAATCGGTCAGTCTGTGCTCCACCAGGCATTATCAGATGTCAGGGTTTATCCAAAACCCCACTGAACGATATTATGACATGATAGTAATATTTCTGTTGCTTCTGTAGATGAACATATCTCCCTTAAAAGCTTTCACAGTAAATGCAAGAATCAGTATTGCCCACCGTTTTATTTCCACCGGATGTCGACTGCTGTGTCTGCGCGAATGATCAACACAGCGTCATGGGTCAGTGCACCAACTTTCTGTCACGGAAATCTGGGTTGGGGTCCTAGCTCTGCTACTTAGCATCCATGTGACCCTGAGTGAGTTACCCAATTTCTCTCAGCCTAGGTTTCCTTATCCGTAAAAGACGGTTTAATCAAAGAACATGCCTCATGTGTATGCTGTAGAAACGAAATGAGATGGATAAACGTTAGTTGTGTATGTTAAGTTCTTTTAGTGTCTATCTGGCAACTTTCTGGGCATATCAGGGCTGAAGAATCCTCAGATTCACTGTATATCGTCATTTATAATGATTTGATTTTTTTAGTTTGAGGGTCTTCCCTTTGTTTTAATATTGCACGATTATAATGAGAATATTCCACACAACCATTGTTTTTCAAGATGTAAATTTTACCCTGTTAAGACTCATGAAGACATTTGAATGTTTGGCATGATTTTGTTATAACAGCTTCCTTGCTAGAGGATCACGTTCCTATTATTCAAGAGGAAGATTTTAAATAGAGTATGAAGAGTCTATAGGGGATAGTGAAAAAATTACGTGAAAGCAAATGAACTAACTCTGGTAGTGGCAAGTGAGAAATACCCTGAAGACAGTATTATATTATCTTTTCTCTTTTGAGGTAATTTATTTTTCTATTACAACCAGCTTTGTTGTCTCATTTGGGTTTTGAGGGACACCACATTCACATGAATCAGGAGACTGTTGAAGACTTACTATGTGTGAGACACAAAGGTGGGTAACATCAGAAAGAGTCTTTTGGATGGGGTCATTGTGAATTTTCTTTTTTTTTTTTTATGTTATGCATTGCATAAAGACTTTTGCCCTGAGAAAAGGGCACTACTTTTTCTTCCTTTTTAAAAATGTTTCTATTTTATATAGTTGATTTGCAATCCTTTATTTCAAGTGTATAGCAAAATGATTCAGTTATATATATACAATACATATACCTATTCTTTTTCAGATTATTTTCCTATATCAATTATTACAGAATATTGAGTAGAGTTCCCAGTGCTATACAGTAGGTCCTTGATTATTATATATAAATATTAGTGCGTATTAATCCCAACCTCCTAATTCACCTCCCCCACCTTTCCCCTTTGGTAATCATAAGTTTGTTTTATAAGTCTGTGAGTTTGTTTCTGTTTTGTAAATATGTTCATTTGGATCATACTTTAGATTCCACATATAAGGGATGTATATTTGTCTTTGTCTGATTTACTTCACACAGTATGATAATCTTTGGATCCATCCATGTTGCTACAAATGGCATTATTTTATTCTTTTTCATGGCCTAGTAATATTCCACTGTATATATGTACCACATCTTCTTTATCCATTTGTCTACCAATGGACACTTAGCGGTGATATGAATTTTGAAGTTGAGAAGCATGTAAAATGGTTAAATAGAAAATGAAAGTACAGTTGAGTTTCTGTAACAATTGGTGCCCTTCCCCTTCTCAGCAGTTGTAACCAAAATAGTATTCAATCTGGAGCAAGAATTATATACCTCAAAACTGGTTTGCATGGACACAAACCAGAGAACGTGTTATTGTACAGATCTTTCATCATTCTGCAATTTTCAGCCACTTTCCTTTGACTTATCTGTGTGCTGCCAATAAAATAAGAGGTACCACCAAATGGAGATCAATTTGTCAAGATTTTTTGGGGGGAGGGGCGTTGCACCAAGAAGACACAGGTGGGCTGGGTCGAACATCTAGAAAGTTGAACTGCGCTGGTTTGTGAGAATGGCGCACTCAACCAGTGCTGTGTATTACTTTTTCAGGCCGGATCCGGAAAGTATTTCATTTTTACTGAAGGATGTAAGCATTCTGCCCTGAAAGTACAGAAGAGGATGTGGTCAGGGCAATAAACAGCTCTATTCCAAAACATTAGCAAAGAATAAGTCCTGAAAGGCCAGTGGGGGAAGAGTGTGATTAACCAGGAATGCTTGATTCCTTACTGAGACTCTAAGCATTGATTTACTACAGAAATAATTGCATTATGATTGTGGATGATTTTCCAGTGTTGTTTTGAGTGTTTTGTTCTTTTCAGTAAGCCACCAAAACACGTAATATTTCAAAGTATGCCATGAATAGTGTTGTGGAGAATTTGCTGAACTAAAAAATTAGGTGTGATCAGACTGGTAAAATGGTTTCAGTGAGCCATCTGTGGGGATGTGGAAGAACGTGATTATTCAGAATCCATATTCTGACAGTATTCTGCTTATGGTTATTTTAGCTATAATTTAGCCTCCTTTGCTACAATTTCTTAACGAGATAGTTCAGATCTGTGCCCTGGTTTTACTCTTTTGCTTCTACAGAAGCTACCCTTTTCTGCCTCTCTGCCTTGGCTTGAGATGGAAGGCTAACTCTCATCAGAGTACTCATTGTCCACAGTGAGTCATGGTGTGTGTGGCCTGGCATGAAACACCCAGTGCCAGGTTGATAAGCAGTGTTTAGGTCACAGAGACTGAAAAGAAAGTGAAGTCGCTCAGTCATGTCCGACTCTTTGTGCCCCCATGGACTGTAGCCTGCCCGGCTTCTTTGTCCATGGGATTCTCCAGGCAAGAATACTGGGGTCAGTTGTCATTTCCTTCTCCAGGGGATCTTCCTGACCCAGGGATCAAACCCAGGTCTTGCACACTGCAGGCAGACTACCATTTGAGCTACCAGGAAATCCCTGTCACAGAGACTAATTCATGTCTTTTGTTGCCGGGCTTCAAAGGAAGTGTTTGTTATCCAAGATGTTCTGCAGTTCAATAATGGTAGCTGGGAAGATATTCTTATAACATTGTGATTCACTCCCCAAGTTCTGCAGATCCAACTGAAATGGGTATTATCCAGCCATTTGGGAGATCGAACGCAAAACCAGTGACAACCTTGGGCACATCTGTTGCCCTTTTGGTGATGGTTTCTGCGTTGTCTTGCTGAGAAACATCCTGAGAAGGAGGTGGGTGGGGTGGGAGCCTGCGTCAGACTCAGCTAGTCAGGCAGTAGAGAATCCGGTCCACCTTCTTATTTTCAGCCCCAGGAAGTTATATAGACTGGCACTTCATGTCCCAGGAAGAAAACACAGGATCCTCTGGTCTGCTCCCTTGTATGACAGTAAGCCATACTTACATCTAAGATACATTCTTCTTTAGGGGGTTTCTCTGGTGGCTCAGATGGTAAAGTGAAAGTGAAAGTCGCTCAGTAGTGTCTGACTCTCTGCAACCCCATGGACTATACAGTTCATAGAATTCTCCAGACCAGAATAGTGCAGTGGGTAACCATTCCCTTCTCCAGGGGATCTTCCCAAACCAGGGATCAAACCCAGGTCTCCTGCATTGCAGGCAGATTCTTTACCGACTATTCAGTCTTTGGGTTGGGAAGACCCCCTGGAAAAGGGAATGGCAACCCACTTCAGTATTCTTGCCTGGGAAATCCCATGGACAGAGAAGCCTGGCACAGTGTAGTCCGTACGGTTGCAAAAGAGTCAGACACACTGAGCGACTAACCTTATCACTTTCACTTGGTCTTTTCAGTGGCTCATACTTAAGTTACCAGGTTTTCACAGCCAACTTAACTATCAGAATATATATGAAAATGTTTATAAATTGTAAAACATTTTCTAAGCATCCTAGCATCTCAAGTTGATCTTCTATATATTTACCACCTGAATTGTTCTTGGATTGAGTTATCTGGATGCATTTCTTGTGTATTATTTTTAAATGGAAAATTAAATTCTAATAATTTGGGCATCTTCTGTGTATTTCTATTTATTATTATTGGACCAATATTTTGATACTGATGGTTTTTTGGACCCCATCTGAGTCAGGTTATTTGTACCTGAGACTTTTTGCCACTAACATAGCAGTATATTGCCTCAATTATGTAGCTCTTCGTCTGCCTCGTGTTTCATGGTTTTTGAGTTGTATATACTGGAGAGGTTCTGTAGATAAAGTATGAGAGGAAAAAAGCATTATGTACATTAGTTGAAATTGGCATCATGTTGCCAAACTGTATAAGCCTTAGGGGAGCTCAGTGTTGAAACTACTCAATTGAATGCTGCAATTTCCCATAACAATTTAAAAGGCCTGCAGGCATGCTAAAGTCCTAGCTGGATCTTCCAGTTAACACTCTGTAACATGACCCCAAAGTCTCATTTACATCACAGCAATTAAAATATATTCCACATTACATGTTTACTACCATAGACTGTAGAGGCAATCCAATGAAATGCGGCTATTTGCCAAAAATAATCACGGAAATCTTTCTGTTCCTGATTTCTTCTCTTCAAAGTGGTCTCACCATTTCATATGCTCAGAGGGGAATGGCAGTTGTGAAGTGAGAAAAGGTTGAGGGTGGGGATAAACGCAAATCTAGACTAATGATAACTAGTAGTCATTACTACTTGGTCACTCACATGAAGTCAGGTTAGGAGGCTAGGTAACAGGTGTCCATTATGGAAAATAATTATTGTTAGCAGTGCTAATTGGCCCCCCTATTGAGAGTTAGCAGCAGAAGGATCAGAAATTAAATGAGTGTTGAAATAATCCACTTTCTGGTTGTAGAAATGCTGCCCCTGCAGTAGGACAGAAACACCAAGGCCCAGGTAGGGAGGTGATGGACCAGTAGACTCACCTTGGGAAGGTGATTCCTCAAAATAGAGTCCTTTCCTTCATTCTCCATCCAGATTAATTTTAAACTCCTCCTGGCATATAGATTAGAACTATAACTATTAACTGATATCTTAACTCTTTTGTAATGAGATGAATAGCAAGCTCAATTATTTTAAAGCAAAGAAAGCGTTAGTAGTCAAAATTAGATCATATTTTCTCAGCAGTGACTATCACGTTTTAGTCATGCCTTTCTTTCAAGAAGCACAGAGCAAATGGACTTACTCCAAATTGTTGTGGTGGCTTAATATTTATTGAGTAGCCACAATTTGCTGGCTTACCCTGAAAGTGTGGTTTTTTGCAATTGTCTGGAATACATCATCAAGGTATGAAACACAGTGGCAGAAGTCCAGCTTCTCCACTTGGCAGCAGTCAACGGGAAACCAAGGAAACAGAATTTCTCATCTCTGTGCCTGTTGGAACACTCTCGCTTGCACTGCCCTTTTGTGGTTGGGAAGAGCGTTGAAAGACTCCTGTTCAGCAGATATCTGAGAAAGCAACAATCTCATCTGCTTCATAGATGCGTTTTCATCCTGTGCCTTAACTCATAACTAGTAACAGCAAAAAAAACATTTTTTTGATTGGGCTGCTTATACCAGGGCCTTTGTGCCAATTGTTGAAAGGGGCCCTCCTGAAGCAGACAAAGCTCCGTCACTGGATGGCAACCCCCCCTTGTCAGCAGGTGCCCCTGACAAGGTCAGCTTGGGTCAGGCCATATGCCCCCAACTCATACCATTTTTTACAAACATTATGAATTATGTATGTATTTGTCTTTATGATAGAAAACATTCAGGGAATCTAGAAGGGTTGACTAACTGGACATACTTTTCCTATTTTTGCTTGACGATTTGGCTGTGTTTATACAAAGTCAGAATATTTGAGTCTGTTATACATATGTACCTTAAGGTGTATGATTAAACTTGAGATATCAAAACAGTGTATTCCTATATGAGCCTTGACCAAGGGAAGCAAGCATCTTTATGTGTCCTGATAGAGCTGGATGAAAATTTACTTAAAAACAAACAATAAATACCAGAGAAGAGAAATAGTACAGAGAATTGAATCCTCCTGATGAAGTTGACAATTTACTTGCCAGTCTGGTGATAAGATGTTGGTCGTTTTCCCCACACTTATGGAGACTGAGTCCACAGCCAAAGGGTTGGATGTAGTCCATAAGAGCATTTCCATAGTTCTTTAGGACTGAACCAAAGGCACTTTGAAGCCCTAAAGCAGCTCTGGAATGGCTCTGTCTCCGGAGCTTCACCGCTTCAAGGAGAAGCGCAGTGTGGGAATCTAGAGAGTCCATGGCTCTGCAGGAAGACACGAGTTGAACAAGACCCTCACCTCCAGCACAGAACCAGCATTTCCTGCGCTCCAGGGGTCTGTAAAGAGGTGCCATTTGGGTGGTTTGGTACTTTGCAGACTGAGATGAAAACTATCTGGTGGGCAGGAGGCAGAGGATATGTTTATTATAGTAATTTTGCCTGTGGGTTAGAGAGGCATGAAAAACTGCAGTTATCTTTATTCTCCAAGTTCTTGTGGGTAGTTATCAGGTCTCCACCTAGTTGTTACTAAAATAAAGCCTCACATAGTCCTTTCAATCTAGAGACTCTTAATCAGTTTCATTGCTTCTCCTGAAAGTCTTTTCCTGTTGTTTGCTGACTTTGCTTTTTACTACCAAGACATACATATTTGGATATCATTAGAGATAAAATCATTTTGAAATTATCAGTGTGGGGACTATTTCTTTTTTTTTGATAACATAGTATTTAAACCCCAAATCCCATTCAAACATTTTAGCAAAATGTTTCACTACAGATGTAGAATCTCTCACTCTCAACCTTGTACAACTGAGCTTTTAGACATTTTTCACCATCCCAGCTTCCTCAGATAAGTCCAATGATACTGGTTATTTTTGTATACTGAACAGTGTTTTTGAATTTAATTATTGTAACTGGTCCTTATCAAGTCAACATTAGGTTATATGCCAATCACTGGGCAAAAATGCTGTTAAAACTGTATCTCATCTAATCAGCATAATATCTCTATAAGATATCTCTATAAGAAAGATATTGTTGGAAGCATTTTAGAAAATGAAAAGTAGGAAACCAAATCTCAGGGAGTTTAAATAACTTGTCCCAGGACATAAGCCATATAAACTGTAAATAGCAGAGCTGGGCTGTTGGCATCATCTGTCTGATCAAAACCTGATTTTCCACCCCAGTTGTATTAGTTTAGATTTTTTTTTTTTTAACTTGAAAAATTAGAGTGAGAACTTGTCAGTTCTCTTTCTGAGGTCTCTTTTCTTCTATTTAGACTCCAGTGGCAGGCAGGACTTCTTCACATAGAGGCAAAAATGTAAACAAGCTTTAGGTCTTCATCTTCTCAGATTAGCAAATCTACATTGGCTGGTTTGAGCAGCACATTCCCAGTAGCTTTGTCACATGTCCTGGAGCTGATCTTATTGGTCAGAGTTAGATCACATGTCCGTTCCTGAACCAATCACTGAGATTCTGTGCTGGCAATTCCCTGACCCTAGGATGAGGGTCTGTTCTACATGAACCGCCTGTTCAAGGGATAGAGGAGCATTTATTCAGGGAAATACGGGGCATACAAAAAAGAAAAACCTCCTATGACCACAGTGGGGCTTCCCAGGTGGCACTAGTGGTAAGTAACCTGCCTGCCAAAGCAGGAGACAGAGACATTCGGGTTTGATGCGTGGGTAGGGAAGATTCCCTAGACGAGGGCACGGCTACCCTCTCCAGTATTCTTGCTGGAGAATCCCGTGGACAGAGGAGCCTGGCGGGTTACGGTCTCTCCATGGGGTTGCAAAGAGTCGGACGCAATTGAAGCGACTTAGCAGCAGCAGCAGCAGCACGACCGCGATGGCTGCGACTTATGAAAGACGTCTCTTCTAGTGACTAAACCACATGGGAGGGGAGACAAAGTAAAGGGGATTATGACTGGGTTCTCCTCTGAATCATATAATATCAGAATGTGGTATCGTTTCTTTCTTCCTAAATTGTCTTTTCCTCAAAGAAGCAGCTTGGAAATACTCCCAATATGTTTGGCCTTCTTAACTGGGTCTTGAATTTTCCACCTTTCTTACTTCTCAGGTGAATTTTACCTGGCTCTTCCTTTTGCATCCCTAGTACCATGATCTCTGCAAATTTAATTTTTGTGGCATTTTCAATGTGACAGCCTTCATTTGCTGGAGCCACTGATGTCCTGGCATAGTTTGTCCAACTCTTTGCTGCCGCTCCTCCTTCTCCACTCCTCCCTGCTTAAAAAATAATTTGCTTGAGGGGCTTCCTGGCTGTCCAATGATTAAGACTCTGCTTCCAGTGCAGGGTATATGGGTTCGATCCCTTATGAGGAAACTAAGATTCTACATGCTGAGTGGGGCAGCCATTAAAAAAAAATTGCTTGACTTTGTTTTTTGTTTATGGCTTAAATCCCCTCTTGTTCTAAGGTTGGAATGGAGAGCTAATGTTATGAGGACAGATTTGGAATTAACTGAAATGTGTTCAAATTCCACTCAGCTACTTCCTGACTCTGTGTCCTTGGACGAATCCATTCATCTTTCCGGGTCTTCGTTCTCTCCCGTGAAAATGGAATTCATAATTCTTACCTTGCAAGCTTGCTGTGAGGATTAAGTGAGGTCATATATGTAAAGCACCTGGCGTATTTTAAGCACTCAATAAATAATCAAGATTGAAATTAATAATTCATCAAGGAGCTTTTATGTCCACTCTTCAAGAGAGGAATATGCCCAGCACTTAGGGAACTAGTCCAAGCTCTTCGTTTAAGAAGCTGCTCCAGTGGCATGCAGATCCCCACCTGTCACCAGGTCAGTAATACCCACAGGTCACTTTTCTGATATAGAAGCTGTAGGTGTTTTTCAGCCATGCAAAAGGCTTGCTTCTTTTCTCACATTATGGCTAGAGGTTTGAATTTTGAGTCGATGCCCCACAGGCCTTATAGCTTGGCAACTGTTTAGAGACTTAAATGAGAGAACGCTGTGTGGCCATGTGATTCCCAGCCTGGCCATTCCCTGTGTGTCTGACTTGAAATTTTTGTATCAATTTCTCATATTTCCTTACCTGTAAAACTGGCAAATATCAAAAACTTGATGAGCTCTTGTTAGAAATTATAATGCAATGTGCAACCTAGCATGAAAAAGTGTTTAAAGAGTGGAGGTTATTGTTATGGTTATGTGTTTGACTGTGAGTGGCTAGCATATCCACTGGGGTAGACACATATGTTTGAAGGACAGTCAATGACCCAGTTCAATCAGAACAATACATAGAGCGATGTCAAAGTTGTCGATTTGGTTGCTTTATATCTAGTGTGGGCTTCCCTAGTAGCTCAGCTGGTAAAGAATCCACCTGTAATGCAGGTGCCCTGGGTTCAATCCCTGGGTTGGGAAGATCCCCTGAAGAAAGGAATGGCTATCATCCCAGTATTCTGGCCTGGAGAATTCCATGGACCATATAGTCCATGGGGTCACAAAAAGTCAGACACAACTGAGCAACTTAAAAAAAAACAAACACTAGTGTATATTGGAGGCTATTCGGATAACACAGTCTGATGACAGTCTCATAACAGTTTAATTTTTCCTCTGACTCTGATAGCATTACTATCAATGTTTTCAAAGGCATGGCATTTTGAAACATGGGTGAATAAAGTGGTGGCCTCTAGATTCAGGGTTCTGGCTTAAACCATCATAAAAATGTTTAAATATATATGATAGATATTGGTTGATCCAGGCAGGCAGACAAATTGAGAGAGATGATTTACACTTCGCCCTAAAGGTCTGGGAGATAGGAAAACTGCATTTGGCTTAGCCATGTTGGATTCTAGAGAGCCTTTTCCAAAATTATTCCACGTGTGGAGATTATGACATTTTCTTGCAGTTTTTCAACCCTTTGCAGCCATAGCCCTCATAACTGTATTAATAGATTTTGCTATTATATTACTATTGTCCACTATTTTTATTGGGAACGATAGAATCACTTTTAATTTCAAGTTGTGTGAGTGAATTGCTCTATTTCTTTTTAAATCACAGGTAGTATATCCCTATTTTACATTACTGGGTAAATTAGCCTCATTACCTGTATTTTTTTCTTTTTTGATAATTTCCCAGTTTCTGTTTCTTTCTACATATAAAAAATTTTGAAAGAATTTTTAATGATTTGATCAGACTCGAGCCACTTTTCTTATAGCCCCAGGCACTGTTCTATATATTTTCCAATTAAAAATTTTCCAGTATTCACACTTATTCAGTAGCTATTTTAGTATATTGCTCCTATTTGTTTCATTTTCTAAGTTTGTGTATTTGCTATCTATGCCTGAAGAATAATTTTCAATTTTAAATGAACAAGCTTCCAATTTATCATTTTAAAAATAACGACATAAATATATCTTTACTTCAATGAAGCTGTTCATAAAATGTCAAGTAGAAATGGGTTGCAAGATATTTATATTAAATTATAAATTATATATTTCACACATATGTTGATAAACACACATACATATAAAACTAAAATATTAAGTGAACAAAAATTTTTATTTTTTATTTTTTGCTCTTTTCTGTATTTTTCTAGTTTCTACAAGGAATAAAGATTACTGCCTAATGGTGTCTGTTTTAAATGAAAGAAAAGTTAAGAACTGGGAGTGCACACTAAATGGTTTTGTGGGCTTGCTCCCTGCCCTCTCTGTCCTGATAGATGTCCCTCCTCCCCAGTCTGCTCCAGCCAGCAGCCCAGGGTCATCCCCAGTGCTTTCCTTCTCTTCACCCTCGTTTCTGCCCACCACAGGCTTCTGGTGCTGTGTGTCTTTCTCTCCCATCCATCCACCTCTCTAAATGCCTGCTGCTGTCAAAAGGCCCATAGTCTAAGCGCTCATTGTCTTGCCTGGACTTCTGCAAAAATCCACCAGCAAGTCTTCCTGTTTATGCTCCAGACCGCCATCTTCGCTGTGCTCCATGCTTTGGCCCGAGGGATCTTTCCATACTGTCGATCTGATGGATCGTGTCAAACGTGCCATGTATGGCTCTCCAGGGGTCACCCATTATTGGTGATATGGGGGTGAAACCACTGAGTCAGTCCTGCGAAGCTCTGCCTCCAGGGCCGGTGCCCTCTGGACTCATCTCATACCTCTCCTCTCTCTCTCTCTCTGTCTCTCTGCCCTGGTCCTGCTGGTGTTTGTCCACCAAGCCCTGCCCCCATGTGTTGTTGGAATACTTTCTCTCCGCCTGGTCTATTCTACCTCTTTTCTGAGTCACATACTTGTGATCAGGCTAAACCCTTTCTCCAATGGCTCTTAGCCTAAATGTCATTTAAGATCATTCCTTTTTTTGTCTCTTAGCCTCCATCCAGCCCTACCTTCTGTCCTCTCTTAGCAACTTGCAATTTTTTGTAGCATTTGCTACATTTTCAAAGTTGTAGGTTTACTTGTGTGGCATCATTTAAATTCCGTCTCCTCTTTCAGAACGAAAGGAGTAGAGACTAGGCTTTGTTTATCTCTCCATTCCCAGAACCTGTTGTCATGCCTGACATGCTTGGTGAATGAATTAAAAAAAATAATGAACACTCTGCTTCCTTGGTGGCTCAGCAGTAAAGAATCTGCCTGCAATGCAGGAGACATAAGTTCGATCCCTGGGTCAGGAAGATCCCCTGGAGAAGGAAATGGCAACCTACTCCATTCTTCTTGCCTGGAGAATTTCATGTACAGAGGAGCCTGGACAGTCCATGGGGTTGCAAAGAGTTGGACAGGACTGAGCAACTAACACCTGTACTTGCCATACTGCCTTGGGCGTAGTTCCACGTCAATGCATGTAAATAGATCCATTGCATTCTTTTCAATCACTGCTGAGTGTTTCTCCAGCTGAGTATCTCTCCAATCTGACTGTCTCTGCCTTTTCATTGTTTTGATCATTTATATTTGTGTTTAATGCAATTATTGATATGGTTTTCTCTTTTCCTTCCATTTACTCTTAACCTATTTGTATCTTTGTATTTAAGTATATTTCTTGGAAGCAGCATGTGATTGGGTCTTATTTCTTAATTTTTAAAAGAAAAGTACAACAGCTTTATTGAAGTGTGATGCACATACCATACAACTTGCCCATTTAAAGTACAAAATTCAACAGTTTTTAGTATATCTGCCGAGTAGTGCAACCATCACCATAGTCAGTTTGAGAATATTTCCATCATCCCCAAAAAAACCCTCAACCCGTTAGCATTCACTTCCCATTTCTCCTCAAGCCCCAGCCTTAGGCAACCACTAGTCTCCTTTCTTTTGGACTCTATGAAGTGAAGTGAAATCGCTCAGTCGTGTCCAACTCTTTGCGACCCCATGGACTGTAGCCTACCAAGCTCCTCTGTCCATGGGATTTTCCAGGTAAGAGTACTGGAGTGGGGTGCCATTTTCTTCTCCAGGGGAAATTCCCAACCCAGGGATCGGACCCAGGTCTCCTGCATTGTCAGTAGACGCTTTACCGTCTGAGCCACCAGGGAAGCCATGGACTCTATAGATTTGCTTAATCTGGACATTTCACTTTAATGAACTGATACCATCTATTATGAATGGGCTCTTTCTCAAAGTGGATTGTTTTAAAGTATATCCCACCCTGGCTGAGATCCCAGCTGATTTGTGGTCTGCTCTTTGTTTACCTTTTTTCATATTATTCCAATCTGAAAATCTCTGCCTTGTGTGGAGTGTTTAGATCCTTTACACCTAATGTGACTATTGGCTTAGTTAGGTTTAAGTCTGCCACCTTGCTACTTGTATTCTATTTGCCCCAAGTGTTCCCTGTTCCTCTTCTTTCTTTGGAAAGAATGCTTCCCTTTCTTATGATTCCATTATTTCTTTTGTTAACTTATTGGCTATGGTTCTCAGTCTTGTTATTTTAGTGGTTACACTGGGGTTTAAAGTATACATCTTGAGTATAACAGCCTATCTTTAGGTTGCTGCTTCACATATAGTATTAAAAAACTTGCAATATTATACTCCTGTTTATTCACTCCTTCCTCTCTGCTACTGTTGCAATACATTTGATTTATACATGTTACAAAATCCACAATACTTTATGATTTTTGTTTAGTCATCTATTTTTTTTAAAGAGATTTAATAAGAAAATATCTTATATATTTAACCATATAACTACCATTTCTAAGGGCTATTTATTCCTTTTGTAGATCTATATTTCTGCCTGATGTCACTTTCTGCCTGGAGGACTTCCATTATATTTCTTGTAATAAGAGTCTACTAGTGATTAACTTTAATATGTCTGAAAAGGTAGTTATTCTCCTTCATTTTTAAGAGATATTTTCATGGCTTATAGAATTATGCAATGACAGGTTGTTTGTTTTTTTTTTTTCTTTCAATACTTTAAAATATTTCTCTAATGTCTTCTTGCTTGTATTATTTCCAATGGGAAACTCTGTATTGAATGTGCCTCTTTCCTGTGTCTGCTTTCAGACTTATTTCTTATTATTGAGTTTGAAAAATTTTAATCAAATGTGTTGGTATGATTTTTTTTTCTTGTGCTTGGGCTTCATTGAGTTTCTGGGATCTGTGGGTTTTTATAGCATTTGCCAAATTTGAGAATTGTTGGGTTGCTATTTCTTCAGGATTTTTTCTGTTTTATCTTCTCTCCTCCTTCCCATATGGATTCCAATTACATCTATTGATATATTGGCCTTTTGAAGTAGTCTCACATCTTACTGATGATTACTTTTTTTTTTTTTACTCTTTCTCAGTGCTTCATTTCATATAGTTTCTATTACTATAACTTTACTTCATTAATCTTTTCTTCCACAACATCTAATCTGCTATCCATCTTATCCAGTGTATGTTGCACCTCAGACATGGTAGTTCCATCTCTAGAAGTTTGATTTAGTTATTTGTTTATCTTTCATGTGTCCCTATAATTTTTTGCACATATGGAATACAGTTCTAATAACTGTTTTCATGTCCTTGTCTTTTCATTCTAACACCTATGTCATTTCTGGGTCAGTTTCAATTGCTTGATTTTTCTCCTCATTATTTTCCCGTTCCTTTGCATGCCAGGTACTCTTTGATCGAATGACAGACGTTGTGAATTTTTACTTTGTTGAGTGCTGGTTATTTTTCTATTCCTTTAATATTCTTAAGCTTTGTTATGGGACAGTTAAGCTGCTTGGAAACACTTTGATCCTTTCTGGTCTTGCTTTTAAGAATTTTCTTTTATTGAGACCAGAACTGTGTTTAGTCTAGTGCTAATTATTCCCCACAACTGAGCAAGACTTTTTTGTGAGTACATTGCCTAATAAATTATGAGCTTTTTCTAGTCTGGCAAAACTATACACTATTCTTGGCCCTGTTGGAGCTCTGAGTACTGTTCCCTATAATTCAGTGGTCCTTTAGATGAGCAGTTTGCCCCAGGGAAACATTTGGTAATGTCTGAGGACACTTTTTATTGTCATAGGTATGGGTGCTACTGGTATTTAGTGGGTAGAGGCTAGGAATGCTGCTAAACAACCTAGGATAGCCCCCAACAAAAAGGAATTTTTCCATCTAAATGTCAGTGATGCCAAGGTTGAGCAATTCTGCTATAACCCTTCCAAATCATTCTTCTCTGGCCTTCAGTAGCCCCCTCACATGCATGTGCTGGTCAGTGCTCTGCTGAATTCTCAAGAAGGATCCTCTACAGATCTGCAGATTTCTTTCCCATGCAACTCCTTTTCTCCAACACTTTGTCCTGCAAATTCTTAACATCTGTTCTACCAAATTTCAGCTCTCGCTCCCTCTCGCTCTCTTTTTGGCCACACCTTGCTGCATATGGGATCTCAGCTTCCCAGCTGGGAATGGAACGGGGCCCCTGCCCTGGAAGCGCAGAGTCTTAACTGCTCACCCCTGCAGAAGTCCCTCAGCACGGTCTCTGTAGCTTAGAAGTCAGCTAAGCTCTTGCTGGGCACCTCCTTCCTGTGCTACAGCCTAGAGACTCTTTCAAGGCAGTGAGCAAGGGTGATCAAGGGCTCCCTATTTGTCTCCCTTTCTCAAAGCTCACCATCCCTCACTTCTTCACGCTGTCTCTTGAAAGCTTTGTTCCCGTATCTTGTCTGCTTTACTGTTGTTGCTATGCTATGTTTAGGCCGTGCCATTTTATGTTGTGGCATGTGGGATCTTAGGTCTCCCATCAGGGGTTGAACCTGCGCCCCTTGCTTTGGGAGCATGGAGTCTTAACCACTAGACTGCAAGGGTAGCCCCTGTTGCTGTTTTAGACAGGAGGGTAAATGTAGTTGTGGTTACTCCGTGTGGGCTGGAAGCAGAAATTGACTTCTTATGTATTACCGCTGTCAAATAGTCTCTTTCTCTCCTGTCTTGTGTCAAGAAAGCAACTTTTCTTGTTTCTAATCTTCTCAACCACTAATTATGCGCTATATTTATTTCTGTATCTTCTCAGTAAGCACCACTGTTGTTACTCATGATACACTCTCCATTCCCTGTATTTTTCAGTTTGGTTTGTGTTTTAATTTTGTGTCTCAAACATGAGATTCACTTGTGTTCTTCTATTTGAAACTGTAAGCTCATATTTTAGTTGGCTTGAATTTAGCATTATTTTAAAAATCACCATAACATGATTTTATTTTTGTACTTATTCCAATTCTTTGATTTATAAATTTGTCTCAGGAAGCAAAATTTCCTCTGAAATGAACAATAGCAATTGATTTCATCTTGTGTTCAATTAACAGTAATGTAGCTACTCAATAAAGGAAACATTTTGAAGTTCTTGTGGTATGCAAAGTTGTATTTACTGTTGGATTAACATAACTGGTAATAAATCATAAATACTAGCTTTTTAGGGGAAATATGAGTCATGAATAATAAAAGGAAAAATCTTGGTATTGTATACAAATAATTTAATTTGTATCATTAACCTCAAATGTGTTGGGATAAATGAGCATTTCTCTAAAATCTGCTCATCCCTTTGAGGGAGCTTCTCCAAACTATTATTAAGTGAGGAGCCAGTCTATGCAGAAGATATTCAGGGAAATATTCAGGAATTTGTAATCCTTACAGATAATAAATAACAATGGAAGCAAGAGTGAATTTGACCAAAAAGTTGCTTAATCCTTTCGGTTTGGACATTTGTTTCTATTTCAGTTGCTGTATGAGCATATAAGCTTACAGAATTTTAAATGCACAGATGATTTTGTCACCAGCCTGAGAGATTCTAATCATTGGCAGCAAGGGTTTTAAAAATATAGGAGACTACCCAAAGGGATGGTACGGGGAGGGAGGAAGGAGGGGGGGTTCAGGATGGGGAACACGTGTATACCTGTGGTGGATTCATGTTGATGTATGGCAAAACCAATACAATATTGTAAAGTAATTAACCTCCAATTAAAATAAATAAATTTATATTAAAAATAAATTAAACAAGACGATAGTAAATAAAATAGGAATGCATCACTTGTAAAAAAAATATAGGAAGTCCATTTAAAATCAGATTACTTTCTAAAGATACAATTTTATAATATTTCTTTGGAGTTAGGAACACATAATGATACAATGTGATAATGTCTTGAGTTCTGTGTCCAAGTTTCAAATAATGTTGAAATATGTATCTAAAACAGAAGATTTGATACCTAGAGTCCCTAAAGCAGGACTACCTGCCCATTGATTGAATCTTTCAAATACTTTGCAAGATATTGAGAAAAACAAATAGCCAAGTAATGATATTTGCTTAAGGCCAGCTGTGTTTTTCAGATCAGTGCTATGTGTAGTAACTGAGTGGTTTTTCAGGCGCTAATGAAAATTAACCAGATCAGTTTGATATTGTCATAAACTTGTCAGTATATAGCCAGTTCAGCCAAAAAATTTTGGTCCCCTTTCTCTCTAGTAGTTTTCTTACCTTTTCAAAGCTCCCACCCACTGACGAAGCAAAGGTCCTGTTCATTAACCTCTTTATGCTGACTATGCGCACAGCGACCCTCTTCCTTGGGTAGGACTGTGCAATTGCCTTCAAAGTGTTTTAACAATTTAGTGCTACTTAAGCAGCAGCATTTTTTTAACCTTCTCATCTTCAGCTTTGAGTGCTGGAGATAATGCAGAAAACTGCCTTTTGAAGTTATATTGAACTCACTGACTTCCATCAGAAGCGTATCAGTAGTTGCAAACGTTACAGTGTAAATTAAATCCTTGAAGAGTCTGAGCCATTTGCAACACTGGAAAGCCAGATGCTAAGGATTTTTTATTGCTTGGAATCCCTAAGCTGGAAATGTCTTTGTCTTTGATGTGTATTTGAATACTCTCTTGATTTTCCTTGGCACTCTAGAATTGCTTCACAAAAGAAAAGTCAGATATTTAGTGCTGGAGATATTCTATAAAACTCAAGAATACCTAAAATAACCTAGTACTAATTTATCAATGTTTAATTAGAATTGGTTTATAACAGGGGTAGCATTGCTACAAGGATGCATCTTTGCCACTGTTGATAAATGTTCATATTACTACGTTGAAGAACTTACCAATTTTTGATTTATCTGATTTGGGAGACTGAAAAAAAATTGTATCATGGACTATATATTAAAGAAAATACTTCTACATTCAAAGATCCAAAGGGACAAAGAAAAAGATAAAATGAAACACGTATGGTCTAACTTAGACACTGACAATTTTTCTCTATAAAGGGCCAGACGGCAAGTACTTTAGACTTTATGGGGTCATCGGATCTCTGTGTTAGTTTCCTAAGGTTCCAGTAACAAAATATCCCAAATTTGGTGGCTTAAACCAACAGAAATTCATTCTTTTGATTCTGGAGGCAAGAAGTATGGAATTGAGGTGTTAGAAGGGCCATGCTCCCTCTGAGATTCTAGGGAGAATATGTTCCATGCATCTGTCTGGCTTCTGCTGGTTGCTGGCAGCCCTTGGCATCACTAGGCTTGTTTCAATCTCTGCCTCCATCCTCACCTGGCCTCCTTTGTCCTTTGTTTGTAATTCTTTGTATCCAAATGCCCCTCTTCTCTCTGTGTAAAGAAACCAGTCATTGAAGTTGGAGCCCATGCGAATTTAGTATGACCTCATTCTAACTCTATTATAACTATTAGTACAAAGGCTATATTTCTAGATAAGGTCGCATTCACAGGTACCAGGGGCTAGGACTTGAGCGTATATTTTGGGGGAACCACAATTTAATTCACTACAGTCTCTGTTACAATCACTCAATTATGTCTTTTCAGCAGGAACACAGTCCAGGAGAATACATAAACAAACATATGTGCTGCATTCCAGTAAAACTTTATTTACAAAAACAGGTCATGGGTCAGATTTGGTCAAGGGACTAGTTTTCCAATGCCTCGTCTAACTAATTGAAACAAAACCGCACCAGAGAAAGAAACTAGTTTTCCCCGGCATTAGTCAGTTTATTTTTAAAGTATAAAAATGCAATATATTTGTATAAATAGCAATGTGTATACATGTTCAGTCACTCAGTTGTGCTTAGCCTTTGTGACCCCATGGACTATAGCCTGCCAGATTTCCTCTATCCATGGAATTCTCCAGCAAGAATATTGGGGAGAGTTGTCATTTCCTACTGGAGATCTTCCTAACCCCAGGGTCAAACCTGCAGCTCCTGCAGCTCCGGCAGATTCTTTAGCACTGCACCCGTGGGAAGTCCTATATATGGCGATACTTATTTTTAAAAAGCTGTCAATTTAGGGCAAGAGATGGAACCTTTATGATGACCAAATCCCCAAATTCTATTACCAAAGATGCTTAAGTTACAATTTTTTTCTGGTCAGTGAAATGCTTTTTGATGATCGTACAGTTATGAGAGTCTACGTAAACCTTTCCTCCAAAGAGAGCAAGACTCTTTTGGAAACAAGATTTTCCTTTAACTCAGGGATATTTATTCACTGCATTACAAAAAATAAAAATAAAAAATGTATCTGTTTCCCTCACTATGCGTGTGTTCCCTGAGGGCAGAGACGTTGTTTGATTCAGTGGTATGTTCTCAGCATATTAGTCATTCAATAAATATTTATCTAAAGTAACTTTTGTTTGTTGGAATAACAAGAGTGAGTTGGTGGGTTGCTGTTTTAATCCTATTGTGTAAAAATACTCCTGTCACCATACCTTGAAATTATTTATTGTCTTAAATAGAAAGGAAAGCTACATTAAGGGAAATCCAATTTCTATTAAAAGCTATTGGAAGGATTGGTAAAGAGAAAAATGGAGTAATTAATCAGCAGGGGTCAGTGAAAAACATTTGTCTTTTTAAATCAGAAGGGGTCAGTGAAAAATATTCATCTTTTTAAAATAGGATTCATCAAAAAGAAGACAAAGGTAGGGATGTCAAGATACATTTCAACAACCAAGCTAAAATATTAGCAACTCCTTTTAAGCGCCCAGCTCAAATCATAGCAGAGACATATGAAACCCCATGTGGGGTAGCTGTCAGTATGGGAAGGGTGAGATTTAGTTCAGTTGGAGAGATGGCAGGAGGAATATCCAAATTTTTCACGCAGAGGCTCTGGAACTCTGGGGTCATTCCAGCTCAGAGTTTTCCCCATCTCCTCATCACTGGATAGAAGGCAGAAGTGAGAAAGTGAAAAGTATTAGGAGTTGTAATTTTGCTCAGAAAGAATTGAGGCTTGTTGACAGTCAGTGCAGATGTCAGCTGAGCCATGTCAGTGAATCAGAGTTAGCTATGAGACTCCACACTGGAAGCACAAGAAAGAGCAGGGTAATGTACATCCTGATGGCTGAGGTTGAAGAGGCAGAGAGTGCTGGGAGAAGGGCTTTATAAGTGGAAGAAAGTAGCTATATATGAGTCCCAGCACTAGGGATGTGGAACCCCAGAGAAAGACCGGGGGCCACTGGGACACAACTGTTTCAAGTTGATTATGGAATTAGTCAAGTATAAAGTGAGTTTAGGAAAGGAGTAGGGGTAGGGAAAGGCCTGAGAGCTGAAGACAAGGCCTTTGGGGACCTTCAGATTAAAAGGAGAGACAAAATGAGAAAGAATAAAGACAAAGGAGGACCAGTTAAAATGTGGATCAGCCCTGGGCCACTCTCCCTCTCCTGGGCTTGCATCTTCAGGGACAAAGGCTTTTCTGCCTACCTTAAGCCCTGTCAGGAAATTCAAGAAAGAGTAGGTAGGCAAAGAAACACTATTCACCTTGCTTCTTCTGACTCATTCTTGCTACTGGCCCTTGCAAGAAACTACCCCATCAAATTAGCTACTCAAATTGTGTTAAATATCAAGATAGTGCTGCTTCAATCCATTTTCTCAAGAGGAAATGCTTTTGAAGGAGAGGAATAGGAGAGAAGGGTCCACTTTTGCCACCAGTCAAGACATGTAGGTCCTTAACACATGATGCCTGTGCCCTCTGAAGGAAATGTCTGTAAAAAATAAAATAAAATATATGTTCGGTGCACTTAACAAAGTTTTACTTCTAAGAAGCTCCCAATTTTCTCTTCCTCTTTGAAAAAAGATTAAAGAAATAAAAGAAGGTTTTTTTTTTTTTTAAGAAACTTTTTTCGTGAATAAAGAAAATACGGCAGGAGAAAACTTTTCCATTGTGGAAAATTTAGAAGACATTGAGGCCAGGTTTTAGCTAGCTTCTGGATCAAGATTCGAGCTTGAGCTTATTTTGTGTGTGTGTGTGTGTGTGTGTGTGTGTGTATTAAGGTGATGGAGAAGAAAAGGCAACCCCCTCCAGTATTCTTGCCTGGAGAATCCCATGGACAGAGGAGCCTGGTGGGCTGCTATCCATGGGGTCGGAAGAGTCAGATACGACTTAGCAACTAGATCATCATTAAGCTGAAGATTCGCTCTAGTAGCTTCAACAAGGACTCATAACACTCATTACCAGAAGGCACGCCTCACTCCTTGATGAGACAGGACACCTTACACTGATTTCACCAGTGTTCATTTCTTGGGGAAAGTGAGTTTCCACCATATGTAATAACACCCTTCCCTCCCACCATTCTCCAGGTTAAGGAGGCCATCGGATTTTACATGAACATAATGCTGACAGAGGATGAGATGGTTGGATGGCATCACCAACTCAATAGACATGAGTGTCAGTAAGCTCTGAGAATTGGTGATGGACAGGGAAGCCTGATGTGCTGCACTCCATAGGGTCGCAAAGAGTTGGACATGACTGAGTCCAACTGAACTGAACTGATGCTGACGTCATGCCAACCTTTTATCTCCACAGGCAGACCACTGAGGATGGACCCCTGAGCCGACCCGGCCACAGCCAGGACTGATGTGCCCCGGGAAGGAATGAAGTATGGATGTGAAGGAACGGCGGCCCTACTGCTCGCTGACCAAGAACCGCCGGGAGAAGGAGCGGCGCTATACGAACTCCTCGGCCGACAACGAGGAGTGCCGGGTTCCCACGCAGAAGTCTTACAGCTCCAGCGAAACCCTGAAAGCCTTTGATCACGATTCCTCACGGCTGCTTTACGGAAACAGAGTAAAGGATTTGGTTCACAGAGAAGCGGATGAGTTCTCCAGACAAGGTAGGTAGGTCCTTGTCCAAGTGAAACGCCGGGCACGCTTAGTGCGCGCTAACTTGCTGGTGTCAAGATGCCATGATTATTTTCTTAGATTGATGTTCTAGCATCTGATTCAGACTTTGAGATGTTAGGTGATCCCAGAGTCTTCCACATTAGAGGTGGAAAGCCACCCATGGGCATATGGAGCCCCAGACACAAGTCCTCCTGCACACAGTCAGAGTGTTGGGGCATAAACTATCTGGGCTCCCTTCCAGGCTCAGGAAGATGCTCACAGTGTTTTTCTAGTTAGAGTTGGTGTAAGGAGAACAGAATTGTCCGTGAGGAAACCCATCTTTATTCTTCCTCTGGATCACCTCCTGATCCATCCAGCCCAGCTGTTTCTGACTGTTTATAGGAGAACCTACTTCAGAAAAGTTCCATTTTCTTGCTCAAAGGCAATCTAGGGCATAAAGGTTAAAACATCCTAGTTTCCCATAATATAATCTCTTATGATTTGATCATTCACATTTATTTGTTGAACATTTTTACACTCTTGTTTTCTGCCTGCGTGTTCAACCAGTGAAACAGTGACTGCTGTAATTTGACCTCACAATCCTAACCTTTCTGATATCCACCCATTAAAGACAGTAGCTTCTTTTAAGTTAGCATAAGTGTTAGTTGCTCAGTTGTGTCTGATTGTGTGACCCCATGGGCTTGTAGCCAACCAGGCCCCTCTGTCCATGGAATTCTCCAGGCAAGAATACTGGAGTGGATTGCCATTTCTGAACAGGGAAATCCTCCTGACCCATGGAACAAACCTGGGTCTCCTGCACTGCAGGCAGATTCTTTACCATCTGAACCCGGGAAGTGTACATAGAGACATTTTGTTTCTTCTACCATAGTCTTGAGATATGTGCAACATTACTACTAATAAAATCTCCTTGCCCCTGCATTGTACATTTAGCCATAGCTTAGCATCACTTAGCAAATTACATCAAGAAATGAGGAAAAATAAACTTCAAAATAAAGAATGTACTCATTCTTTTCCACTCACCTTACAGAAAGTGTGACTCAGTCTGATCCTGAGCAGGAACAAATTTCAGAAAAAGTAATAATGTATCAAATCATTCAAAACTTTGAAAACTTTCCACTTTTTTTTTATTCTCTGCATTGTGGAAAGAGCCATTCTAACTAGATTGAAATAGCGTTCCCTCACCTAAAACCAGATAAGAAGACTTATCTGATTACCAAAGGGAGATTTTCCCCCCCACTTACTTCCTTACTAAGTTTTTTTTCCTCCACCTGCCTTACTAATTACATGTGTCAAATTGCATGAAAGAGGACAAAATTGTTTAATAGTTTTAATCCAGTTTTTAGAGGAAATATGGAACACATATTTGAGATAGGTACTCCTGCTAAATTAAGGGTCTTGGGCTCGTTGTCCAATGCGCGATCATTCTAAACCGGATTTTTTGTTTCATGTTGTCTATACAGCTACTGTAGATTATCAGGGTATATTTTTCACCAATTGCAAAAATAGGAGGTACTGGTGAAGTCTTGCCTTTTATAACAAAAATAACTGTGTAGTGACCTATTGGGGAAAAAGATACCTTGTGGAATACGATTAGAGAAAAAAGCTGCACATGTGGCATGATGCACCCAGGAAACACATCCCCACCCCAAGCAACCGTTTAGTTTTGGCAGAGACGAGGATGCTTAACAGGTTAAAAATAGCGAGTTGAAATTTTCACCTCCCAGGCAGCGTTAATCCAGTACAGATTGTTGTTGATGACACGGCGAGACCATCTGTGGAAGCCCTGGAACCTTAGACTTAGGGGACCAGGCAGTCCTATTGCCCGGCTCCTTGCCAGCCAAGGGCCAGAGCGGGAAGGGGCCGGAGGAAAAAGACAGAGAGCCAGGCAGCTGACAGAGGCCACTTGTCAGGAGAGACTGAGGGGAGTAGTGCAAGGAGGGTGAGGAGCAGAAGTGAAAGGAAAAGCGAAAGTACAGCGTGTGCTGGTGCCACAGTGCACTCAGCCTGTTCATAAATCAGATCGTATGAAAAACGTAAATGGAATGCACCGCTATTTATAGCCCAGGCTTGCTGACCCCTTACTTCGCTGCCGTCTATGTGCTGGGAGGTGTGTGCGCCGTCACTGAAGTCTCCCAGCACCTTGGCAGTTGGGGCCTGAGGGCAGGATCCTTTTGCAAGTTGAGACAGTCAAGCCTGGAGGCCTGAGATCCCATGGCCAGTGAGGGCCCCCCGGGACTTGAACCTGGGTGCTACCTCCAGTGCTCAGGCTTCTAACCTCTGTGCATTTGCTAAAGCAGAAAGCAGGCAGTCTAGTATCATCCTTGCCCTGCAGTTTTGTGCAGTCAATTGTAGCCAGTTTTGATGGTACTGAAAGGAGGACACTGAAGACATCATGTATGGATGTGAGAGTTGGACTGTGAAGAAGGCTCAGCCCTGAAGATTTGATGCTTTTGAACTGTGGTGTTGGAGAAGACTCTTGAGAGTCCCTTGGACTGCAAGGAGATCCAACCAGTCCATTCTGAAGATCAGCCCTGGGATTTCTTTGGGAGGAATGATGCTAAAGCTGAAACTCCCAATACTTTGGCCACCTCATCCGAAGAGTTGACTCATTGGAAAAGACTCTGATGCTTGGAGGGATCCGGGGCAGGAGGAGAAGGGGACGACAGAGGATGAGATGGCTGGATGGCATCACAGACTCAATGGACATGAGTCTGAGTGAAATCTGGGAGTTGGTGATGGACAGGGAGGCCTGGAGTGCTGCGATTCATGGGGTCACACAGAGTCAGACACGGCTGAGCGACTGAACTGAACTGAATGTGATTTTGTGATTGGGTGGATGAGGATGGGGTTGGGGAGAGAACTATTGCAAATGCTTTTTCTTTCCTGTGGTTTGATACAGGGAATGTTTGTAGCAGGAGGGGTAGATGAGGAAAGGAACAAGTCAAATCTGCTCTCAGATTATGTGTTTCCCGAGCAAGAGTAATGAAACCTCCTCTCCAGCTTTCATTTTCTTTGAACCTGACAAATGTCAGTTTTTCCTCCCTGACTATTATGCTGTGGGATTAATTATTTAATTGACAAAATGTGCTTCCTGCCACAGCTCTTGACATCATACACATAATAAAAATGAAAGATTAAAAATATTAATAGTAGCCAAAGATCACTGAATCCCTTCCAAAGAATTATGCTAATTGAGCTTGTCCATGGAGTTCTAAAACATCTTGTCAGTCCAAACCCACTTCTTTGAATGACCGGAAAATGTGCCTTCAGCTGGAGGAAGGGATAAAGAGAGAACCCACCCCCACCCCCAGAGGCTCAGTGGTAAAGAATTCGCCTTGCCAGCGCAGGAGATGCAGGTTCGATCCCTGGGTTGGGAAGACCCCCCGGAGAAGGAAACGGCAACTCACTCCAGTATTCTTGCCTGGGAAATCCGTGGACAGAGGAGCCTGGCAGGCTACAGAGTCAGATATGACTTAGCAACTAAACAACAACAACCCATTAATTCAATTACATAGAAAAATCAAATCTAGAAATATAGTAATTTTAATCAACTATTAAAAAAAAACCAGAAATATTATTTCCTTATTTTTATCAGCCAATTTTATGGTCAATTCTCAAACTTGGTTTTAATCATTTTTATGGCTTTACTGACTGCCAGGTGACTATTTTAAGTTATATGTTCTATTTAGATACTGTAAAGCTGAGGATGGCTTCCTTTTCACAGTAAAGTGTAATTTGACTGGATCTTACACAGATCTCTTTCTGTCTCTCCTTTTAAATCTCTCCATGTGGTTTATTGGGTGATGGAAAGAGTTGTCCTTTTAGCAGCTGTGGGGCTCACTGTAGGTGTGTTGGAGTTTGGCTATTAGTGGGTTCTTTGGCATCTTGGATACTATTTTCTTTGATTCATCTTTGAAGGGAATTTATCCCATCAGATGTGAGACACATTTCTTATGAAACAGCTGTATAAGATCATCCCCAGTTTTTAGAGAAGTGATAAAATATCTTCTTTTCAGCACTGTGTACATTGCCTGTAATGTTCTTGACCACACGAGAAAGCTCATCAATCCCACGGGAATGTTGACCCTGAAGGTGAATTTTGAAATGAGATGCATCTGGAAATGGGAACACTTTTGTTCCACAGAACTATAAGCCTGAAAAAGAAAAAGAAAAGAAAAACACCTCTGAGATAATCTTAACCCAAAGTATTTATCTGTTAGTCAGGCATCACGTTTGAGGTTGTGAATCTCAGGATTTTAAAATGAAAAGATTACCATTACTCTTCTGTTATACAATGTCAGTGGGAAGGAAGGCTATCTGTTCTTACATCTGAAAAGTAGACAGCATTATATCTACCTGAAATCAAAATAGAGAATCCACTTATAGTCTAGGGAAGGGAAGGATGGAGGTAGATGGACAGACCAACACTCTCTGACTTCTGAGCGTGGCTCACATGCTTTCCTGACCACTCGCTTCTGGCCCCGGAAACTTTCCACTCTCCTCACTGCTGCCTCAGGATTTGCCTTCTCTTCCTGCTCATCATCAGCAGTCCCTGGTTCCCACGGACATGACTTCTCACCTCGAAGCATGGTGGGTCCAAGGCCAGTAGGTAGGTCCCACAAGCCCCGAAGCCTCCTGCTGCCCTTCCTTGGAAGGTTGCATCCTGAGTCCCAGTCCATCTTTTATATAAGATTCCAGATGCTAGCCCCTTCCATTACCACAGAATGCTCTTCTGTGAAACAAAGGACATTAGAGGAGCAGTGAGTCCCCTGTAAGTGTGCATCCAGGATTCTGGAATAAGGGTGGCTTGAATGGTGCCTCATCCTCCCATCTCCAGCCAACTCTTTACCTCCCCTGAGCTGAGCAGTGATATGGGTGCAGATGAGATCTAGAACCTTCTTCAGGTCCTGATGGTCAGAGCTAATGCAGGTGCTTTCCTTGTGGGGCCAGATGAAAATTCCAAAGTGGGTGCAGCAGTTTCAACAAATTGAGAGCAGAAAGACAACCCAGTGGGAAATGGCTTGAAGAGACAATTCACAGAAGAGCAAATTCAAGTGGTCAGTGAACATATGAAGAAGTCATCAGTTTTCTTATTAGTCTGAGAAAGGCAGTAGCCCATCCTGAGCCCCCCCCCAACCCCTTGCAGGTCCCAAATTATGATGATAGAGCAAATGTGAAATGTACAAGAATGTATATGGGAAACCTTTAAAAAAGACTAGAAATAAAACTCCTTCCCTATCAGCAAAATCCGATAGCTGGAAGTAACTAGTACGGAAATTAAGGGGTCCAAAAATCTCATCAAGGAGAGAGGGGAGAAACAGTTACAGAATAGAGCTTTAGCGGAGGGAATAATTTGCATTCTTGCCTTCATGCAAGAATGCTATCTTGCATTCGTGTAATAATGAAAAATAAGTATTTGAATATGAATGTCAGGAAAGGGAAGATAGTCATTAGTGAAATGAAGAAAAGCACAATAGACTTCCCTAATTAGCAGGGGGGAAAAGGAATGAATAGCAGTCTGATCACTTTAGCAAAAACAGCTCCAAGGAAAAAGAGGAGACAAGTAAAATCGGGAAAAACCATAAAACAAGATGGAAAAAGGGAACTCTATATATGACATATTACATGAAATGAAAATACACTGAATTTTTACAGAAATTATCCAGTTGATTTATAAGTGTTACTGGTACTTATATGAAACAGACTTGAGAGGGTAAAAAGTGGTTGAGAATGAAGAGATATATATAAAGAGATATTAGGTAAATACAAACAAAGTAGGAGCGGCAGTATTAATATTGGGAAAGGTGGAATTGACAATTAAGAATACAAAACAGGATAAAGAGGACCAGTAAGTAAAAGACAAGAGACAAGAGGATAGACATTCTTAAATGCATACATTAAACAATATAGTAGCTAAATTTACAAAGCAAAAGCTTTTGGAAGAAAGAAAGTTATTAAAACATACTTACTGTGAAATATTATAGTTCACCTTCTTCAGAAACAGATCTAAAAAGACCAGCAAAAAGAAACTTACTATGTTTCTTTACTATGTACCTTAGAAAGATGTAAGATATCTGGAAAATAAAGAAACCAAAAGAAAATGGGAAGAAGTAGATGATGATGATAAATTAGAAACAAACAAAAAGTTGATTATTTAAAAAGGCAAAGAAACCAGAAAGCATCTGATGGTCCTGGAGATCAAAAATAAGGAGAGACACTGAAGACACTGTAACTACTAAAAGAATCTGCTCCAAACAAGGCATTTTTAAAATCGAGAGAAATTTGTTTTTTTCTTAATAAAATATGATTGACCCCAAGTTATTCAAAACAGGGAGAAAACTGGTCAGAATCGATCATCTCAGAAGAGATTAGAAAGGTGATTAAAAGGGACACCATTAAAAAGTACCAGATAGCTTCCTGTGGCTTCCCTGGCGGCTCAGTTGGTAAAGAGTCTGCCTGCAACGCTGGAGACCTGGGTTCAGTGCCTGGGTCTAGAAGATCCCCTGGAGGAGGAAATGGCAACCCACTCTAGTATTCTTGTCTGGAGAATTCCATGGACAGAGGAGCCTCGTTGGCTACAGTCCATGGGTTCACAAAGAGTTGGATTCAACTGAGTGGCTCACTTTTACCGGTTAGGTTCCTAGTTGAATTTTATGTAATCTTCAAACTACAGGCAAGTGTAAAGTTAAGAAACTTATTCAACACCAAAAAAGGAAAGAAAACAAAGATGGAAAGCACTCAAATTCATATGTGATATTGATACAACCTTAATAACAAAACTTGATTAACTTAGTACAAATAGAAGCTATCTAGACCAAAATTGCTTTTCAATATGTACATAAAAATTCTAAATATTTGTATGTAAGAATCTAGAAATGAATAAAAGGATAATAGTCTGGACTAGGTTAATAGCCAAGTGGTTACTAATCCTTGGTGGTAATGCAAGGATTTTTTCAGTGTTAGGAAATCTATTAACATAATTAGATTAATAAATCAGTGTAGAAACCATGATCTTATCACTAGATGATGAAGTGGTTTGGGGTAAAAATTTTTAAGCTATTCCTTCTTAAAATAAAGCTCACTAAGTAAACAAGGAGGTAAAACACATAAATATGTTAGTTGTATAAGATAAGCTATCAAAAAAAAAACTGAACAACATTTTAAAGGGTAAGGTCCTAGGACGATTTCCATTAAAGTCAGTAGCATGGGAAAGGCTCATCCACCGTCACAAGTACTATGCAAAATTGTTTAGACTTTTTAGCAGTTGTGTAAGAAAAGAAAATGAAACAATTGATATATATTTTGGAAAACATTGAAACTAGCACTTTTGTCGAATACATGATGACTTTGTATGTGCAAAAACCATTTGAAATACAAAACATTAAATATTTGAAGCAAACTGGTACTTGGGTAAATAGAAGATAAATAGATAGACCCCACTGGTAGTGTATGTAGCACAATAGTTAAGAGCATAGATTCTGGATCTAGATGATATGGGTTTCAGGCCCGCATCTTTAATTGCATGGCAAGTTACCCAATTTTGGCCAAGTAACTTGCGAGGATGAATTACTGAGTTTCTCTGTACTTCAGTTTTCTTCTATGCAGATTGTGCTTTAGCTTTCAATCCATAGCTTATTGAAGATGAAATGAGTTAATATATATAAACTACTTATTAATAGAATAATTGCCTGATGCATGTCATATACCACTTCTAAATATTTATTAAACAATCATTGGCTAAATTTGGAAGTCAGAAAAAACGTCTTAACCACAATGTCAACAAACACTATAAAGTTCTTTGGAATAAATTTTACAAGAGTTATATGGGACCTAATAAGAACAGATCCATAAGTATTATTGTGAGACATAAAACAAGATCTGACTAAATGGAAAGAGAGTCAGTGTTTTCAGATGGGAAAATAGACATCATAAAAATATCAATTCTACCAAAATAAATGCAGAGAAGTCAAGGCTTATGTTTAATTTGAAAATGTGATCTTAAAATTTGTCTGGAAAAATAAATGTCAAAAATAGCCAAAAATATATTCAAAAGTGAGAATAAAATGCCCTTACCATACATTTAAAAAAATTCTAGGAAGCCATGTAATCACATCTATAAGATACTGGCATAAATAAAAACAAGTTGATCAGTGAAATAGACTGAAATCTCAGAAATAGACCCTAGTATATAGGGAAATTTAGCATAAAACAAAAAATGGCTTTTCTATTCAGTGTAATTTGATAAATGGTGCTGGCACAACTGGCTATCCATCTGGAAGAATATAAAATTGGACCCATATCTTTCAGCATATTCAAAAATAAATTAAGATGGATTAAAGACAAATGTAAAAAATAAAGCAGTAAGATTCTAGTTCATTTGAGAGACTGAATAAAGTAGGAATTACTTGATCCATTAGTAGCAGAAAACTTCAAAAACAGTGATTTAAACACCTAAAAGAATTATTTTCTAACAAAGCAAAAAATCCAGAGGTAGATTGTCCACGGTTCGAAAATGCCATCAAGGACCCAGATTATTTCTGCCTTTTTTTTTTTTTTGCTCAGTCATCCTTAGCATGTGGCCCTTGTCTCACGGATCCCCAGATGTTTGCTGCATTTTCATAATCCTGTTGAAATAGAATAAAAGCCAAGATGAGAAGCACTTCTCTCCATTGGAGTATTTCTTTTTACTCCCCAGAGATGTCTTCCTGCATCTCTTTTTTCAGAACTTGTTATACTTGGCTACACTTAGCTGCATGAGAAGAGGGAACATTTACTATTTTTGCCTTCCAGCTTCTATAACAGAGGCAGGCAAGGAAAAAGTGTAGTGAATCTGTACAGCCCGCCCCAGGGACTTTGTGTACATCCCGAGGATAGAGGAGACCATTCTAATAGAAATTAAAAGTCCAGAAGAAAAGCCTTATATGATTATTTTTTATTTAAAACCTTGCATATAAAATACAAATAAAAGTAAAAATACCATGAACAAAATTATCATGTTGGGAAATATATTTTTAATCCATGTGACAGATAAAAGGTATACACACATATATATGATAAAGGAAGAGTAACTTTGCAAATTGAAAACAAGGGGAAATGGCTTGAATAGACAATCCACAGAAGAGCAAATTCAAGTGGTCAGTGAACGTATGAAGATGTCATCCGTTTTCCTATTAGTCTGAGAAGGGCAGTAGCTCATCCCACATCCCCCCTGCACAGTTCGTGTCCTGCTCCACTCATCGAGCATTCATGAACCAGGTGAACACCAGTGATTTGCTCAGGACATTCCTCCCAGCTTGGTAAGCAGAAAATGAATGGGAGAAGCAACTATAGTGACAGGTGTTCCTATTTGGAATTCTGAACACATTGTTTTTTTTCAAAAAGGTAGGCTGTACATTGAAGTCACACACTAGAGTGTTCTTCCATCCAGATGACTTAATATACTTGCATGTTTTATCTGGGCTTCCTCCATATTGTTTTCATGGAAAAGTATATACTGATCCATTATCAACTTCTAAATGCAGTATATTGATTCCTAAAGCAAGAACATGCTGTACAACTGAAGTTTTGGCTTAGGAAGAAAGTGGAAAAAAAAATTAGAGTTTGTATTTCAGTGGGGTTATGAAAGGAAACCTGCCAGTTTTAAATCATCAAAGATCAAAGGCAAAGATCATCCTTATCTTGGAACCATAGGAGTGGAGCGGGAGAAGCACCTTCCTAGACAGGCAGACACTGTTGCTTATGTTCCCCCTGTCCTGATGGTTGGTTTTCAGTTCAGGATGAATTCCAGGCATGGTAGGAGCATGGCACAGATTTAGTTTAGGGATGAAATATAAACCAAATTTCCTGGTGCTAAAGGAAATTTTAACCCTGTGATCCATTATTTTTTGGGGGGTTTCTCTGGTGGCCCAGATGGTAAAGAATCTGCCTGTAATGCGGGGGACCCAGGTTCAATCCTTGGGTCAGGAAGATCCCCTGGAGAAGGAAATGGCAACCCACTCCAGTATTCTTGCCTGGAGAATCCCATGGACAGAGGAGCCTGGCAGGTACAGGGGTCCATGGGATCATGAAGAGTCAAACACGACTGAGCTAGTAACAAACACACACCCATATTTTACTAAGGTTTAACTCTTCCTTTTCCTCCTTCTTGGACTCATGACACTGTTGTTCTCAGCTTTGTTTCATAGTCCACTGTGTTGCCTTCTTTCTGCCTCTGCGTAACCTTACAGTTGGGAGATTTCTGAGATCCTCCAAATCCATTTTATAGATGAGGAAGACAGACATCTAGACTTGTGAAAGTGCTCACTCAGTCAACAGCTGGTGAGTTCCAGACAGAGCCAGACATTGTTGTCATTCAGTCACCAAGTCATGTCTGACTCTTCGCAAACCCATGTCACCAGGTTTCCCTGCTCTCACCATCTCCTGGAGTTTGCCCAAGTTCCTGCCCATTGAATTGGTGATGCCATCCAACCATCTCACCCTCTGTCACCCCTTCTGTCTTCAGTCTCTCCCAGCATCAGTCTTTTTTAATGAGTCAGCTCTTCACATCAGGTAGCCAAAGTATTGGAGCTTCAGCTACAGCATCAGTCCTTTCAAGGAGTATTCAGGGTTGATTTCCTTTAAGATTGACTGGTTCAGTCTCTTTGCATTCCAAAAGACTCTCAAGAGTCTTCTGCAGCACCACAGTTCAAAAGCATCAATTCTTCAGTGCTCTGCCTTCTTTATTGTCCAGCTCTTACATCCATAGATGACTACTGGAAAGACCATAGACTTGACTACATGGACCTTTGTTGACAGAGTGACGTCTCTGCTTTTTAACAGACTGTCTAGGTGTGTCCCAGCTCTCCTTCCAAGAAGCAATCATCTTCTACTTTCACATCTGCGGTCACCATCCGCAGTGAGTTTAGAGCTCAAGAAGAGGAAATCTGTCACTGCTTCTATCTTTTCCCCTTCTGTTTGCATGAAGTGAAGAGAGAGGATGCCAGGATCTGTTTTTTTTTAATATTGAGTTTTAAGCCAGCTTTTTCACTCTCCTCCTTTATCCTCATCAAGAGGCTCTTTAGTTCCTCTTCACTTTCTGCCATTAGAGTAGTATCATTTGCATATCTGAGGTTGTTGATAACTTCTCTCGGCAATCTTGATTCCAGCATGTAACTCATCCACCCTGGCACGTCACGGGATGTGCTCTGTATATAAGTTAGAAAAACAGGGTGACAATAAACAGCCATGCTGTACTCCTTTCTCAAGCATGAACCAGTCAGTTGTTCCATACAGTGTTCTAACTGTTGCTTCTTGACGCACATACAGCTTTCTCAGGAGACAGGTAAGATGGTCTAGTATTCCCATCTCTTTTAGTGTTTTCCACAGTTTTTTATGATCCACATAGTCAGAAGCTTTGGCATTGTCAATAAAAGAGATACAGATGTTTTTCTGGATTTTCTTGCTTTCTTTATGATCAATCGAATGTTGGAAATTTGATCTCTGGTTCCTCTGCCTTTTTAAAATCCAGCTTGAACATCTGGAAGTTCTTGGTTCACGTAATACTGAAGCCTAACTTGGAGGCTTTTACTTACTAGCATGGGAGATGAGTGCAATTGCCTTGTGGTTTGAATATTCCTTAATACTGCCATTCTTGGGAACTGGGATGAGGATTGACCTTTTCCGGTCCTGTGGTCACTGCTGAGTTTTCCAAATTTGTTAACATATTGAATGCAGTACTTTAATAGCCTCATCTTTGGGGATTTGAAATAGCTCTGCTGGAATCCTGTCACCTCACTAGCTTTATTGGCATCAGTGCTTCCTAAAGCCCACTTGACTTCATCCTCCACAGTGTCTGGCTCTGAGTGAGAGACTATACCATCGTGGTTACCCAGGTCATTCAGATCTTTTCTGCACAGTTCTTCTGTGTATCCTTTCCATCTCTTCTTGATCACTTCGGCATCTGCAACTATTAGGTTCTTTACCATTTCTGTCCTTTATTGTGCCCATCTTTGGAAGAAATGTTCCTTTGATGTTACCAGTTTCCTTAAAGAGATCTCTAGCCTTACCTTTTCTGTTTTGCAAGAAATAAGAGTCAAATCCTGTCATTTTTCTACTCTACTCTTTCACCTTCTAGCTTCCATGAATAAACCAAACCATCCTAAGAAAACCATAGTAAAAACTTTGAATATGCTTGAAACCTTGAAGTAAACGTAGATAGGTTAGAGAGGCCATAAAAAGGACAAAACATAAAAGACAAAAAATTGAATTTCATCAAAATCAAAGCTTCTACTTATGAAAAAATACCTTTCAGAAAATGAAAAGGCAAGCTTTATTTTACATATTTTTGCATATTTATGTATGTAGGCATGTGACAAATATATGTACCATTATATATATGTATATTTGATATACACATACATGTATGCCCATATATATATGTATATGTTGTATATGTCAAATGGCTCATATCTAGATTATAAAGAGCTCCTATAAATCAGTAACAAGATTATCAATGCAATTTAAAAATGTACAAAATTCATATAACAGAAACCATGCGGATGATACACAAATGTCTAATGAACACATGAAAGGTGCTCAACATCATTAAGCCATCAGGGAACTGAAAATTAAAACTACAGTGAAATACTACCACTCACCCACTAGAATGACTAAAATTAAAAATATTCACAGCACTAGATATCATTGAAGATGTGGAACAAATGAATTCTCATGCATTGCTGATGGGAGTGTAGAATGTAAAATCGCAAGATTTGTTTAGAAACTGCCAATTTCTTATATAAAGTTAAAAATAATATCTTCCTTTTTTCCCAGCAATTCATTTCCTAAGTATTTACATAAAGCAAATGAAACTTTATTTTCATAGTGACTTTATTCATAATAGGGCCAAACTAGAATGACCAAGTGAAATTATGTAACAAATTGTAGTGTATTCATACCAGAATTTCAGTAAAGAATCTGCCTGCAACGCAGGAGACCCCAGTTTGATTCCTGGGTTGGGAAAATCCACTGGAGAAGGGATAGGCTACCCACTCCAGTATTCTTGGGCTTCCCTTGTGGCTCAGCTGGTAGAGGATCCACCTGCAATGCGGGAGACCTGGGTTTGATCCCTGGGTTGGGAAGATCCCCTGGAGAAAGGAAAGGCTACCCACTCCAGTATTCTGGCCTGGAGAATTCCACGGCCTGTATAATCCATGGGATTGCAGCGTTGGACATGACTAAGCTACTTTCACATGCAGTAGGACACAGCTTAGTAGTAACAAAAATGAATTACTGGTATAAGCAACAGTGAGGAAGAACCTCAAAAATATCCATTAAGTGAAAGGATTCAGCGCAGATAGTACATGACTCTGCTTATATTAAGAGCAAGAACAAAAAGAAAACTCATCTGTAGCAAAAAGAAATCAGAACAGTGGTTGCCTGTGAAGGTGGGGATTGACTGTATGGGATACAGGAAGGAACATTTTGGGCATGAGGGAATGTGCCATATTTGGTTTGGGTTCATTGTAGATATATCTGTTAAAACTCACTGAAGTGTCCATTTGAAATTTGTGTACTTCACTGCATGTAGAATTTAGCTAAGCAGTGACAATTTTAAAATTGTTGTTGTTGTTCAGTAGCTAAGTCTTGTCCAACTCTTTGTGACCACATGGACTATAGCACTCCAGGCCTCCCTGTCCCTCACTGTCTCCTGGGGTTCCCCAAGTTCATTCCATTGAATGGGTGATGCTATCCAACCATCTCATCCTCTGCCACCCTCTTCTCCTTTTGCCTTCAATCTCAAAACCCAAAACTAGACATTTCAAACAACTGTAGTTGAATATGGAAAGTTTGGGGTTTGCTTTCTCCTTTCATCCTGCTTCAGCCATTTCATTTGATCCTGTTTGTCTCCACTGAACCACAACCACAGTCCTCTTAAAATCCACCTCTGTTGCCAATCCACTGCAGTGTTTTGCTGAATAAAGACATTTTGATCATTAAGATTATAGCATTCCCAACCTATCCAGGCTTCCCTGGTAGCTCAGTTAGTAAAGAACCCACCTGCAAGACTCACGTTTGATCCCTGGGTTTGGAAGGTATCCTGGAGAAGGAAATGGCAACCTACTCCAGTATTCTTGCCTGGAGAATCCCAGGGACAGGGGAGTGTGGTAGGCTATTGTCCACAGGGTTGCAAAGAGCCAGACATGACTGAGTGACTAACACTAATCTGTAACACACTAACCTATCCAGGACTGTGCTGAGGGAGAAAATGAAGAGCTGGTAGCACATGGTTAGAACCATGCCTTTCAAATATTTTCATCCATTTCTAAATAGAAAAAAAGCGCCCAACTTTAGTTCTTGGATATAGATTGCATTTTTGGACAGTTTTATTGTTGGAATTCACTAAAATGATAAATAATTTAGAAGTATTTCCCCATATGTGTGTTCCAGATAGGTCAAAAGAATTAAATTCATATTTCTTCAATGTAGGTTGTGGAAGATGCACATATTATTTTAGAATTCACTAATAGCGTGTAAAAGCAGTATTAATAACTCTGTTGATTGCAATACTAATTGTGTGTCTCTCTACTATTTTATCCTGCTCTCAAAGTGAAAAGAAATACATCCATTTTTTCTTACTCTTCTTATTTTTATTTTGTTTATTTGTATTTTTTGCATTTTGAAAATCAATTAAATAGTCAAGCATGTTGGAAATTGTGAAAGAGGAGAATTTGAGAGCCAAGAGCAAAACGCTTTTAAAGACTGAGATTTCGTTTAGTCTTGGATGCCATTATAGTGAATAATGGGAACTGATCCTAGACTTCAAAAGAAATATGACCATATGGTCTTACCATTCAGCACTTAATGCTGCTATGAATTTCCAGTTCTACCCCAACTTTTCATTTCCCCAGTGTTCCCCCTCACCTCTGTCATCTTACAAAAACGAAAGGAATCTGAAACCCTTTTTCACGTTTTCTGAAATACTTCCTGGTGCTGAGAAAAACCTTTTCTTTCTGAGAGTAGGGTTTCATAAAGAAAGACAAAAACCTGAAACATTCATCAGATCCCCTAGGCTAATTACCGCGTCTCCAAAGTTTTTTATTCCTTTTAAATATGAACTCCTTAAAATGATTCGTTTAGAGATCAACATGATTAATCCTTCTCAGTCACTACAAATGTCAGCGGCGGGATTAAAGGATTTAGACGGCCATGTTTACTCAACCTTAAATTTCTGTACTTAAAGACATGAGTCAAATAGCTCTAGTTTATCATTGTTTCATGTGAATGTTTTCCTCTTTAGTTCCCTCCTTTAGCTCCCCTGCCTAACTGATTGTTAACTAATTTTGGCTGTTAAGTAGGTAAGTGCCTCTTTCAGGCTTGGCAACCAACCTGCTTTGTAGATTACCTGCCAGAAGGTGTGAGTAGATAGACATAGCTTACAGCCCTCCTCTGGACACAGTGGGGGTAATCCTCTCCCCCTTGCCTCAGCCTTTATTGGTCTGATGTCCTGAGCCCCAGATTACTGCTAAACTTGCCACGTTGCAATTTTGGATCCACATTGTGAGTCAACGTGGTGCCGCTTCAGTCACAATTATTAAACACCTGCTGCTTCACGCCAAACCAGCACCTACTGCAATCTGATTATCAGATACTAGCAGATATGTTGTGGGCATATTATCATTCATCATTGGGTCTTGAGTTGTTCTAAAGAAATAATTACTAAGTGAAAAATAAAAAGTAAATTCATTTTCAGAACACTTTTGAGAAAAAAAATTAAGTTTACAGTTATCGACCTCGTTCCAAATGGTTGCTAATGTCAGAATTGCACTGTTTTGCATCGGGAATCTAAATCCTTCATGGTACATGCTAAGATGCTCTTTCTTTGTAAGTCAGCAGACACACAACCTAATTTTTCTCCTTTGAGCCACTAAACCTTCTCTTCAGCATCCGTATGTTTGTCCTGCCCTGGAGGCTTCACAAATCTTATCTTCAAGAAAATGTGTATTCTCTGGGGCCCTTCATGCAAATCCTGCTTTTCCCCCGCTTGCAAGTATGCTAGGGGTTTTCCGTTTCAGTGTCTCATCAAGTTCCCTGTCCAGTCTCAACCGCACACTTCCAGTGACAGAGGTGCCGTTCACAGCTGAGTTGCGAATGGACACTGACAGAGTAGCCTGCCTGGGCTTCCATTAGACCCGTGTTCTGAGTAATAGATTGGGTTATAGACAGGCTGCGTCATGGCCATCTCCTCTGTCCCCTAGAAATTCGAGACTATCGTTGCATGTTCTAGATGTTAATGTCTTATGAATAGGTAAACTGAGAAAGGGATGAATACCATTGAAGATATTTATGCTTTATAGTCAGTAAAATGGGGTGGGAAAGTTAAGACATTTAGTGAGATTTTAAGTTAATTTTTCAAATGTATTAATGGTTCTGGGTAGGGTTTATACGTAAAGGTTTGTACCCTCATTGAAATCTCTATTGCATGTTCAAGGATGGGTATTCTGTTCAAATAGTGACAAATTAACATAAGGAAGTTTGGAGTGCCCCATAAAATATGCATTAGACTCAAAGGGGAAAAAGTTCCATGCGTTTGTTTTATCCTGTGATCTTAACAGTTTGCAAACACAGCAAGGGAACTCCAGATAAGATGGTGACACAAGTCCCCCTGTTTCAAATGAGAAACGGTCGTCCAATTTGTAGGTTTGTGTTATGGCTCCACTCTTGAGGATGATCACTCCATATCTGAGAGTAGATAATTCTGTCCAAACTGACAACAACCAAGGAAAATGCTTAAAGAGAGTTATAGGTTATTGTATCCCTGCGTGTTACATTTATATTGATTCTTCTCTCCATTTCCTATGCTCAGTTTTGGGGCTTGTTACTACAGAAAAAAAAAAAAAAAAGATGCTTATTCTCCTTAAAAAAAAAAGCCCCTCTATGATGAAGGGAAGAATTGAAGTAAAAGAAAAACATTGCTCCCATATTTCTTACACAGCTTCATTTCTTTACAGTAAATGAGGAAGGATTTTTAAAACCCAGCTTCTCTAAGAAGCTGATTAATTTCTAATTATTGAATAAGAGCTATTAAACAGAAAATCAAGAAAATATATCTTTTTTAAGAAAATACTTTTGTTTTTCTTTCTTGTAGTTAATACAGATTATCAGGGGAAGTAAAAATTCAAAACTATAAAATAGAAAATTACTGATTTCCTTCACAGCTCTTTCTGTATGATCTAACATCAAAGTTATACAGCCCTTCTCACCTTCATTCATGCTCCAAATCATACACATTTATTTAATTTGTTGATTCTCTTTCTTAGTTTCCAAAAATGGGATCATATTTATACACACTACTTTGCAACTTGTACTTTTTTACTTAAAATATGTATAACAGGCTTCACTCCCAGAACAGAAGATATAGGTCCAAACCCACTCTTTCTGCTAGCCACGTAGTCTTCCATGAAAGGAATATATAACTTATTTAGCCATTCCCTTTCTGGTAAATATTCCAGTTATTTTAATTTTTGCAACAATGTCATAAAGAAAATTGTTTATACATATATGTTTAAGATTAGCTGATTTTATTCTCTAGGATATAGTGTCAAAGGTAGACTTTATGAGCTAAAGAGTATTTTAGCTTTGATAGAAAAATACAGTTAAAATTAAAGCAGTATATTAGAAGACAAAGAAAAAATAATAGAATAAAGTAACAATGAATTTGTGTAGCAGACCTACAGAATCCACTGCTTTCTAAGAGGACGTGATGCTTGGCTCCAGTACACATTTTATTACCAGTGACCTATAGTCCGTCTCCTCATTGCAAGTTTGCTGTATGGTGTACACACTTGCAGGGTGGTACAAAAGAAAACCAACAGATAGTAACAAGTGTTGGTGAAGTTATATAGAATCCGGAGCCCTCACACACTGGTGCTGGGACAGGAGCATGGTGCTGCCACTGTGGAAAGCAGGCTAGAAGTTCCTGAAAAGGTTAAGCATAGACGTACCTGCAAGATGACCAGCAATGCCGCTCACAGGTGTATACCCAAGAGAAATGAAAACATGGTATTCCATAGCAGCATTTTCATAATAGCCAAAAAAGAAATGGAAACAACTCAAATCTCCATTCACTGTTGAACAGAGAGAGAAAGCGTGCTGTGTCCATACAGTGGAATATTTCTTGACCATAAGACGAAGTGAGTACTCCCGCATGCTGTAATGCGTGTGGATCTTGAAAACACTGCGTCAAGTGGAAACAGCCAGTTGCTAAAGTCTACATATTATAGGGCCCCTTTCCTTTGAAATGCCCAGAATAGGCACTTCTGTAGTGAGAGAAAGTGTTTTAGTGCTTGCCTGGGGCTGGAGGGAGTGGTGGGGTAAGAGGAGAATAGGTGACTGATAATTGGTCCAAAGGGTGATAAAAACATTATAAAATTGATCGTGGTGATAGTTGCACACCACCACGTGCTTACTAAAAACTGTTGACTTGTACACTTTACATAGGTTCATTGTACTGTTTGTGAGTTAGTATCTCAATAAAGCAGTTTTGGAAAAAATGAACAAGCAGGTGAAAGAGAGAAAAGGGACAGCTCTAGACATTCGAGCATCTAGCATAAGCAGGGAAAGAATACACGAGTTCCCAAGCTAGGCCCCCCTCCCCCTGGTTCTGCAGTCACTGCAGATGACTGAGGCTAGCTCCTCATGCAGAGTTGTTTTCTTGTCAGCTCACTCAGACACAGCAGATGTCTTAGCTATTGATGACCATCCCTGCATCGCAGCTTTGAACGTCCCTTCTTGGGCTTCCCTGGTGGCTCAGTGGTAAAGAATCTGCCTGCCAATGCAAGAAACACGGGTTCGATCCCTGACCCAGGAAGATCCCACACGCCACAGACCAACTAAGCCCATGCAGCCCAACTATTGAGCCTGTGCTCTCGAGTCCAGGGGCTGCAACTGCTGATGCCTGGGTGCCTAGAGCGTGTGCTCGGCAACAGAAGCCAGCGCAGTGAGAAGCCTGCACACTGCAGCTAGAGAGGAGCCTTCCCTCACCACCGCCGGAAAAAAGCCCCCTTCGCCGCAAAAACCCAGCATAGTCAAAAATAAATAAATAAAGGAATAATTTTTTAAAAAAAAGAATAGCCCCTTCTTGCTCAGATTAGGTTATAGGCACCATGTAAGAGAAAGGCCATTTTGCAAGCCCCTGTTCCTTTATTAACAGAGATGCCTATGCTTGGTGCCAGCCTCATAGGACTTTGCTTTCACATAGTCCTTTCTACTTTGTCACATGCCCTCACTCATTTTTCAAAATGTGAACCTTTAGTTTTTAATGATGCAACTTGCCTGGACTGTTTATTCAGTTTTTCTTTTATAGATTTTTCAAATTTATGAGTGTCATAAAACAAAAATGCCTAATCTAGTCCAAGCTAACCTTGCCTTTTAATCACAAGAAATTTCATCCTCAGGTATACTTTATTCTTGCTGCAATTTATTATTTTGGGACTGTTTCAAATTGTAATGGGAAACTCTGTGGTTGGCCTTGCTGATCAAGGTTATCAAAATTCAATGTGCAGGAGATAAATACTGATTTCATCAGACTCAGCCAAAAGGAATTAATATAAAGACTCAGAGGGCAAAGAAGAAATTAAAGTAATGGTATTAGAACCATTGCAAAGAACACAATCTGAAAAAACAAAAAAGCATGGAAAATGAGAGTAAAGGTATCCTCGTTTCTCTTAGGTAATTTGAAGCCAAAGATGACTTTAAGCAAGGTGGTTATGTTTTTAGTCTGGTTCCAGAGCATCTTTGCTGCCTTTCTCTGCCTGTCTCTTTCCACTTCTCCACATTGACTTAAAGTCTTGCCTGAACAACTGCACCCAAGCCCCAAACTCCCAGCTCCAGGGTACCTCAGACAACTGCCTCTTCTCCCGATCAGGAATCCTTCTTTTCCTCCATCTTCCTTCTGTTTGTCGAAAGTGGCTGTGCTTTCCATTAGTATATCCCATCTTGCTAAACATTGCTCACCTGTAGGAAAAAAATATAATAGCTTAAGGTATTCTAATTTAATTACTAGAACTCCCCAGATATGTTTGCATTAAAATGAGGGATCCTACAAGCAAGACTCCTGAACCTAAAGGAGAATCAACAATAATGGAATTTGAAGCACTGGGTACAAAGAGTTTTGATTAAAGGAAAAGTCAACTTTGGTGGTGATGTGGCTATTCTAAAATTATTTGAAAGCAATCCTCTCCCTCCCCTCAAATTATACATTTCTCTATCATTATTACATTTGTCCAGATGTTTATTTTTTGTCATTTTTCATTCTGTTCCCCTTTATGCTGGTCTCATTTATGTAAAGCATCACTTTTAAATATTTAAAATTTTTAATTTTTAGAATTTTTAAATTGAAATTCTTCATTAAAATGCTTTAATTCCATAATGCTTGACATAATAACCCTTTTTTGTCCCCTCTTCCTTATGTTGTCCTTCCCCTCTTTCCTTCTCCCCACTGGTAACCACCAGTTTGTATTCTATAGCAGTGAATCTGCTGCTTTTTTGCTTTATTCACCAATTTGTTGAATTTCGTAGATTCCACATGTGATATTATACAGTATTTGTCTTTCTCTGTTTGACTTATTTCACTTAGCATAATACCCTTCAAGTCTTGTAAAGCATCACTTTTAAATATTTAAAATTTTTAATTTTTAGAATTTTTAAATTGAAATTCTTCATTAAAATGCTTTAATTCCATAATGCTTGACATAATAACCCTTTTTTGTCCCCTCTTCCTTATGTTGTCCTTCCCCTCTTTCCTTCTCCCCACTGGTAACCACCAGTTTGTATTCTATAGCAGTGAATCTGCTGCTTTTTTGCTTTATTCACCAATTTGTTGAATTTCGTAGATTCCACATGTGATATTATACAGTATTTGTCTTTCTCTGTTTGACTTATTTCACTTAGCATAATACCCTTCAAGTCTATCCATGTTGCTGCATATGGCAAAATTTAATTCCTTTTTATGATTGAATATTATTCCATTGTATATATATATGTATATGTGTCTGTGTGTATATATATACACATATATATAAGCAAGCTTATATACTGCGGCTTCTTTAATCATTGATCCATTAATGGACACTTAGGTTGCTTCATACTTTGGCAATTGTAAGTATGTTGCTATGAACATTGAGATACATGTATATTTTTGAATTAGTATTTTTTTCTTAACATATGCCTAGGAGTAGAATTGCTGGGTCATATGGAGTTCTATTTATTGTTTGTTGAGAAATCTCTGTATTGTTTTCCACAGTGGCTACGCCAATTTACATTCCCACCAACATTCAAGGAGAGACTTTGTTTTTTCCTCCCACATCCTAACATTTGTTATTTGTGTTATTTGTGATAATAGCCATTCTGACAGGTGTGAGGTGGTATCTCATTGTAGTTTTGGTTTGCATTTCCCTGATGTTTAGCAAGGTTAAACATCTTTGGCCATCTGCATTTCCTCATTGTAAAAACTGGCTATTCAGTTCTTCTGCCCATTTTTAAATCAGGTTGTTTGTTTTTTTGATGTCAAATTGTATGAGCTGTTTATATATGTTGGAAATTAATCCCTTATTGGTCATATCATTTGCAAGGAACTTCTCCCATTCATTGGGTTGTGTTTTGTGGATGGATTCCTTTGCTCTACAAAAGCGTAAAAAGCATCTCTTAAACCAAGTCCTGACAGCCCTGAAAGATGAAGAAATGGAGTGGTGAATGATTAAATCCATAAGTGGCTTAAACTTAGGTTATTGGATTTCACGTTTAGTGTTCTTTCCCAAGAAAGCAAAAGCAGACTTAATTTAGTCAGAAATCTAACACCTTACTTTCTAACTTGCATTTCAGAAACAGCCCTTAAGAATTTGAATCATTGCTAGACATTGGTTTCAAAGGGTGATGTTTAAGGAGCTTGGGATGCACATATCACTTCATAGGGATGATGCCCTAGATATTTATCTGCAGAGTGAACTGTGTTTGTATACCCAGATAACAAATAATCAAGATTGCCATTTTCTGCTTTCCTTCACTCCATAGATTTTTGCGTCAAGATGGCAATAGTGTGAGAAGTCAATAATGTGGAGAATTTTTCAAGTTACATTTCAGAGATTAGAAACAGAGTTCTCACTGTCTTTTAACTTGTCTCTGATTTTTATTCTCCAATGTGGGAACCTCCCACTGGAAAGATGCACAGGATCTTATCATTCATTCTCACACTTGAAAAATTATTTTGGAAACTCAACATGTTTGATGGTGATGTTTAACTGTCTTACACCCTTTCCTCCCTCTCCATTTTAAAGGTGATATAATAGGAACGGATAAGCTCTTTCACATTAACCATCCATTACATTCCTTTAACTCTCCATGTCATTGACCTTTTTTTGGATTTACTTTCCTAAGTACAGTCCACACTAACTCTTTGAAAAATACTGGCCATACTGTGTCTTACCTCACTAAGCTTGCCCACTTTCTCACTGTTCATTGGCTTCTTATTCCCTCCTCTTTATTTTTGCTGTTTTCTTTTTGACATACCTTTTGGTGCAGATACATGTTCATGTCTCTCTGAGATAATTTGTAGCTAATTGTAGCAGCAGATTTTCATTATTCATGAGTGTCATTGTCAGAATCCATCTGGAAGTCTGACCAAGATGAAGCAGATTCCTCTCTCTGATCTGACCGTGGCCATAACGCAGTGAACCACTCTGGTTAAAATGGGCTGAGTGCTGGAGGGCACTAATATTTTTACAACCAAATATTTACTATCATGTGCATTATTTTGATTCATTTCCTAAAAGACTCAAGACATTATTTTATTACCAATAATTTATGACACACTCTTTTAAAAAATGTAATGTATGTTATTTCTCATACCAGCCAATTAACTTTAAAGTGTTCGTGGATAGCTAAGAGAGGGAAGTAGGAAAATGAAAAGGATGAGTAAAATAAATGCTTAATATTCTTAAAAGGTTGGTATTATAGGGTAGCATTGAAATCAGTCTTGGTATACTATTATTCTTTTTCCTGTGTTTTGATTCTAGTTGGTATCTAAATCTCAGATTCTACCATGCCAATGAGAAAGGCAATAGAAGGCCCATATGTCTGCATCCTCTAAGCAAACAGTTTTCTCTCCCTTCTCACCCCTGGTATCATAAAACACAGGTGAAATTTCAAGAGTAAACACAGGATTGGAAAAGCCATTAATAGTGGCAGTCATTTTAAAGTGTCACCTAATTTAAACACTTTTGCTTTAAGTTATTGTGGTGTCATGAGTTTTATTATGCTCAATTTATTAGTGAAAACCTTCAGGGTTCACAACCATTTATTTTTCAGGGAATTTGATTTTATCATTAATTTTTAAATACATAATACTCCTACTTTATTTTTTAGAGTGCACTTTATTTGCACTAATTGGTTTACTTTGATCAATACAGATGTTTTTAGGTGTTTATTAAAGCAGAAGTCAGATGTCTGCACATTTTCAAGACTTTACACTCCAAAAGTTAGTGTATGTTTGTACACAAAAACACAATATGTTTATTGGTTGTTAAGTGTTAAGTGGAAAAGTATAATAAAGACTGCCCAAACCCTTGTTTCTAATTAGCAGGTAGCTTATTCTAGAGGGCAATCTTTTCTCTTCCTAAGGGGTGACTTCTGGGTGGAAAAATCCTAATGTTTTGGATAAGAGCTAGGACCAGGGAAATACTTCTGACAGTTTCTATCAATGATAACTAAGGCTTTCTCTGGGTTGAGTTTTCGTGGTCTGGACCACTTTTCCTGCCCAGCATTCTGGAGGTGCTATGGGCTGAAATGAGGAGCTCTGATAGATGTCTGCACATTTTCAAGACTTTACACTCCAAAAGTTAGTGTATGTTTGTACACAAAAACACAATATGTTTATTGGTTGTTAAGTGTTAAGTGGAAAAGTATAATAAAGACTGCCCAAACCCTTGTTTCTAATTAGCAGGTAGCTTATTCTAGAGGGCAATCTTTTCTCTTCCTAAGGGGTGACTTCTGGGTGGAAAAATCCTAATGTTTTGGATAAGAGCTAGGACCAGGGAAATACTTCTGACAGTTTCTATCAATGATAACTAAGGCTTTCTCTGGGTTGAGTTTTCGTGGTCTGGACCACTTTTCCTGCCCAGCATTCTGGAGGTGCTTATGGGCTGAAATGAGGAGCTCTGAGCCAGGGTGGGTAGAAAGTCAGATGTGGAGCCCCCCTCACACCCACCCCTCCCCTAACTGGACCTTACTAGAACACATGACGGAGAAGGCGATGGCACCCCACTCCAGTACTCCTGCCTGGAGAATCCCATGGACGGAGGAGCCTGGTGGGCTGCAGTCCATGGGGTCGCTAAGAGTCAGACACATCTGAGCGGCTTCACTTTCCCTTTTTCACTTTCGTGCGTTGGAGAAGGAAATGGCAACCCACTCCAGTGTTCTTGCCTGGAGAATCCCAGAGATGGGGGAGCCTGGTGGGCTGCCATCTATAGGGTCGCACAGAGGCGGACATGACAGAAGCGACTTAGCAGCAGCAGCAGATCACATGTCATGTGAAGCTAATGCCAATACCTAATGCTGACAGCGCAAAAATCTGGATGCTTAAGTGTTTATTTTAGGGAGATTTTGTTTAAGAATAAAATCTTAAACGAAATGTATACTCACTTGCTGTTATCTTTTTTTCCCCTCTAATTAGGACAAAATTTTACCCTAAGGCAGTTAGGCGTTTGTGAACCAGCAACTCGAAGAGGACTGGCATTTTGTGCGGAAATGGGGCTCCCCCACAGAGGTTACTCGATCAGTGCAGGGTCAGACGCCGATACTGAGAATGAAGCAGTGATGTCCCCAGAGCATGCCATGAGACTGTGGGGCCGGGGGGTCAAGTCAGGCCGCAGCTCCTGCCTGTCAAGCCGGTCCAACTCAGCGCTCACCCTGACAGATACGGAGCATGAAAACAAATCTGACAGTGAAACCGGTAAGTTCCTTTCTGTTTGTGGCTTTATAATGTTGGCGTTCGGTGCTTCTGTCTGTTTTGGTTGACTCTGGAGGAATGGCTTTCTTCCTTCTTCTCATCTTTCCTTCTCTGTTTTTCTTCCTCCTTTCTTTGCATTGCAACACAGTAGCACTTAAAAAATGTCCTTCCATATTGCATTATTTTTCCTAGGGAAAAAAAGTCAACATTCGACATCAGAGTGTTAAGTTGTGTTATGCAAGCATTCTCTGTTGTGTTAGCTGTAGTTTTGGAAAACAGTCTAATCATGTACAGAAAAAAAAAAGGTTGGCTTTGACTTATCTTGAACCATGTCACCTGTCATCCTCCATGGAGTAGCAGAACAAGTAGTGATAAAATTTACCCCAGAGCCAGCTTGTATCAGAGATGTCTTTGTAGATTCCTCTTAAAAATATCTCAAAGAAGTTCCAGAATCTCAGAATGGATGAGTGAGCACACAGAATGGTTTATTAACAGGGCTCAAGTGATTGAAGAACAAATTTGATCATGCTTTTAACTTACTGGTTGATGAAAGCAATTGAAATCTTGATAAAGAGAAGGGAGTGTGGTCTTTGATGTGCTTTGGAGACTGGATTACTCTGCAATTAAATCCATGCACAAAAATTGGATTTTTCGGGTATCCAAATAGCAGTTTTACATATCTTTATAAATTATTTTGATCTTCCCCTATCGCCGATGCAAAATGATAAAGAAGCAGTTAGTGTATATGCAATAGTAGATTCAAAAGGAAATTTAATTTTTAGTCAGCACAGCTTCTAGGAAAAATTGGAGCTTCAGCACCAATGCACCAGACAACAAAATGACATTTCTTCTTTAGGGTTTAATATTAACAGGCACTTGCTGCTTTAACCTGGTTATTAATGCTGTGTGTATATGATGCATCAAAAGCAAAGAGAAAATTAAAGTGGAAGAACTGTGTGCCTTGTGAAAAGAAAGGTGGTGTTTTACCAATGGTATTTTATTTTTATTCCTTATGGAGCAACGTTGTCAGCTCTGCTTTGTGATAGGAAGACGGGCCCATTGTCCGCATTCAGTCTCAGCCAGGCCACTGAATGAGGGGCTGGCTAGTACGTCACACTGTGTGTTACTTGTTTTCTATTAGGAAAAAAAAATCTGCTTTAAACCAATGAAAACAGTATCTTACGGAGAATATTTTAGTGCATTAAAACAAAGTCATAATCGATCAATAATAGAAACTCATATGTTCATTTTGGAAGTGTGAGTTATTGATGGAGGCTAGCTTCATCCCAGCCCAAAATAGGAAACAAGGATGGTTCTACCTGACACGAGTCTTAGAATCTGACTGCGGCGTTTTCCTGAACCAAGCTGTCCACCTCGGTGAAACCTGGGTTTCTACCACTTTTCACTGTGGATTCAGAAGTACTCACCTTAAGTAAGTAAGATTTGGCATAAACTTTGCTTCCTGTCCATCTGTATCTTTACATAACCCTCTTCAAGCAATTTTAGGTACTGTGGTTATATTCAAATACATGATTTGAGGTTTGATTTTCCTAAAATATGTGTCGAATTTTGTGATGGTTTTGGAAGAGAGCAGAGGAGAATGCAGGAGGACAATGCAAATCACTTCTGATTTGCTGCATCATTGGCTGTTCATCTGCCTATCCATTAAGTATTGTCCCACATTGGGTCAGCTTGCCACACACAACCTGCGAGGCATCTCTCTCTCTTATAATAAGTATATCTTGTTATTGTGTCTGTATTGCTAAAAGATAATTTAATTTTTATCATTTTTTAAATTGTATATCTGCTAAAATGGTCTCACAATGAATTCCCAAACACACACCATTTTGTTCTTTTCAGAAAATATAAAACTTTGAAATTTTTCCACCTTTGGTTAACTAACAGTGTCTATTATCCAAATGATTGGAGGCAGGAAGCCTGTTGAGTTTCCCACGTCACTGCCCTCTCCCTCTGCATGGATTGTTTTGAACTAGGGGAGGAACTTGTTGCCCCAGGAATCTCCTTGTCCCTGTCGTGATATAAAGGCAAGAATGAACACTTAGACTCATCTGTTTCTCCATGTGGTCATTCTGAACCAGAATGAAGAGAGACACGGACAGGGTGTCAAGGGCCTTGCCTTGAGATTCAGAACATTTGGTAGCATTTGTTGAGAGTAAATAGGTCAGTCAAAAGTATAAAGTGTCAAAAACAATGTTTGTTGAGCTGGGCAAGTGATGACTTCAACTTATGTGTACTCTTTTTAAACAACATTTTGACGGTCTAAGAACTCCCAGTGAGTCAGCTCGGGGAAGGAAATAAAAGCAGAAATAAAACAGATATGACTTCTTATTTTGGAGAAGGCAGTGGCACCCTACTCCAGTACTCTTGCCTGGAAAATCCCATGGATGGAGGAGCCTGGTGGGCTGCAGTCTGTGGGGTTGCTAAGAGTCAGACACGACTGAGCGACTTCACTTTCACTTTTT